>OZ023318.1:55786658-55911658 GCA_964007375.1 Ophion obscuratus | reverse complement strand
CCATGGCGCGCACGTCGCGTAAATAAAAAATTTAATTTCAGACAGCGATACCACTTGAACGGTTGTTCTAAGCTAATTGTTCGTAGGAACTTTTTTTGTAGGGAATTCAATTCTCTATCAGAATATCTTAATGACATTTTTGTGAGATTTTTTTCTGAAGAGTTTTACTACGATGTTCAGAAGTGCCAATATTTTCCTGTGTTATTCTTATGGAAAGTATTCAAATGCAATGCGCCGTTCGAAATAATTTTTTTTTGAGCTCTCCTTCGAGGATTCTTCTTTTTTTACCGTAATTCACCTTTTTTTGGTGGATGCAACCGAAAAAAAAAGTATCGATTTTTTTCCGCACACCCTAATATATATATATACATATATACATACATACATACATACATACATACATACATACTTACATACATACATACATACATACATACATACATACATACATATATATATATATATATATATATATATATATATATATATATACACACACATAATGATCCAACAGCCTGCGGGAGTACAGTCTTGAATACGGGTTGAACCAGAGAACGAGATGGGACTCAAAGAACGAAAGCGAATGGAACAGACGGGGAGATTAAGAGAGGAAGAGAGGGGACAAAAAGAAGAAGGGAAAATGAGAGTTGTTGAAACAACAGTTGTCGTAGCAGCTCCTGCGACCCCGAAAACTTCAAGGCGAATCGCTCCGACGCGTTTCAGCGCCCTTTGAACGAGGCTCCAAGAGGGCGCGATCCTCGTTTTCTCCCATTCCAATGGTTCACCAGCAAAGCGCCTGGCGCTTCAGCGAATCTTGTGGGACGGTGCTACGGACACTCAATCGATTATCAAATGACCGTTGAATACTCAATTTCGTTGTGCAATTTTTGCTAACTGCCTTGAACGTGTGGTTCGACTAACCCTTCATGTTTTGTACGGAACGTTTTTTTTTCTGTGCCGAATATTTATGAGGGTCCAGATTCTAGTGAGTCACCCGGTACGTACAGGTAGGTATAGGTCAATTTAACGAGTTATCCCCAGATAGGGAACATCTGGCACACATTGCCGCAACGTGACGTGTCTTCCGGGACGCCTGCGAGCTCTTACATCACTGGTCATTTGCTTTTACAACTTGCGCAACCCTCGCGTGAACCGGATCCCCGGGCGTCACGGGATAAGTCGGAGAAGAGCGGAAGTTTCGGCTCACGGTGACACTCCGGTTGAAACGACGACGCGATTTTTCGGGCAGATCGGGTGGAATACGAAAATTTCACGATTACGTGTCCGCTTTTGTCGGGAGTGGAGTTGAGGAACAAGCGCACGATTTGGGAGAAAAACACGTTTTTTAGGGTAACGTAAAAAGTAAAAAACACGTTTTTTTGGGTAACTCAAAAAGTAAAAAACACGTTTTTTTGGGTAACTCAAAAAGTACAAAACACGTTTTTTTTTGGTAACTCGCATAGTACAAAACACGTTTTTTGGGGTAACTTGAAAAGCACAAAACACGTTTTTTAGGTAACTTAAAAAGTGCAAAACACGTTTTTTGGGGTAACTTAAAAAGTGCAAAACACGTTTTTGGGGGTAACTTAACAAGTGCAAAACACGTTTTTTTGGGTAACTTAACAAGTACACAACACGTTTTTTTGGGGTAATTTAAAAAGCACAAAACACGTTTTTTGGAGTAGCCTAAAAAGTACAAAACACGTTTTTTGGGGTAACTTAAAAAGTGCATAACACATTTTTGGGGTTACTGAAAAAGTACAATACCCGTTGTTTGGGTAACTTAAAAGTACGAAACACGTTTTTGGCGTAACGTGAAGAGTACAAAACACGTTTTTTTGTACTTAGGGGCCGTACGCAAATTACGTAACGCGGTGCTTACGTGGTGGAGGCCAAGGTTTGCGTTACGTCACGATTTTAGAACTGCCAGAAATAGCTAAATTTCTGCATGTTTAAGTTTTTAATATAAATCTCGCGGGTAATTTTACCGCAAAAAGTTGACAGATTTCCATACGAGATGCCAGTTAAGGAGGAAAATCGCTGTGCAAAAAATGCCCACTTTCCCGAAGGAAAATATGAAACGAAAATGGTTTTTGAGATTATTATTGAAAGTACATAAATTCAAAAACATATTGGCAAAATTTTGAGTCAAAAGTCCTAAAATTGACGGAGTAACAGTCACGTTGGTGAGAACAGGTAGCGCAACCGGTTAGGACCCTCAGTCTCTACAGGTGAGACATCGTTCACAACAGACGAAGTGCAAGGTCTTATTATTTTGTGAAACATAATGAAGATGAAGAACCGTCATATCGCTCGGGAGTAGATACTTCAATGTAAGTAGCAATATTCTAGAAAAAAAACGTTATTCTCGAAAAATCTTTTTTCGATCTTGTCCCAGCGAATACTCAAAAACTTATCAACCGATTTTCAATTTTTTAAATTTTATGTTATGGCAGTAACTAAAGTCGTGCGTAGCCGATTTCTTAAAACTTTGATATTTACTATCTTTAAAGACGGCTTCAATACAATAAAGGGCCTTGAAAATGGAAAAAAATCAAACCGTCGCCATTTTGTAAAAATAAAAAAATTAACACATAATAGCTACGTTTGTATAGACGTCGATACATTTTGTTACTTTTTATTAACATATAACCTTTCATCAAGATATCGATCGGGCAACGAAAATAAAATTTCACAAAGCACCCGTTACGTAACGGAATAGAGGTGGGAGTGGGGTCCGGCCAGGCGCAACGGTCCCGGTACGTGGGGGGAGAGGGGAGTCGCACATTGGGGAATTTGGCGTTCCCCAATGTGTGTATTACCCTTTAGAGAAAAAACACGTTTTTGAGTATTTAGAAAGAAAAACGAGTTGTTGGGGAAGTCAGAAAAAAAAACGTTTTTGGCAACTTAGAGAATGCAAATATTTTTTTACGTACTTAGAAGAAAAAAAAACATGTTTTTGAGTACTTAGAAAAAAACATGTTTTTGGGTACATAGAAAAAACACTTTTTGGGGTACTTCGAAGAAAAAAAAACACGTCTTCGGGTACTTAGAAAATATATGTTTTTTGGGTACTTAGAGCAGGCAAATGTTTTTTTTTCATACTTAGAAGGACAAAAAAACGTGTTTTCGAGTACACAGAAAAGAAAACACGTTTTTAGGGTACTTGGAAAAACACATTTTTGAAAACTTCGGAACAAACATGTTTTGGGGTACTAAGAAAAAACCACGTCGTTCGTACAGTTAAAAACAGCATCACAAATTGTAACAAATAATGATCGAAGCGATGGAAATTGTTTTTGAGAGTTTACCGAAGGTCTCCGTAACGAATGCTCAATGGCATCAAGAAAAATCGCATTTCCCAGGTTCTCCTGACGGATCCGGATTAGAAAAAGTGCACGGAAGTCCGAAACGCTTTTGTTTTCGAATATCAATGGCTCAAGAAAAACGCTCCCGCTGTTTTCCCACAAACGTCGATCAGTGAGGCGAATTTCCGAAATTCACAATATTACGATATCAGTGAAAAATTGGGAAAATCCGGGAGTTACCGGTCCTTCACGAGGTAACGGGAAGTGTACTGCGAAAAATTTCGAGTCATTCGGTCCAGCGATTTTTGAGAAAAATGCAAAAAAACTGTTCGATTTATTCGCGTCGGATAATTGTGTTCGCTTTGCCCAGAGCGGAGTCAAACAAACAAAATGGTCCAAAGCTCGGAATTGTGCCGGGAAATTCTGCGATCTTTCGAATTGGGTTAGAGGAAAGATATTCGGAGCTTTATCAGGAGAGGAATAACGTGCGCTCCATCTGAGGAGGAAGAGAAGGAAGGATCTCTCTCGTCCACTTTTAACGGGTGCACCGTTTCCCACTCGTCGCATGTACCTCGCCATTTTCCTCCGCTATTATTCCACGAGTCGGAGGGCTTCGTCCACGCAACTCGTAATCCAGAGAAAACAAGAGCCTTGGATAGTTTTAAAATACGGCGGGATTATTCGTTCTCTCAAGCATCTCTCGTACCACCGGATCGGCTCCAAGGAGTTCCACTTTCCCGTTCCTCGTCGACGACACTCCAACGATTCGAGAGCTTGACCTGATTTATGATCCGTTATTCTCGTCGACAGGCCACGTAGATACTCCATCGAGTCAATATTCGCGTCGATTCCTAACGCTAGCTCGTTCAGCCATTTTTCAACTTGTTTTCTCGAAGGGACCGTCGATGATTCCTTGTCGAAGAGGGAACGCTCGACGTTGCTTGTCTGCAAGGCCGAGAAGGTGAAATTACGTGTCACCGTCAACGAGCAACGGACGTCAATAAATGGAGAACCTTCTGACTTCCGGTTGAATACAAAAGTCCATACTGTTTGTGGAACGTACATCCTCCATTTTTTTTCTCAAAACCGTTAGATACGTCTCAGTAATTTATACGATTTTTTTTAAAGAAAATCATTCTACAATTTGCGCCAGGTTTTTAGATTTTTGCCGATTTTCCAAAATGGCACCGAGGCATGTCCTCTTAAAGCGTTAATGACCAGAAGTTAGGGTACATTTTTTCATCCATTTTGTGGAGCACCTCAAGCCGTATAGAAAACATTAGGGGGTCAAGGTCGTTTAAAAACACTTTCGATATATATATATATATATATATATATATATATATATATATATATATATATATATATATATATATATATATATATATATATATAGATAAATATAAAGAGGTTATGTTTGAAAAATCTATAGCATACTAATCGATCGAACTTTTTAATTATCACAGTGATATTAACTAATTGATATAGTTTATGTCCTACAACAAATAATTATAGGAATTCATTTGGTCTGGAAAGTCCTTCATTTCATTTTGCATTTACGACATATTTTATGCATATAGTACACTTAGATTTACAGTCTACATTGCAAGCAAATAAAGATTTATTTCAGTCGAATCTTTATTTATTCAATTTGAATATATTTAATGTTTTAAAAGAATGAAGCTGAAACTTCTAAAACAAATAAAAACATATCTTCGAAACAAATAAAAACATATCTTCGAAACAAATAAGATCGTAGTAGCCCGTGATTTTTTGGCATAGTAGCATCACATGATGAAAAAATTGCCACCCAGTTTACTCAAGATTTTCAATTGATCAACAAAATCCATTTGTCGAGAGGCAAAGTGGAGGGCGATTTTATTCCTACCGTATATGGGCAACGGGCCATGACTTTCTCCAATTCCCGCAAGAAACGATCACCCACGTTGGCGATGCCTTTCAACACGGTCAGGCTCAATAGCGTCGTGTCCAGGATCGATTCGCCGGGCTTTCGAGGACTTTTTCTCGCCTCGTTAGCATGTCTTCCGAATGGAAAGAGCCAATCGTAGGGATCTGCGTAAGTGCTTCTTGAAAAACGACTTCTGCCACGATTCGTCGCCGGGATTCTGGTCACCTTGAGTAGACGAATCTCGTTAATGTAAATTGCGAGGAAGAAAAAACCATGTCGGGGAGCTGTATGCGAGACCGTGAGAAAAGTACTTTTTGAAGCCACTTGGTTGAATAATTGCTTGGTTCGAGGGGACTGAGAAACAACCGATATTCCGGAAGACCATCAGCTCCGACAGGTACCAGGATTAATTTGGAACGCTCGTTGGCATTAATCTTCCCTAGATACTCGTCACGCTTAGATTTATGGATATACTCGCATCCAGTCCAATCTCTATTGATGGCGAATAATCTGTGTCTCTTTTTCACCAAGTCCGATTCGCTTTCCCGGCTGACACTGCCGTCAACTTTGACGCGGAAGTAACGTCCACCGGAATCCTTGGTGACCAGCAAAACTTCGTCCTCTTCGTGTTCCTCATCGTTCCATTTTGCATCACGTAAGCTGTATATTGACACGCTTCGATCATCGTTGCTCATCTTTGAAGAGAAGATCAATCGGTCGTCTCTCAATGACAATTCGGTCTGCCGACCTATCTTGACGTCGAGCGAACCCTCCGGAGACACTTCGATCTCAACATCATCGGGCATTGACAATTGGCAGTTGGTCTTCAACGGGTCGTAGGCCACCGTGGCGTAGCGCTCGTGCTCCATACGACACGTCATCAAGACCGAGACGAAAGAGTCCGCCAACAATGTCGCCAGTCGCTCTTCAGAGTTGATCATCCCTTGTTTTGATTCTGTTTGATTCGTGCCCGACACGCTGCTCGAAGGGCTTGGAATTGCGTCGTCTTTTCGTACTTGGCTACGCTCGTTCCTGAAGAATCTGGCGAACTCGTCGTTACTCCAATCGCAACACAGTGGATTGTCTTCGATCAGATAGCCAGTAGTGATGACAGTGCCGTCTGGACAAATCCAATTGAAGACCCAAACAGAAAGGTTTACATTATCGGAGACTGTTCTCAGCTGGTCTGATTGGGATTGCAACATTGGAGGCACGCAGTTTGTATGGACTATCCATCATCATTGACCCTTGACCATGTCCCTTGACATCATGTGCCACATTTTGGCTACTGACGCATGACCAGCCACCCCGTAACTTCTTCTTCATTCTCAGATTCTTTCCCGTTGGGACCAGAAGGTCTCACAGCACAGGTTCTTTATTATTTCATGAGGAATAAAATGGCGTGTGGGAGATTTGATTTTGTGGATGTTCAGTTGATGCAAAAGGCTTTTGACGGCGGAATGCAGATAATAGGAAGTACCTCATGTTTTCAGAGTGGCGGCCTAGTCGTGTCATTTAGCATGAAAATAAATAATTTCTATGCAGCATTTTTAGATGATGTAAATTCTAGGCAACAATCCTCAAAATCATAGTGATGTTTTTTTAGATATCTTTAGTTTACAGATTTTGCTGGGATCTCTTTGTGATTGTAGGCTAAGCTGCTTGGGTAATATACATTTTCGAGCGCATAGAGAATGACAATCATGACTTAACTGTCCTCAGCCGGATTTTTGTTTGGGTCTCGCGTCTACTGACTTATTGATAACTTCGCGGTTCCCAGCTTTAAATAAAAGAATAAAAATGCAGTCCATCGAAACTTCACACTCCAAGGGAAATTTCCTTTACCGGCACGGATCTTTTCTCCATCAGGAAGCAGCTAAACTATATTTGGAATGGAAGCAGCCAAAGTACATTTTAAATGAAAGCAGCTAAAGTACATTTCAAAGCTGAAGGAAAAAAGATCCGAATAGAATAACCTAGATCTTTAAAACGCGATATCTCAACAGTTTTCTGATCCTCTTGAGATAGCCCGAGAATATAGTGCATTTAGTTACGAACCGGGAAAGGAGACCGACAATTCACCCCTCGAATTCAATATGGAACGCGTACCATCGTCGCGTCGTGTAAACTTCTCGTAAGCCTCAACGTCCGTGCTCGTTCTCACGAGAGATCTATCGTATACACGAGAAACCTCATCGTTCTCGACTTCGTAGCGGAGCCCGTCGTGCTCGACTGCGGTGTACCGAGTTATCTTGACTCTTGCAGCATCCAACCCGGACGAGTGCATTTCTCCCTGTACCGAAAACTCATTCCATCTCCTATTTCTTACCAACACTTTGCCAAAGTCCTTCCAACCGATGGAACTTGATGCCTCAAAGTGTTCGTCTAATTAATTTAACTCGGCGTTTCAATTAATTAGCTACGTTCGCGGAAATAGAAACTTTTGATCGTTTTGAAAGCGGCTGCATCTTGAAGAAAAAATATCGCGACACAGGTCCAAAGAAGACACTTTTGAGGCTCAAACTGTTTCAGTTGTACACATTTTTTCCTCGAGCTACCAATTTGACTAAAAAAAATATGAATCTTGCAAAATTGGAAAATGACCCCAAATGAAATTTTGTCAATTTATCGAAAATCTGTTGGGAAAAAAATGGGTGACTCAACGGAGCTGGTGTCCACGGACGAGGCGACGGTCGAACGTTTCCGAACAGTTTCCAAATATTTTGCTGATTTTATTTTCGGGCTGGACGTATTTTTCTTCGTTTTCGTTGGATGTTTATTGATGGAGGGTTTCGTTGGTTCATCTGCAATCGAAGTGGCCGTGTGGATCCAGCGTTTCGTATTTCACGAGGCCGGACATCAAAGGTTTACCTTTGTGAAAGTTGGCGTTGTCTCGAGGCCCAAAGCCCCCGGGGAACTTGTCGTACTCGTGGCATCGAACTATCGTCCCATTCGGACGCAGCACTTCAACCTCATTGCCATTGAGAAACTTGAGAACGGTGCCGTTCCTGAGGAACTTTCGGTAACTCTCGCCCGTCGACACGTTCCAGCACTCTGAACCCTTGGAAATGTATCTCTGCTGGATGTAGAAAGGATTCTCGAGACGGTCACCGCTCACGGCTTTCATCGACAAACCCGAAGGCCACGAAGCCCCAAATTCAAAAGTGCCATAACTGCGAGTCCCCTCCTCGAAGTTGGCAGCCTCTGCAGTGCCAACGTCATTGATATCGCGATACAGTTGATCGATTATTCAGTCGGAAACTTGTCGGTAGTCGAAAGGTTGAAGACGTTCGACGTGAGAATGGCAGAGTGTTGATTATGGTAACTGAAATGGCACTCTTGGCCATTGGCTTTGTTTGGGTTTGTTCGAATCGCGGTACCTTGGAGAAGAGCGTACCTTTGGCTTGGTGGGACTTGGAGAACGCGATGATGATACCGTTCTCGGTGACGAGATGAAAAGGCAAGTTCTCCCTTTTGTTGTCATCGGCAATGATGCTCTGCAGCTGTAAAAAACAGCCTGCCTGATCGATGCCAATGGCCAAGCGTTTTTCTTCGTAGAGCCACTGGTCCAAATGGACCGTGACCAAAGTACCATCCGGGGACGTGAAGGTTTCACACAGACTGGTCAGTTGGATCCTGGAGTTGCCCAGATCATAACCCTGGACATTGTAGGATTCGTCGTCTCGGGTAGATCGCAACGATGTCATTTTCGGCACTGTCATCGAGTTGTCACTCCCAGACCTCGTGCTCATCAGACTCTCATCGCTGGGTCGTTTCTTCACCAAGGACATTTGCTTCCTTGTCTCGTGGTGTTCTTCACTTTTTTCCGGTGGCCCATCAATCTTCATCGCCGTCAGCCGGTGAGGAGCCTCGGTCCGTGCCTTCAACGAATTGGGCAGCACGAAATCATGCTCGGTGAAGGTCGTCGTCACTCCCGGACTCCCAATAGCGCCATGATCGCTCAATTTTCTCGTCAATTCTGCCGCGCTCGTCGAGCCTCTGGCTGAACGGAACATTTTCAAATTGCCCACGTAATCCTTGTCCTCGTGAACGACGTACCGGCAGAAGTCGCGCAGGCAAATTGGGCTTACGATTTTGAAAGTTCGTTGCGAGCATGGATCAGGGGTACCAAAGTTCTCCTCGTTATTCTCGAGACTGGTGGCTTTTTTCGAAGTGTCACCGAAGCACAGAAGTATCGAGTCCGTGATCTCGAGGTAGCCGGTTCGGAAGTCCTGATACTCCCTCAAGCATTGGTGAATGGCTTGTGGCAGGGTGCCGGGCGACAGAGGACGAACGTCGATAAACTCCTCGAGATAAGAAGCGTCCCTTCGTTCCCCGCCCCAAGCCGAGGCGTCGAGATCGAGGAGCGTTTTACGGCGATTCTTCGGCGCGTTGAACGAGGCCGGAAATCCGGCCGTGTCACCCCGAGACACGTGATAATCGATTACGCTATCGCTTCTGGAGGCGAGTAAATTGGAAATCGGATTACCGCCGGATCGCGAACTTGGATCGTTTTGGATAGAGCCGGATGACATTGGGAAACGAGTCGCCTCCGGGATAACTTCTTTTCCCGCTATCGCGAGCCCGCGATCTTCATCCCCAGCTGTGAAAGTTCCATTAAGCCCACCGTGAATCATTTTATCGAAGAAACGAAGGTGTAGATAGTGAAGGAGTCTTTTCGAGTCCACGGGAACGCTGAAACATCGCGCCATTTTGTTTATGCGTAGGCGATTGATCCTCATGATTTTCTCGGGCAACGCGTCGCGATTGGACCAGAGACCGAAGATTCTCGGATCGCGAAGACTTCTCAGGGCTAATTCGGCCAATGAGGAAGGCTCTGGGCTGATCAGCTTGATCACGTTGTCACCCAGAGGCACATGGTAAGTTCTGGATCGAAGCTGATCGCATTCGAGAATAATCATTGGACCAGAAGCTGATGGTAGATCCTTGATTGAACGATGAGAACTGGATCGTTGATTATTGGACCAATGATGAATTTCATGATGGTCGGGATGGTTGCCGAGGTTGAGTGAGCTACCACTGGCTCGCTGATCATCGGATGGCCTCAGTGATGACGTTCTCGAAGTCTTGTTAGCCTCAAGATCCAGCGGATTCTCAGGAGATCCCACGAACTCGGATTCTATCAGCTGCTCTCCCTGAACATCGGATTCAACCTGGGCAATCATGGCTTGCAGTATCACACTAACGAAGGAACATTCCTCCGGCACGTCGTTCATGATTTTCGCATAGGTAAGAGGCTGGCCGCGTGCTTCCTCAGGCACAGACTGGATCTTCATACTCGCAATGTAATCGGCGTGAAGACACTGAAGATCGTACAGATCGTAAATGACATAGGAGGTCCTGTCGTAAAGATCTTTCGCGAAGGTCTCCAGCTCTCCGGGTTCGGCGTTTGATCGTAATTGCGGTGGGCAGAAATTTCGGATAATGACGTTGGAGTAGGCCTCGAGGTTGTCGCGATCATTGATGCTTCTGTTAAATTTTACCCAGAATTCGGATAGTACTTGGTCCATCGAGTCCCCAATGGTATCGCTCTCCTCAGGCTGGATGTTGTCACGGAGGTCTTCCGGAATTCCAATGTCGAGTGATTCCCGATCTTTGATCCTCAGGACACAGATGAGGGGAAGGCCGGCTCTGATGAGCTCCAGCGGCAAGTTTGGATCGCGAAATCCAGTTAGAACGACATACATCTGAGGACCGTCTTCAGGCGCGTCGTCAATGTACAATCTGTCGCTGTGTTCTCCAGCGTGCTTTCGCAAGTGATTGTTCGGCTTCGGTGTGACCTTGATGTCCAGACTGCGCATGGATTCCCTCGTTTTGGCCGATCTAATCGACCGCTGCGACTCCACGTTGATAGTAGCGAGCATCATAGCTCGATCCACCTCACCATCATCCGTTTGTCTTTTGATACTTTCCACTTTGGCACGATGAACGAGGTACTTGACGAGGTTGGCCACCAGCCAAGCTTCCAAATGTTCGCCTCGTTCGACAAGCCTGTTTGCCTCGTGGAATACCGCCTGTCCAGCTGGACACTTGTCCTCGTCGATTCTCGACAGCGTTCTCACGCTTTGCATCAACAGCTTGAGGCTCAGGGGATAAATTGCCCTTCGGGAAGCCCCGTTTGCAGTCTCGTCGAAGAGACGGGTGATCCTCGTATGGGCGGGAATCGTTTCGACGATCATCGTCATATTGCACCACCAGTGATCCTCGTTTATGGTTATGGCTGCCAGATCATTCGCCCAGGAACCGGACGCTCTTCTTAGCCGCGTGGAGGATTTGCGCTTTGCGGACATTCTTGCGGTTACGACTCGAAGGCACTTTCCAACCTATCCTAGCAGTGTCTTCCGGCAACTCGCGGAAACGTGACGGAAAAGAAAACAATTGAGTCACGACATGGCAAGTTCTTACTGATTCAACCCGATTGAGTCTCAACCAAACAGACGGCATGTGCCGTTACGTCCAGCATCACCTCCATAGTAATCCAATGAGAGCAACCCCATTTAACCCACATGTTGCCATCCCGTAAAGAAAAAGTTAATTCACGGGACCTAACAGTGGCATGTCACATTTGCCCAACACTGGCGTAAGACACAGGTGTCTTTATTTTTCCAACATAACAGATGAAGTCTGGAACTCCATGAGAACAATGTGGCTTTGGTAATAGAAGCGGGACGATCGTGTACTATCAATGTCCAACCTACATTCGCTTCTCCACCGAGGCCCTGATGACACCTGAGGCAAGCGACTGCGAACCGTATCTCGGGGGAGTATACGGGGATGTCTTTGGCTCACTCACCCATGTAGTCCATTCCAAAGTCGTGGAGCGAGCATTTCATTCCGTTGAATGTACGAAAGCTCGTCTTTTCGCACAGCCAAGACGCTGGGGGGAATCTACTTCACACCGGTTGAAATGAAAGCGGAAGTGGGTTAACCCAAACTCTGGGTAAAGCGAGCTTCATAGGAACACGGGGACACTCCGGGTACGAGAAAAAGATTTTCTTTTTACTCGTCTACGTGCGCGCAATAGAGATGAATATACTATACCTACGTGTATGGATCTACATATATATGTGTATACATATATACTATATGTATATATATATACACATATATATACATATATATATATAGACACATGGTTTTTTCTCTCCTATGGTTTGTCTCACGTTCAGCATTGTTTCATCGAGTACACTCGGGCACAGGAGGCAGTGGCTCGCGCCAGGGCTGCTCGCCTTTCCGCTGTATGATCTGCGCAACTGGAAAAAAATGCCCTCGCTCATTTCTCGGTGGAAACTCGCTTATATAGCTTGCGGCAACGTCCACGCTCTCGCGAAAGAGAAAGAAGGGAAGTAAGGGGTGGCGATTTTTTTTCTTCTTCTTTTTGCAAAGGGTTCGCAGAGCTTCGGATATCCTTTGCAAGCTGGTCGTGACTATGAAATTGTGGAAAATGCGGAGAGAGAAAGAGATAACTAAAAAAAGAAAGAGGGAAAGGCTGCTGCCTGAAACTTTAATTTATGCGAGATCTTAAAATCTCGAATGGGGTTAGGATGCTACTTTACCCTCGGCGGGAAGAGAGAGACGGATAGACGGAGAGCGATGTGCACGTACATATATATATATATATATATATATATATATATACGTACGGACAACGACGACGTAGAATTAGCTCATTTCTCGGGCTGAAAAAGCAAAGAGAGACCGTGGGGAAGCCTACAGATATAATGAGTGAGCGGAGGAACACCAGCGAGAAGGGCTTAACGAGTTGTGCAAACTTTTTTGCAAGTGGGACGAAAGAAGAACAAAAAACGTTTGTTTTCCAAACTCGGATCTCGTGCGTCGTCGTGGAGTGAGCAATATTCATTAGTTTGTAAAAATTATATATACTCAAATTTGGTGAATTTGTATCCATCTGTGGCGATTTTTGGTAAAATGGAATTGAATTTTTTTCCGCATATTCAGAATATAAATATTTATTCATAAAACCTATATGCATACAGTATATATATATATATATATATATATATATATATATATATGTATGTATGTATGTATGTATGTATGTATGTATGTATGTGTGTGTGTGTGTGTGTGTGTATTGCTATATTTGACGGAAGGAATGAAAAGAAATTTCATCTGCCTATTCTCAATATACATATATATAATATATAAGTATATATCGACATATATAGTCAACCAGCGTATAAACAAAAAAATGAATAAAAAATGAAAATTATTCCGGATAAATAAAATCGAACTAACTTTTTTGAATTCCGGTTATTCACAATATTTTTCTATATATATATATTGTGAATAAGCGAATAAACAATATTTGGAATTGCAAATAAAAATAATTCCGGATAAAAAACTATTAAAGTTTTTAAAATAATTTATTATAATACTTAGTATACTATTATACTTTTTTAAAATAATATCATATATATATATATATATATATATATATATATATATATATATATATATATATATATATATATGTTTCGAAAAAGCCAATTTCGAAGTGTACCAAAGAAACACAAATGAAATTTTTTAAAAATTCGGACAAAAAATCTTTTTAAATTAGAACTTATTTTTAATTTAATTTTTTTTTAAATACGCTTATTCGCAATATATTGCTATATATGTGTGTGCGTATAAGCGGATAAAAAAGATTCAATTCGATTAGACAATATCTTAATACATCTCTTTTCTCAAAAGTCTCCGGAAATCGCCGCAAAATCAGTAAATTAGGAGGATCGTGGGTTCGCGTAGTAAGCGAATTGCGGAGTGGTATCTCCAGTTCGCACTTCACGTATATTATGAAAATACCTTTTCGAGTACCCGATGTTATTGCACCCGTAGCTCGGTCTTTCTTGCTCTCGTATCAAAGCGGAAGTTACAGAGTGGAGAATGGGATAGAGGCAAAGGGGAAGGAGAAAATTAGGCAGAGAGAGAGAGAGAGAGAGAGAGAGAGAGAGAGAGAGAGAGAGAGAGAGAGAGAGAGAGAGAGAGAGAGAGAGAGAGAGAGAGAGAGAGAGAGAGAGAGAGAGAGAGAGAAAGAGAGACAGAGAGAGAGACAGACAGAGAGAGAGAGAGAGAGAGAGATGTTACAAACGGAAACTTGCAGGCGTGAGGTTTCCAGTCAGTCCGTAATGGAAAACGTATTACCCACCGAGAGTCATAAGTTTCGGTCTGCACGAGGAGGGTGCGAGTTCTCAGTCAGGGGTTGGTGGACTCTCGCTGGGCCTGCCTGACATTATAACGCGGATGTGCAGCCTGTACTTAACGACGAAACTCCAGGAAAACTGTAATTTTCGTGCAAAAAGCAAAAAAAAAAATTCGAAGCGAAAGAGACGGAAAAAAAGGTGAGTGACCGTGGGGTGGAAGGGAGGGTTGACGGGGACGAGATACACGCGTCGAGGGGAAAAATATGGCGGCGGGGGGAGGGGTAAGACGGATGAGTTCAACTAGGCGGTATGTGCAAGGTGTCTGCAGAGCCAGGGCAGGGGGTAGGGTGGATACGTGTCCGACGCATTTTCACATGTGTGGGTGCGTGCGTGAATTCGAGAATGAAATATGATCGGACGAAAAAGTTCGCGAAAATGGAATGTTAAAATAATTCTGTGTGTTTCGGTCCAGTGAGTGAGAGGGCTGTGGAGGGGGGAGGTGGCAGTTTCAAATTTTTCGGTCTCGTGTATTCAGAGCAAATACACAAATGATCGGGTACCATGAGCTTTGCATGGAACTACTGTTACCATCCACTAAAACTTTAACAGGATTTTTTTAGCTCGAGGGTAAAGTTTCGTGACATTTTGAAATAATTATTCTCACTCGAATGTGTATCGAAATAAGCCGAGCAATATTCTGAGAATTAATCGAATTTTCGATGTTACTGCGATGACGAAAATATGCATCGAATCATTAATTTGTGATTGATTTTTTTTGCCGCTGCCAAAAGTTGAGCTCGTGTTTTAATATTTTATTTTGCCTCACGTAATCCTGTGCTTTTGGACGAGCGGTGGTTTTATATTTTTGTCTTGACACGTTGATAAATAATTGCAAGTTCTTTCTTCGCTTGAGGAGTCTGTGTAAGCTGGGAATTTAAAAAAATATCATTTTTATAGCCTGGGCTATTGATTTTTATTTGCAACAAAGATTTTGTAAAAATTCCAACATTTTATGGGGTCATGAAGATGTTTGTTGAAACCACTACTGTGATGGGTAAAATATAGATTTCTTTGTAGTTTCTCAAAGTATAAATATTGAAGGATGTGTAAAAAAAAGTCGAGTTAAAATATTGAAAATTGACAAAGTTAGAGACTATTTTGTGAGAGCGCAATGATTCACCTATATACCTACTAAAATTTTCAATCGCGTTTTTCTTGAAAATAACTTTTCTCCACCTGACATAATTGTCCGATTTTCATTATTGAAAAACGAAAATTTCCGTAGTTTTATTCGCCATTGTTGTAGGTAGACGTTTTTTGTTTGTTGAAATTTAGTACTTTTTAATACGTTTTGTGATTTTATTTTCGGAAAATGGTTACGTACAACGAGAACTACGTTTATATAGATTATGAAACTTTATTTCTTTTTATTTATTTTTTTTCAAGACTAACCATTGTCAAGTTATCGATCTGGCCGTTATTATACCTCGATAACGTTGTTAATTTTTAATTTCTTCAAATAACGATTTACACGAAATAAGTTGAATCTATGCTCAATAACATAACATTTTTTTTTAATTCCAAATAAATAATCTAGTACACAAAAACAATTCGGAAAAAGGGTAAACCCCAACTGCGTTACACGGAAAAAAATCATTGATCAAATATCATTGATGTTATTGAATAAAATTTCGTTGATTCAATTGTAAAATTGTTGGTGTAAATAATCGGATTTATTAAATTGAAATTTTTTTAATTCAAAAGATATGTTGTCAGCCGAGAGCAATATGTTATTGAAACTATCGATAAAATTATCGCGAACAAATTAATTTTGAATGCAATTTCTGCAATGAACGAAAAAAGCGTTTTAATTCATAACATGAATATTGTTGATTCGAGTACACAAGAAAAATTGCATTTCGCTCGTTTGATTCGGATAAAATTTCTATTGAGTAAATATGTTATTTTATTGTTTTCACCATATCCGATATTGATTTTTAAGTACATTATTCGTTAAAATGTTATTATTTTATTTTTATTGATAAATGTCTGAATTGGTTAAAAAATTATGCGAAAGTAACATTTGTTTCTTGCACATTTGCTTGAAAAAAATCAACCAAATCATGGCCGAGTGTCACCGAAATTATAGGTGTGAGGGAACCCGTAGTTCTTAGAGTAACCGCTAGAAGCCGCACGCGCGCTCGTTTCTCGTAAGCGTAGCGCGAACCGAAAATCTACTTAAACGCTAAAGAAACTCTAAAGAGTATCGCTTCCTGGCCTGTGGCTAAGATCAAAGTGAATCTGTTCTGATCAGTTGAATATCTGATATTCTCTCCATGGATATTCCATTGGATATCTGCACTATTATCGTGGATGATCATTCTAATACTCACTTTTTATTCAAGATTTAAAACAAATTGAAAAACTTACGTCCCATGGCATATTCATTTCGATGTAGTAAAGAAATAATTAATTCTATTGATTATATTTTTGTACGAAACAAAAAATGTTCCTAGCAACCGCTTCATTATTTCATCCAATACATCTACGGATTCTACATAGAATTATATCAATAGAATATAATTTTATTTGAAGGATAATGTAGATAGTTAGAGAACAGAAGATCTCTTTTCAAATTAAATAATATGTTATTTAAATCAATCACATTTTTCAATATTTTATAGTATTATAACAATCTCATATATCAGTGGCACTCCGCAGCAGCACATTTATTTGGATCAACCAATATATTTTTTTGACTCAATTGGTTTTTTTTTCTCGGCGTACGGCGAACTGTCTCACTGCAATTTACTCGTTTTTTCTCGATTACGTTTCTCGAAAGTATGTTGTGTGAAACGGTGCAAGTAGTAGCTTAAGGGGTTACCCCCACTTGCGATTTTGAAAAAATCGATTTTTTTTATTGCATTTTTTTGAAGTATAAGTATCTGAGAATATGTCCTGAAAATTTCAAGTCGATCCGAACAAAATTGACTGAGATATGAGCGTTGAAAGAAAAGAATGCGTTGTGTAAACGACCGGCAAATTGAAATTTTAAACGCGTTTTTCTCAAAATGGCATTTCTGAAGTCGGTGACCAAGATTACTCGAACACTAATGAACCGATCTTCTTGAAATTTTGCAGGCTTATTTAATACATAAAAATTTAGTGTTTAATCGTTCGATTTTTTTTTCGTTAAAATCGAACCATTAACTTTGACTGACCGCCATTTTGTGAAAAATGAATATTTTTTAAAATCCTTCGATTAAAGACTAGTTTATACTTATATTTCACTAAATCCATCCGTATTTTTTTTTCAGATGATCCACTTCGCCGCAATGTTGGTCACCGCAAACCGTGTATATAAAAACATTATTTCATTGACGGCCATTTGCCACTAAACAATGTAATATTTTTCAATAAAAAAATTACTGAAAGTTCATCAAGATGTGTTCTTTAAGATGGTATATTGATCGATTAAAAAAGTTTTGTAGTTTTCTTTTAAAAAATTCATGAAAAAGGCCTTTTTGCGCTACAAGTGGGGGCAAGGCCTTAGAATTCATTCGTCCGATCCAGTTCAAATTTGAACAGAGCGTAGCTTATAACATTTTCTATCCTACGACCGGATGATTTTTCGATCCGTTCATCCATTCGTTAATAACAAATGTTCCGTTATTTTTTTAGTCGAAAATCGAACTGATTTTTCTATTTATAATTATGTTAAAAGTCCATTTTTTAGTTGTCATTTTAGATGAGCCTAGTTGCCGGAAGCATCTTCACCGATTGGCAACAACGGCGCGACTTTCCTTAAATAACAATAACTTGATTGTTTATAATTTTTTTTTCCCAAAAAAATATCTCAAACTCGGCAAGACTATGTATAAATTATGTGTAAAATCCCAACCTCGTAATTCCAATACTCTCATCGGAAAAAAAAACTTGAAAATCGAACTACTTTTATATTTTTATAAACTTGTATACGTGCATTTTTTCACATTTGGACACTCGTACGTAAATGCATTCGAGCATTCGTGTGTGCTTGGTTGCGGATGTGCAATGAAACGTATCTCCTCAGAAACGAAAGCAAAAATTCTTGAATGCTTCGAACGTGTGTATCACAACGTAACCAAAATATTCCACAAGGAGGAACGGGATCGTCGTATTCGGGCTGGCGAACGTTTCGGGAACATTTCCGTTATCTCTCGGTAGCTCGACGGAAAATGGGTATTCTCATTTTAAGAAAATGTACGTGGACGTATCAGGACGAGGAATGGATTCCCCCGGTATCCTCGAGCCTCGTGTTCCAACGTTCAAATAACTTTCTAATTTAAGTGCGCGCCTCCTGTCCCCCCACGAGGATTCGTTCGCCGCTGCTCCGGTCCTCTTTGCTTACCTTTGACCCGGCGGCAAAGCTTGCACTTGCCAGGGTTCAAGCTCTCGCGCGAACGTAAAAACTCGGTCCCTTTGGATTGCTCCGCGAAATCACAAGACGAGTCTATTACCGGGAGGAACTCTTTGACGATTCCTCCGGAGCACTTTCCCCCGTTGCTCTCTCAAAGTATACGCGTCCGAGGAGGAATCAATTTTTTTCTTATCTCCCAGAGAGAGTAAACATTTTTATTTGAATTGCCTTTCGATATAAAGTTATCGAGCTTTCGACGAAAAGGTCACGTCGGGGTAAAGAATTTCTCTTCACTTTTTAGTAAAAAAAAAAACAATTACAACGTTTCGGATTTAACGAATAATTGAAAACTTTTGATAACAAGAGGAATTGAAGCATTTTTTTATCGAAAATTAAAAATTAATCCATTTTTTATTTTCAAACTTTAAATCATTATCCATCAAAACGAAATTTTCGTTTTATTTTTCAAAAAAATGTAGTATTTCCGATAAAAAGAATTGAAAGGTTTTATTTTTTTTTTAATTGAAACGTTTTGAAAAAAATCTCAACATCTTTTATGAAAAAAAAATTGTAACATTTTTTATGAAAAGAAATTAAGTTTTTTATTGAACATTTTTTTATAGAAAAAATAGTTGAAACGTTTTGCGTGATAAACATCGAATCGCTTGAAAAAAAGACATCGATGAATCGTTTTAGATTTTTTTCAATGCGCTCCAGACTGTTATCTTGTCTGTTTTCGACGAGTTTTCGACGAAAAGGTCACGTCGGGGTAAAGAATTTTTCTTCACTTTTTGGTAAAAAAAAAACAATTACAACGTTTCGGATTTAACGAATAATTGAAACCTTTTGATAACAAGAGGAATTGAAGCATTTTTTTTATCGAAAATTAAAAATTAATACATTTTTTATGTTCAAACTTTAAATCATTCTACCTCAAAACGAAATTCAAATTCGTTTTATTTTTTAAACATTGAAGCATTTCCGATAAAAAGAATTGAAAGGTTTTATTTTTTTTTCAATTGAAACGTTTTGAAAAAAATCTCAACATCTTTTATGAAAAAAAATTGTAACATTTTTTATGAAAAGAAATTAAGTTTTTTATTGAAATTTTTTTTATAGAAAAAATAGTTGAAACGTTTTGCGTGATAAAAATCGAATCGCTTGAAAAAAAAAGACATCGATGAATCGTTTTAGATTTTTTTAAATGCGCTCCAGACTGTTATCTTGTCTGTTTTCGACGAGTTTTCGACGAAAAGGTCACGTCGGGGTAAAGAATTTTTCTTCACTTTTTGGTAAAAAAAAAACAATTACAACGTTTCGGATTTAACGAATAATTGAAAACTTTTGATAACAAGAGGAATTGAAGCATTTTTTTATCGAAAATTAAAAATTAATAAATTTTTTTATTTTCAAACTTTAAATCATTCTCCATCAAAACGAAATTTTCGTTTTATTTTTCAAAAAAATGAAGTATTTCCGATAAAAAGAATTGAAAGGTTTTATTTTTTTTTTAATTGCAACGTTTTGAAAAAAACCTCAACATCCTTTATGAAAAAAGATTGTAACATTTTTTATGAAAAGAAATTGAGTTTTTTATTGAACATTTTTTTATAAAAAAAATAGTGGAAACGTTTTGCGTGATAAAAATCGAATCGCTTGAAAAAAAAGACATCGATGAATCGTTTTCGATTTTTTTAAATGCTGTTATCTGTTATCTTGTCTGGTAATTCCGTGATTAAGGCGAAGCCGGAAAGGCTTCTAAGTGGGAAATGCAAAATACTGTATTATTATGCACACATACTGATTTGCTTTACGAGCATACGCATGGTGACGGAGCATTTTCGTTCAAGGATCCGCGATAAGAATTTCCGAACAACATTGTTGCATTTTTGGAACTAACTCGCATTTCAATGCGTCTTAATTTTTTTATCTCAGAATATGTGAATAATCGTGTTTTTTATTTGTTTATCTTCAAGTTTGATTTATTTATTTCCGGCTCCTGAGAAACTGCCACCCATCCGACTACTGGTCCAGGCCAGTGCCGTTCGACCCTGGAAATCGAAGAGGCCGCGTTTTCATTCGATAATTAATCATTTGAACAAAATTTTAGTTTCACCCTCCCCCCTCCCCTCGGCTAACCGCCATCTTTCTCCCCCCTCTCAACTTTTGCGTTTCTTCATTTCGCTCTCGTACGTCATGAAAAATCAATAAGTTTGCACGATCAATATGCATAGAAATTGCGTTAAAAGATAAGCAAATTCAGGAAAAAATACTCGGACGCACAAAAGATTTACGATTAGTTATTAACATCAGGAAAACATTGGATGACCGTTTATAAGCTGTGGCGTCCACGTTGTCAGTGGATGTAGGTAATGCTTTAGAGAGAAAAGCAAGAGGATCTTCGCGTTAAAAAAACATTTGATTTAAAAATTTAATAAAATAAAAAATAAATCGTACAACGAAGAAAAAGAACTTCAAAAATTAAGTATCCACCAGTATGGAGTTTTTGGTGTCAATAATGTTGCTGGTGACTTTACTCGAGCCATTCGTGGCTAGTGAATTTACAGCAGTCGTCAATACTTCCACTGGTCCTGTACAGGGTCAAATTTTGGAGACGGTTCATTCGACCGCGTACGCCTCGTTCGTAGGCATCAGATACGCGAAACCTCCAGTCGGCTATCTCAGATTTAAGGTACGTTCCGGCTCTGCCGGAAAGTAAATAACATTTTTCTCTTAACAATTATTTGTTAGATACTCGTCAGTTAGAAATCTTAAGGCGTTACCCCCACTTGTAGCGCAAAAAAGGCCTTTTTCATGAAATTTTTTAAAGAAAACTACAAAACTTGTATATATATATATATATATATATATATAAGGGTGGTTAAAAAATCGATTATTTTTCTCAAGTTTTGCCAAATTGAAGGGTTCTAAACAATTTTTTAGTTATTGCTCAAACGCCTTTTTATGTTTTTTTTTTTCATGATTATCGGAACATTAATATTTTTTTATCTCGATGCAGAAAATGTTAGTGCGTGCTCCGATGTACGTCTTGATTTAATTTTTTCTGTAACAATACGCAATTTTTATTTAAATATTTTTTTTATCATAAACAATTTGTATTTCCAGATTAAATATCAATAAATGTAATTCGGTTGTGAAAATGATATCAACCACTTCATGAACAAGAACACGGTGTTTACACCACTGAACGTCTAACAAGTATGCGTATTTTTTTTTGGAGTAATATGTTGTTTTGGAGTAAGAAAACAAAGTCACACGGATTCGAGAGTTACAAGCCGCGGCGCAGTTGACGCTACTGCACCTTTGTTTCTCTGACTTTCCGTGAGTTTTTTTTTCGCAATTCATTTGACTGTTTCCAGTAGTTGCTCTATTGAGGTACGTCGCTGTATACGTAAAAATTAAAATGTAAAAAATAATCGCGGGTTTGGACGATAGTGAAAGTGCAGAAATTTCTCAACCTTGCATCAATTTCGAAAGGTTACAAAAATTACGATTGGAGTGAGCGGTATTGATAAAAAATTATTTGCGGGAAAATCAAATTGATCAAATCAAAAATAAAAAATTTGGAGAAATTTTTTTATGATGCCTATTGGCAGGAAAAAACAATTGACGAAAATTGAAAAAAAAAATTAAAAAGCGTTTGAGAACTACCTAAAAAAATGCGACTCAGCTGCAGATTTCTTCAAATTAAGGCGTTACCCCCACTTGTAGCGCAAAAAAGGCCTTTTTCATGAATTTTTTTAAAAAGAAAACTACAAACTTTTTCAATCGATCAATATTTCATCTTAAAGAACACATCTTGAAGAACTTTTAGTAATTTTTTTTATTGAAAAATATTACATTGTTTAGTGGCAAATGGCCGTCAATGAAATAATGTTTTTATATACGCGGTTTGCGGTGACCAACATTGCGGCAAAGTGGATCATCTGAAAAAAAATGCGAATGGATTTAGTCAAATATAAGTATAAACTAATCTTTAATCGAAGGATTTTAAAAAATATTCATTTTTCACAAAATGGCGGAAAGTCAAAGTTAATGGTCCGATTTTAACGAAAAAAACGGTCGTTTTTTGGCTATAAAGCGGCCATTTTTTTCGAAAACAAAAATCGAACGATTAAAGACTACACTTTTATGTATTAAATAAGCCTGCAAAATTTCAAAAAGATCGGTTCATTAGTGTTCGAGTAATCTTGGTCACCGACTTCAGAAATGCCATTTTGAGAAAAACGCGTTTAAAGTTTCAATTTCCGGTCGTTTACACAACGAATTCTTCTCTTTCAACGCTCACATCTCAGTCAATTTTGTTCGGATCGACTTGAAATTTTCAGGACATATTCTCAGATACTTATACTTCAAAAAAATGCAATAAAAATAAATCGATTTTTTCAAAATCGCAAGTGGTGGTAACCCCTTAAAGAAGTAAATCAAGTTCCCGCAAATGACGCTTATTCGGCTCAAAACTCGACATTTTCGCACGCAAAAAAGTATGTGATGCTGATAAAAAAATAGCTAATATTTCGAGGTTATGGTTTGGCCAGATGTCCAACCATAAGAT
The DNA here is from genome assembly GCA_964007375.1 of Ophion obscuratus. Lineage (NCBI taxonomy): Eukaryota > Metazoa > Arthropoda > Insecta > Hymenoptera > Ichneumonidae > Ophion > Ophion obscuratus. The sequence goes on along the minus strand of OZ023318.1, from coordinate 55,888,281 downwards.
ATGACGTTTTACATCTGACCATTTCAACCATAACCTCCTGGTGGGGCCATTTTTCGTCAAACGGCGGAGACTCGTTTGTAGTCCCAATATTTATCAATTGACAATTAACATTTTATATGACTATTCAAAAACGTTATTCTTCGTTATGGCTCATGAAAATATCCCTCCTAAAATGCCTAAAAAAAGTATGGATATCTATTAAATGCTGTATGAACAAAAGCCTCCAGTGCCCATCGATCCATGGACCACGACTGTGAACGCAACCATCAAGGGAAATGCCTGCCCCCAATACGGTTCGAACTCCGTGGTTGGCTCGGAGGATTGCTTGTTTCTCAATGTTTTCACTCCCACGGTAAAAAAAAATCGGAAAATAAAAAAAAAAAGCACCACACGCACAAAACGACGTAACAACGAAATCGATGATGATCACACGAATGGCCTCGATTCCCCTTTTTTGTTTACATCAAATTTACGGTGCAGACAGATTTGCGCGTCACACCGACTGTACTGAAGTCCGTCATGGTATGGATTTACGGTGGTGCTTTCGTGTCCGGATCATCCGACGCCGATACCAATCGTCCGGATTTTCTGCTCGAGAGAGACGTCGTTTTCGTCTCTCTGAATTATCGTCTCGGGGCTCTGGGTAATTTTATGTTGCTACCACTTACTAATAACAGTAATTATATATTAATGTAATGCGTCAGTAATTTATACACATATATACATATACATATACATATACATATATATATATATATATATATATATATATATATATATATATATATATTTATATATACATACATACATACATACATACATACATACATACATACATATATATATATATATATATATATATATATATATACACACACACATATCCAGTGTTCGGCAGCACTAATTACTTAGAGTAATTAATTACATCCAAATTACTAATTACATTTGTTATTTGTAATTTAAAAAAATATATTACTAATTACATTGTAACGTGAAATAATACAAATTTTGATTACAAATTACAAATGTAATTAGAATTTTTTTTTCTAATTACAAATTACACATGTAATTAGAATATGTTTTTTTTTCTAATTACAAGTTATAAATGTAATTAGAATATGTTTTTATTTCTAATTACAAATTACAAATGTAATTAGAATTGATTTTTTTTCTAATTACAAATTCCAAGTGTAATTCGAAACGATTTTTCTGCTAACTACAATTTACAAATGTTGATAATAAAATTATAAAAACTGTAAATACAAATTACAAATAATTTGGATAATAGTAATTTGTAACTAAATTTTTTCTAATTACAAATGACAATTGTTATTAGTAATTATTTTCCTTCTAATTACAAAATGCCATTGTAATAAGCAATTTTTTTTATTAATTACAAATTACATTTGTAATTTGTAATTAGAGTATCATCAATTTAACAACGCCCAACACTGTATATATATATATATACATTGTACATATGCACACACATATATATGACTACTAAAGTTACCCAAAAACATTTTCCCGAAAATTCAATGAAATTTGAAGCCCACAATTTCAAGAAGCCAGCCAAACATTTACCACATTGAGGCAATACATTTTTTTTTATTCCCTTTCAATTGAATATTCGTCGAAATCTGAGACTTTTGAGTATATATTGGCACCAGGTTTTTTGACCCTAAATCATCCTAACGCGACCGGAAATCAAGGACTCAAGGACCAGAATCTGGCGCTCAAATGGGTGCAGGCGAATATAGAAAAATTCGGTGGCAATCCGAAGAACGTGACGATCTTTGGGGAGAGTGCAGGCGCCGTGTCGGTGGGCTTGCAAGTTCTTTCGGACGCTTCCGCAGGTCCGACGTGAAACAATGCGCTTTTTCTTTATACCAAAAAATGAAAAAAAAAAAAAAAAAAATCGCGTGAGCATTTTTCTCATCGATTTTTCATAATTATTTAATTGCATTTTACGTAACTATGAGGATGCAGGACTTTTCCAAGGGGCGTTATCCATGAGCGGAACACCCCTCGTTCCTTGGGGATTCGAAGCACGTGATAACGCGGTCCAACGTGGCGAGTACCTCGCCACGCTGTTGGGAGCATTTCCGTGGACCAAGTCCTCGTTTCTCAAGACCCTTTACGCGGCAACGCCCGAACAGCTCGTTGAAAACGCCAATTACGTCGATCCGGTAGAGCGAGTATAATTCGTCGAGCACAAAAAGTGAATTGACATCATATCTTGTCTGCTATAATTATCCAAACAGATCATACCGTTCAAGCCTACTCTCGAGGATCCAAGCATAGCAACCGACGTCTTTCTCTCCGAGTGCAGCATCAAAAAGTACAAGTCTGGCAATTTTAGCAAAGTGCCGCAACTTCTCGGCTTTATGGAACAGGAGACCGTGACATTTCTCAATTGTACGTATGAGTCACGCGATAAATAATTAAAGTTTCCTCTTTAAGGATTTCTGTGCCAATGTTTTTCACCCCCAAAGTTTGTACATAAATGTACAAGTATATATAGAGGTTGTCCTAGGTCAACCGACCGATCTCTGAGTTCTGAATACATGTCATTATTCTGAACAATAAAATCCTCTGCCATTTTGGCGTTTGACGAACCCAAATTAAACTACAATCGTCTCGCGCTGACAGCAAGTTCGCTATAGCTATAGCGAAGCAATGGTTCATTGGACACCGAAGTGGCTAAGGGCTTTTCAATTCAGAATGACAAAATGGACACAGAGCGATATTGGAAAAATAGTTTTATTGATACTGCCAAAATTTGTGATAATTTAAAAATACGATCCGTATGACCTCAGCAATTTGGTAAGGGTTCGTCATACCCCAAAATGACAGACGATTTTTATGTTCAGAATGATGGCATGTATTTAAAACTCAGAAATAACGCCCGGGACACCCTTTATATGTGAATTAAATGGAAATTGTTTTCTGAATATATATATATATATATATATATATATATATATATATATATATATATATATATATGTATATATGTATATATGTATATATGAGGCATTCCAGGCCATTTCGGTCAGCCATGACCCTGACCATTTTTAATTTTTTTTTATAAAATAGTATGCTATACAAGGAGTACTTTCACAATTTTTTAAATTTTTATCGCATGTATTTCAGAAGTTACAATGTTTCGAAAAATCTGGATTTCAGAAAGTTCGGAAACGTTCTAATGCGGATATCTCTTAAATTCATCGATAAATCGAAAAATGTCTATAGATCGATTTTTTCATATTAGGTCACACTTTCATAAAAAGGAAAGGATTTTTTTTTAAATCATCGTTGTCAACATTTTTTCAGTGTGCAAAGTGAAAACTATTTTTTAAAAAGATGATTGCCATTTTATTTCAAAAAATACTCCAAAATAATCTGATGAATTATATGAATTTTAACGCTAGTCCCATTGTGGCGCTATATATATTTTTTTTTTATAAATTCAAATTTTTTCACGAACATTTCGAGTGTTTCGTATAAATCGTATTTATCGTGTTCGCAATATTTTTTAAATGTATTTGTACCATTTCTAAGAAAAATCACGCCTACACTTGGTAAGCGTACATTCCAAGGTTGAAACATTACTCTGTTTGAAATGTGAAATTGCGAATACGATAAATATTATTCATACGAAACACTCGAAATTTTTATGAAAACATTTATTTTATTTAAAAAAATACAAGGGAAAATAGGCCCACAATGGGATTAGCGTTAAAATTCATAGAATTCATCATATTATTTTAGAGAAATTTTTGAAAAAAAAAATGGCATTCATGTTTTAAAAAAATAGTTTTCACTTTACACGCTGAAAAATGTTGACAATGATGATTAAAAAAAAAATTCCTTTTTTATGAAAGTGTCAACTAATATGAAATAATCGATCTATAGAGATTTTTCGATATATCGATTAATTTAGGAGATATCGGTGTTAGAACGTTTCCGAACTTTCTGAAATCCAGATTTTTCAAAAAATTGTAATTTCTGAAATACGTACGATAAAAATTTTAAAATTTGTGAGAATACTCCTTGCATAGCATGCTATTTTATAAAAAAAAAAAAAAAATTGAATGAAAACTGGTCAGGGTCACGGCCGAGCGAAATGGCGTGGAATGTATTATATATATATATATATATATATATCGTTCGTTAGTTTCCCCTCCTGCTGAATGCAGACTAAGAACTCGGCCTCCCCACCACAATCAGATAAACCCACGGGGAGGCTAATATTGGTCGTATTATTACTAATAAAATTGTTGTTATACAAACTACTATTATCATTATTACTGACACAGTTTATATTTAAATATTGATACTTTTGTTAGTTAATATCGATCTTTTGTAACCCTCTGAATGCCAATTGGACCTTCATTCCCTCCGAACCTTGAATTTTCAATGAAAATCGTCCAAAGTATTTCAAGCCCCTTTTTCTTTATTTCCCCAACCTAATTTTTAGGAATGACCCGGTGGTCATCAGTAGCAAATTCTCCGCAGAACAGCTCCTTGAATATGGAAAAAGAAAATTTTCCGCTACCTTTATTTTATATTTATCCATTTCTTCGTATATTTATCCGATTATTTATTGATTGATTCACATGTTCATTCAACTATAAATATTGTGGATGATTGTATCCTCTGCTTATAAATTAATCGGTTTTTTTCCGGATATTTCTTACACTTTCTAACGCGATAAGCAGAAAAGTCGAACAACGAATGTAAAAAATAAATGATTGTTTTCCGCATTATTTGAGATCGCATTGCTCGTTTTTGTTGCAGATCTGGACGAATTTTTCGGACTTATCGACATGGCAACCGATTATGCCGATATGGTTGCCGATGGTGTGCTCGACGTATTGTACCTTCTAAAAGGCGTAGCCAAAGGGCTGGATCACTTGGTTGGGGCGGTCGAGTACAATGCATTAGAAACTGCTGTCAATGTACGTCTCTGAGTACTCGGATGAATGTCGAATTTCTTTTCGTTGCCAGCGTTGTTTTTTTTCTCTCTTTTTTCTGGTATTCCAGGCTCTTTTTTTCATTTTCAAACGTAGGTGACAACTGACCTTCTCTTCAAAGCTCAGATAGACGAGACGCAACGACTTTTGGTGGAAAATATCGGCGCAAATCCCGTCTACTATTACGATATCACGTTCTTCACGAACAAATCACGTCACAATTTCGAGGCGGAATATGCTCTTGACGGTGAGTCGAAGCTTGGTCAATAAGGGTTGAGGAATAGGGCGCCGGGTTCGGCAAATAATTTTTTTTTTAAACATGATTTGTTTTGTGTTATCGCGAATTGACGCGAGAGAAATTTATTTCAATTGTTATCAATAACTGCTGCACCGAATTGTTTGCAATTTGGTCAGTTGACACAACATCGCTGAAGGACGGGCCGGGATCTTCCGGATGGTATTTGGAATAAAAAAAAAAAGGAATTAGAGATTAAAGGATTTTCATGATTTTTTTTAGGGAAAGATTTTTTTCACAATTCTTGAAACTTAGGGTATGTTTTATTACTACTCTAAGCTGTGACGGGTTTACATTTTTTTTAAATTAATCTTCAAAAACGGCGGAGGTATGACGTCCTCTGAACGGGTTGCGGCAGACGTTGTCAGACGGCGTGACACGTAGCGTCGGTGGGATTAATGTGAAAAAAACCAACGAAATTTGTTATTTCGTTAACCCTCATACGCAGAATATGAACCAAGAAAAAGTGAGAAATATTGAATATCGATTAAATGGTACGCTTTGAATCGAAAAGATTGAATTGTACGAAAAAAATGACCCCATTTAATAATAAAAAAATACTTTTTCATTAATTTTCCAAAACATTTAGGGTCAAGTTGTAGACCATATAGCTAGAAAGATTTATACCAAATTTCATAAAAATCGGTCGATTCGTTTTTTAGATATACGTCACGCCAGTTTTAAAAATGCAGTTTAGAAGACTGCATATTTAGAAGACTGCATACGACCTGCATATTTATAAAACTGCATACCACCGCCATTTTTAAAGATTAATTTGAAAAAATACCATGTAACAGCCAAAATTAGTTATAAAACGTACCAAAAGTCTAAAAAATGGTGAATAAATCATTCATTGAAAAAAAATTATGAACATCAACCAATTTCCGCGCCTAAAGGTATCTTTACCTTTACTTTACCCCCTTTAAGGCCTTATGTACTTTTAGAAGGTCTTTAAGGCCTTTAAGGCCCTTTAAGGCCTTTAAGGCCTTATGAAGGCCCTTTAAGGCCTTATGTACTTTCAGAAGACTGCATATTTAGAAAACTGCATACTACCTCCATTTTTTAAGATTAATTTGAAAAAATATCATGTAACAGCCAAAATTAGTTATGAAACATACCAAAAGTCTCAAAAATGGTGAATAAATCATTCCTTTAAAAAAATTATGAACATCAGCCAATTTCCGCGCCTAAAGGTATCTTTACCTTTACTTTACCCCCTTTAAGGCCTCATGTACTTTTGGGTGGTCGGAAAACCAGTCTTCTTCGGGATTTTTTGTTCAAAATACTTATAAAGCAATCAAAATGGGAATTGGAGGGTTTATTTTACATTTCATAAAAATGTAAAAATAAAAATAAAATTTATTGTAAATAAAATTGAACACTTAAAAATAAAGTTGTAAATAAACTTGAACACTTAAAATTGTTGAATAAAAATGAACACTGTAAAATAAAATTGAACACTTTAATCAATGTTTTATTCAAAAAATAAATAAATAAATGTCGGTCCAGTGGCCGGTAGAAAAAGAACGCCTTCTTTCTTAGGCCCTCCTGGAGCGGACACGTTGGAGACGCACCTGGAAGAAATTAATTATTGTCGTAATCTACATGAGAATAATTAAGTGAAGTACACTTAATTATTACAAAATAGTGATTTTTTTCAAATTTGTCACCATTTTGAAAAAAGTGGCATTTTAGACCAAAAACGGCCTAAATTTATTAACAAAAGCCGTAATTGTTAGTCGATCGTAAAAATAGTGTGTAGTTCGCTATAAAATCTATCCAAGAAGCTACAGTCGCAATTTAAGGTCAATCGGTTTAAAATTGTAAGATCAACGAGTACGCCCGATTTTAGAAACACTCAAGAAAAGTGCGTTCAAAGTTTCAACACTACTTTTTGTCGGATCATATAATTCTTGGGATGTTGATACACATTTGAGCCAATAAAAAAAGAAGCAATATTTTTTTTTTGACAAAGTTATACAAGGCCTCAGATTAGCGCGTGGAACCGTATTCAAAAGAGGCTGGAAAGGAATCTCTTCGTTCGAGCTTGTCGCAAAACGAAGAGATTGCATTCCACAGAAAACTGGCTGGAAACAATAGAGAAAAGTATGCGCGCAGGTAATTGCTGATAACCGTGAGATAACGCGTATGGTAATTGGTCACGTCGTTCGAAGCATACGTTATGCTGGATAGTCGAGCGTAGTGCCGATAGGCAAGCGACACTGTGTCAGTAATAACACACGTCAAACAAAAAAAATTGTTTTTTTTTTTATAATTAAATTTTGATTCTATGTATCGAATAATAACCAAAATCTTCATTTGTTACTTATAAAGTTTGTTTTTGTCTTTTTTACGTTGATCAATGAGTCTTGAAGTTTTTGGTTGATAGTAAGACCGGGTACACGCTATGTGGTACTACCGAAGCGTTTTTACCGGATCTATAGTGTATGCATAGTTTAAGGCCTTACCCCCACTTGTAGCGCAAAAAAGGCCTTTTTCATGAATTTTTTTAAAGAAAACTACAAAACTTTTTTAATCGATCAATATATCATCTTAAAGAACACATCTTGAAGAACTTTCAGTAATTTTTTTATTGAAAAATATTACATTGTTTAGTGGCAAATGGCCGTCAATGAAATAATGTTTTTATATACACGATTTGCGGTGACCAACATTGCGGCGAAGTGGATCATCTGAAAAAAAAATGCGGATGGATTTAGTCAAATATAAGTATAAACTAGTCTTTAATCGAAGGATTTTAAAAAATATTCATTTTTCACAAAATGGCGGACAGTCAAAGTTAATGGTTCGATTTGAATGAAAAAAAACGGCTGTTTTTTGGCTATAAAACGGCAATTTTTTTCGAAAAAAAAAATTCGAACGACTAAAGACTACATTTTTATGTATTAAATAAGCCTGCAAAATTTCAAGAGGATCGGTTCATTAGTGTTCGAGTAATCTTGGTCACCGACTTCGGAAATGCCATTTTGAGAAAAACGCGTTTAAAGTTTCAACTTCCGGTCGTTTACACAACGGATTTTTCTCTTTCAACGCTCATATCTCAGTCAATTTTGTTCGGATCGACTTGAAATTTTCAGGACATATTCTCGGATACTTATACTTCAAAAAATGCAATAAAAAATAGTCGGTTTTTTCAAAATCGCAAGTGGGGGTAACCCCTTAAGACTTACATTATAATATAGATCTGGAAAAAACGCTCCGGTAGAACCGCATAGTGTGTACCCGGCCTGAATTCTAAGACTTGTTATAAAAGTGTAAAAAAGGATTCTCACACCGTATAGTGAAAAATGATGCGTGCATATTACATTCGAAACTATTCTCGCATAGGCGCGAGTTATATTTTCATATGGATTTTACTACACCTATTAGGGTGATTCTTAATTCGGTGATGTTGGAAATTCTTCGGTATTGTTCCTCAAAAGTAATCAACACATAAAGAAAAAAGAAAAAAAAAAAAATTCGCCGCAAGCCGAAGTTTGTCCAATAATTCTAACCCAACCCACCGAGCTGTCGAATTTTTATACAAGTAAATGCACGCATTTAAAAATGTTGTTAAGAAAATTGTTTATTATTCCAAAACTATATATGATTAAAAAAAATGTCATATGACGTTTTTGTAGGAAATTTAATGTTTTACAAAAAAAGGTGACTTGTAAAGTTGGCGTGGATTTAATATTTATCACGTAATTAGCAAAAAAACTGTGATCATTTATTCCAAAAGTCGATCATTATGGTCAAAACAGGAGTTTGACGTCGAAAAACTGCAACTTAATTTTCGTATCGAATTAGAAATATGAAGAGATACGTAGCGCGCTCAATAAAAATATGTCAACAATATTTAAATTTGCAATTTTATCAATATTATCATACATTATGATAAATTAAAGCCTGTATGCCCATTATGATAAATTATGATAAAGCCCATTATGATAAATTAAAGCCTAAATTAAGCCTTACCTACTCGGGTTCTAAAATTAATGATACATGAACGTGCCACAATAACTGCCAAAGAAGTGTTTGTGTTTTGGGATAAACGAGATGTTGAGGAATCGGCTTCGATTCGGCCCGTGAGATGTCCAAGGTCGTGGTGGAAAGAAAAAAGGGGAGTTTTTTCCGCACGTTTACGTTTCGATCCTTGGTTCGGATCCTCTTCAGAAACTTTATTTGTTCTACAAATTTCGCGATACAAATTATATTAATATAGTTTACAGATTTTTTCATTTGTATTTTGTGTAATGAATAATTTTTAGATGTGATATAATGATATGTGTAAATTTTGTGTTAGTTTTTTCACATAATTTTTCAATCGTGGTGATATTGTATGAGTGATTATTTTCACAAGTTAATTTTTTCTTGAGTAACTAGGGTGGTGTGTGAGAGTGTGATGTTGTAAGAAACGATGAGAATTATGTTAGATAACGAACCTGAATATTGTCGATATTTCTAGTTTTCTTTTTGGTTTGTGCTTGGAGGATGGTTGATGTAGACGGTATATTTGATGATGAAATACTGTCTCGTGAGGTTGATTCGCAAAATTGATTCAGAGCCGTTTTTTTTAAATTAAATTCAATTGATAGGATGTAACCGTTTTTTGGCGATTGTACTATCTGTGAAAAATTGGTATGGCGAAAGAGACTTTATTCCGATCTATTGTCATGATTAATGAGGTTAATGAGCTGTTGTGTGAAAATGGTAATTACCTATTGAAGTAAACTAAATATATCCTCGCAAGCACAAAAAAAGAAAATTAGAAAAAAATTTCTTTGCTCTACATGTCGAGTAGTGACGTCCAAGAGAGTTCAAGAAAGACTAAGTGGCGAATTAATGTTTCTGGAGAGAGGGAGAATGATCCTTTGTCAGTGCTGTGTCAAGAGTTTCAGGTTGCCCGTGTCATGTTAAAAGGTTAAGTGTTATGTCAAGAGTTTTAAAATTTAGTCACGAGTTTAAAAATTGATGTGTGTGGTTATGGATGATAAAATATTATTATGATTATATTATTGAGTTGTATATTGAGCTTAGATTATTTATGTCAGTTCTAAAATTGATGGCATTGGGATGTGCTTTGATTTGAATCATTTCTAGGATCAATCTTTTTTTAAGCCATTTTTCATTGTTTAAAATTTTAACATCATCAAATTTGAAATCGTGCTTTTGTTCTATTGCGTGCTGTGCTAGAGCTGTGTGTATTTCGTTTTTTAGGCTATTTTTGTGCTCATTGATTCTGTTTTTAAGGTATCGTTTTGTTTGGCCAATGTATGTGGAGTTACAATCATTACAATCAATTTTGTATACTATGTTGGATTTTTTGCTGTTATCTATTTTGTCTTTGGTGGAGCCTGTGATCGATAAGATGTTGTGTTTGTTGTTTGTGACTAGTGTTATATTATATTGTTTGAAAAGACGAATTAGTTGGTGATGGATGTTTTTTGTGTATGGTAGATTTATTGGTCTAGAGGAATCAAAGTTTTTATTTTTGTTATTTTGATTGTTGATTGTAGCAAGTCTTTGTTTTATTATTTTTTCTGTGAAAGAAATCGGATAGCAATTTTTTGTCATTGTATTCTTAATAAGTTGAAGATTTTTATGGTGAAAAGATGGATGAGATAGTTTTACTGCTCTGTCAACTAACATGTAAATTATAGCTTTTTTTTGGGAAAGTGGATGGTGTGAGAAAAAGTTTATAAATCTGCCAGACCAAGTAGGTTTTCTGTACCAGAAAACTTTATCCCAAAACCGGCTTTATCCCAGTTTTGGGATAAAGCCGGCACACCGGTACAAACTTTGCCAGAATACATTTAAAAAATCAAAAAGTTACATGCACGCTGCAATCTATTGCAAAAACGTGCTGGAAAAAAAATAAGATTTTTGTTCATATAAAAATTCGACAGCTCGTTGGGGTGGGTTAGAATTATTGGACAAAATTCCGCTTGCGGCCAATTATTTTTCTATATATGTTGATTACTTTCGAGGAACAATACCAAAGAATTTACAACATCACCAAATTAAGAACCACCCCAATACGCATAGCATAAATCTTCGGCATATAGCGAAAAATATTACGAAGTTATTAGTAAAATGTAACTCTTTATACTGTGCTTTTTGTAGAATAATGGAAGCTCATTGTTCAAAATATCTTTTGAATACTACAAAAAATCAAAATATGCCGAATAAAATGGATTATTTGTATCAGTTTACGTGACACATCGTAGGTTAAATTTTAAATTTCTTCATTATTACTATACCATAATTACCATTTTTATCCTCCATTCTAAAGGTCGTCGCTCACTTATCAACCCGTCACCTGATCAGCACCGCCTCGCCTCGAGCGGCTGTCATTTTTTATATGGACTTTCCATACATATGCACTCACTTGTCAACTCCGTAGCATCACCGGATCGGCTCGCTCGCAAGAGTTGACAAGTGAGCGCATATGTATGGAAAGCCCATCTAAGAAATGACAACCGCTCGAGGCGAGGCGGTGCTGATCAGGTGCCGGGTTGATAAGTGAGCGACGACCTTAATACTCTTTGATATTCAATGATATTTTTTTTAGCAGCATAGTATTAATTCTAAACTTCGAGGCCCCCGTTTTATCCGTGTGGCCGTCAAGATCGTGCGATTTGATGCCATTGGATTTGTTTGGGGTTTTCTGAAAGGGAAAGTGTACGACAATTATCCGCAGACCATTCCGGAGCTCGAGAAAGTAATTGGACGCACCAGTAATGAAATTAGTCAGCAATTATGCCAAAATATTATCGAAAATTTCGTCAAAAGAGCGAACGTTTGCAAACAGGGACGAGGCCGCCATTTATCGGATATTGTCGTCCACACATAACCCTACATGTTTGTACCTTATTTTAAGGAGTCTTCTCATTTTAGACGCTAAAGAAAAGGCTATTTTCATGCATTTTTTTTGACAGATTTGTATTATAGATATTGATATGAAAGTTGTTACACTTAATAAATACACTTTCGAAATAAGCAAAAAAAAATTGTGTATTTATGTAACCCTAAGAAAACTATGAACGCGTTATTCTTGAAACGCGGTTTTTCGACTGCTCGTTGATGAAATCTTCGAAACTACAGAACTGATCTTTATGAAATGTTAACCACCTATTCTTTACAACTATAGCTATATCGTATATCAAGGATTTATTGATATTTTGATATTTATGTTTTTTGCCAAAAACGGTGAAAAACCACGTTTTTTGTTTTTATTTTTTTTCGAAAAATGTTCATTTTGTTATTTTTGCATATATCAATAATCGTATGATATGCGCTATGGCCATTAACATACTGAATCTAAAACCGTTTGATTTTTTTTGTTTCGGATGATCCATCTCCGAGATTTCATCAACATCACAGACCTATAATTTTTTTAGGATCTTTTTTTAACTACCATTTTCGTCGATAAATAGTGACTTAATTGAATAAATAATTTTTTTCAAATGTATTTCGAAATCGTATTTATTAAGTTTAACAACTTTTATATCAATATCTGGAATATAAACCTGTCGAAAAAAAATCATAAAAATAGCTTTTTTCTACCGTCTAAAGTGAGAAGGCTCCTCAAAATAGAAATATTCGTAATTTCCAAATAAATAGGACGTTTTTAAATAAATTAAAATGTCAGGTCATTTTGAGACACGCCAAATAAGCGGCAAATAGCAGCAGGTTTGAATAAAAAAAAAGCACACTTCATCCATTCATGACCGGTGTAATCAACGCAGCACTATCGTGAGCGAGCCATCGCGTCCGAATTTCTCCCCGTGTCTTCTCAATCGCGAGGCCGTGGTTGCGTAATTGTGCATTTTTTTTCCACAGGTGCCGGACACGCGGACGATCTCGCCTACATTTTTTACATCCCATCCAACAATTACAATCTGAGCCTCGGTAATCCGATGGGTCTTACCATCTACAGAGTCTCCACAATGTGGACAAACTTCGCGAAATACGGGTGAGTCGGATATGACCAAGATCCATTGAATTAATTGACAACATTGTAAAAACGATTCGCCGGTAACGAAACGCTTCCAACTGGCACAGTAATCCGACTCCTCATTGGATAGACGAGTATCCTTTGAACATCACCTGGCCAGCCTCCGGAAGTTCCGGTCAGGCCCTTCAGATCGGTAGCGAACTGACCGTCGTACCGAGACCGATCAACGCTAACACCGAGGCCGCGGAAATTCCACTCGGCCCACTTTTGCCCGTCTTTGCCGATTGTTGAAGCAACGGATGATGACTCGCGTTGGGAGGCCAAATTTATCCCGTCGCTAAATTCTTCATCGCTCGACAATTGACACTGGCCCAATGATGACACGAATGAGTCGAAGACTCGAATTTGATATGAGAATTAAAATGATTTCCCAGGCTCTAAAACTGTACCGAAGAACCGAAGAAATTGCGAGAAAACACGCGGATGCCAATTGTATTAAATTTTATAAATATTAAAATGATATTAAACGACTTTTATGATATTAAATTGCAAGAAAACACGCGGATGCCAATTGTATTAAATTTTATAAATATTAAAATGATATTAAACGACTTTAAATGATATTAAACGATATTAAAATTTACACCACAAGTGAGTTCTTACGCTTTTTTTTCCTTCCTTCTTTTCTTTGTTGTACGCCACTTTGGCGCACATATTTTTTTTCCGTCGTATTCGTCCGAGCACCTTCGGAATCTGAAACAAACGAAAATAATAATAATAATGCGTTAACGTTATTACTCGTTACACGTACACCAATAATTAGCGCGAGGAACACTAGCGCCCCCCCCCCGCCCTCTTGCCAAAGAGTTTCGTCCGTCGGTTTTCCGACACTTACCTTAACACTTAATTTTTATTTATTTTTTGTTACTTACCGTAACCGTCGCGCTGCGATACTTGAAAAAAGAAAAAAGGAGAAAGAACAAACACTTAACACTTAATTTATTTACTTACCGTATCCGTCGCGCTGCGATACCTGAAAAGGAAAAAAAAGAAAAAAAGATCAAATACTTACCTGTACACCTCATTTTTATTCATTTATATTTACTCGTGTTCATAAATTGTATCCACTTACCTCTGTTTGCGTACACGCCCGTCGCGTACATATTAAAAGTGACATTTACATTTTCTCCCGCGAAAGGGAATATTCAAACGCGCTGCGACACTAGCACCGCGATCGACGACTCGCGACACTCGCCGCGAATTTGTCCCACGCCGCGACACAAGCGCTGCCACTCGGGTCTCTCTCCACTTACGCCGCGCCATAACACAACGCCTGCGCCGGGGTCTCGCGCTCCGTATATCCGTGCCTGGAGTTCGGCGGCAAATCACCGCTCCGGCCGGGTATATAAGGAGGGCGCGAGGCCCGGCTCGGCCTCAGTTCTCGACTACTGAAATAGTAGAGAGGACCCTCCTGGCGAGCCATTGAAAAGTGGTGAGCTGGTGAACCCTTCCCCCCTGGCGAGCCATTGCAAAGTGGCGAGCTGACAACCTTTCCCCTCCTGGTGAGCTATTGGAAAGTGGTGAGCTGGTGGATCCTTTCCCCTCCCGGCGAACCATTGCAAAGTTCCGCTTGAGCGCATTTTATGGCTTCCCCCACCTAGCTCGAGCTGTCCAGTGTACCCGAGGCCTCTCGAGTTTGTCGCGGACAACTCGATAAGAGATCGCGAGCGATTTCAGAAAATCGCACGTCGCACGATTGTCAAATGGATAATATTCCTTTGTATAATAATATATACGTTTAAGCCGTAAAGTCGGAGAAAAAAATATGCACCATAATTAAATTTCAAGTAGTAATTTAATGCAAGTAAAATATATTTTAATAGACATTAACACAGCATAGAATATAATTGATATTGATAAAAATTATCGAGGCTACATTATACTAGAAATATGTTTATGAGTAGTAGTAATAAATGCAAATATCGTACAGCATATACAATATGTATGTATCATAACATATATACTATACATCAGAGTATAGAGTCCTGTTGACGTCTGCAACAATTGTAGAGACGGCTTCATTTTCGTGATCAGCTGGCGCTCTCTTATCGAGTTCGAGTGGAGAAACACATACACGCTACCACATGCGCGATTTTCGAGCGCGCTAACCTAGCGGTGGGGGAAGGCTTCGGCGACGAATTTCTCGAGAATTTCTTCCCCTAACCGCCCTAGACCGCTCTCTTAGAGAGGTAGTACTGTACTGAAAAGTACCGATAGCCGCGGTTCCTTGGTTCCCTCGTACCCCTAGCGTCCATCTCATCACCGCATTAGTCCGGGATACCGCGTTCCTCGTGGGGGACGTCCACGTTCCGTTTTTTTCCTTTTCTTTTTCTTTCGTTTTTTTCTTTTGCGTTTAATTTCGTTTGCGCGTGTTGTTAATTTTCTTTAGCGTGTTTGTAAAGATTGTTTATTTTTCCGAAATTATAAAATATTTATCACTTAATCATTTGTTCACTGCCTCATTCGTATCCTCACCCTATCGATACAACTAAAAGCCCAAACAACCCTAACGTATCATTGAGCCTAGCCGCGTCCACAACATATCAGCTACGCGAAAAGATTTTCGTCGTAAAACCGGAACTAAAACATTCCCCCCGCACTAATTGTTGTGAGAATTTCTCGGAATACCGTTAGCGTACACTCTACGGGTTTCCTCCGCCAACATGTTCATCTTGAGGGAATTGACAAGTCATTTTGTCAATTTTTTCATATTTATAATGCAATATTTGAAACTCACAACTTTTTTTGCAAAAATTGACTTGCCTCGACGCAATTTTTTCTCTCAAAATACGTAAGAACTCACTTTTGGTGTAAATTTTAATCTAATCATTGTGCGTTTAATTTTCATTTGTCTTAAATACGAAAAAATTCACAACGTATTTTGTGAATTTTTTTGTATTTACAATTTTTTGTGAATACAAACGTGCATGTAAATACAAATGAGTGAAGTATGAATACATTTGTATTTATATTCACATGAAAATCACGATGTGAATAAATTCGTATTAGTATTTATAAATAGAATTACGCCCAACTCTGTCCAAGAGGACACTTCGACGAAATTGCAGCTCGGCGGTTGACAGGGATTAAACCATACGGTTCATTGGAAAAATAAAATAAAAGCATATTTAGAAACTAGACATATAGGTTAACAGCATCACGTCGGAGGATTCCGATATCTAAAAAAAAAAAAAAATGGCCCACCAGCCAAATTTTTTTCCGATTTTCATGGAAAGATTTCATCGTTCATTAAACAAAAAAATAGAAGGGGGCCTTTTATAAACGAAAATCCTTATGTAGTGCCATAGAGACTAGGTTTTCGAACAGTTTAAGACTTGGCGCATGGAAATCGGATGAATAGTTTTTTAATTTGTTGTCAACCAGGTTGAAAATCGTAGTTTCGAAAAAAACGCGTTCAGAGCCGCACATCTGTCTCTCGGCGCGGTCGTGCGCTTCGAACGGTTTCACATAAAATGCTGTATCTCCGCCAATTTTAAAAGTTTCTTTTAAAAAATTGGTGAGAGCATTCTTAAAAAAAGTATCTTTCAGAAAATGAAAAAAAAAAAAAAAAAAATTACAATTCTTTGTTTACCGTCGTGCGGTACCATAAATACGGCCAATGAAACTGAATTGATCAAATTTATATATGGTTGATTCCATTGTACGGGGTGTTCCCCCTTATTACGTCCCGCACCATATTCCAGTTCTCGTTCTCACCTTGCGGCCGCAACCGACTTCCCCCTCTGTATCGCATTCACCATGACATTTCTGCCATGAGTATAGAGAAACTGCGGAATACCAATACAGCCGGTCCCTGTTTGCTTCCCAGTTTCGTTTTTATGGCAGTGGCACTGATCGTTTTTTTTTAATAACCTGGCGTGGAGAGGCTGCCTCGGATCTTGATTATGCCTTCCATGTAATGATGTCATGGAGGTAATACAAGTATTTCATTAAACTTTGGCTCACCGAAGGGCCGTTTATTTCTTACGGTCATGAATTGCAATATCGAGATTCTTCGCCAAATTAATTTTGTGACACTGAATCAGGGCGTTTAGCTGTTTAATTCTATTTGATTCGACGCACTTATATCCACTTTCACTGCTTTTCACTTTCCCTTGCTATTCCGATTTCACGCTCTAACCTTACTTGAAGAATAGATCCGGTAAAACGACTGCACATTTAATGTAAATCGCACGGTCAAGCTTACTCCCCCATGGAAATTTATGTATGTAAAATATATGCAGAAAATATATGCTACATATATATATATATATATATATATATATATCGGCTGCACATATAGTGACGAAAAATAGGATAATACGTATATATTCAGTATATATGCACCAAATATATGACGCATATATGACCCATATATTTTCGATATATTTTTCTGACCAAAACAAATATGCTACGTATAAACACTATATATGATGCATATATGAGGCACATACGACGCATATATTTTCGATATATTTTCAATCTATTTTTTTGTCAGAAAAATATATCAAAAATGTATGCGTCATATATGACTCAATATGTGTCATTTATGCGTCATATATGACGCATACATTTTTGATACATATTCCTGACAAGAAATATATGCTGTGTATAAACACTATTACAGTTAAACTTAATAAAACTTAAAACTTAAACTTAAAAGAACTTAACTTACAGTTAAAGTACACTATTACATATAAACACTATAAACAGATATGCTACGCATATCTGTATTTATGTGGCATATATGTACCATTTATGCAGTATATATGTGGTATGTATGCAGTGTGTATGCAACATATATGCTAAATATATCTGGTATATATGCAGGGTAAATGCTATATATATCATTGATATATGATACATTGATATACAGTAATACCACGCATATACATCTCATAAATAAAAACGTTACGAAAATTAGAATTTGGCACATATATGCAACATATATTTTCAATATATGGGATACATTTCACATATATTACAATTATTAATAAAATAATTTTGCCGTATATTTTTGGGTATATAAATTTCCATGGGGGTCATATTAGGGGCATGGCGTGACGTAAATATGCTCTACTCATACGGAGCTCATATTAGCGGCATGGCGTGACGTAACTATGCTGTGCTCATATGGAGCTCATATGAGTGTCATAGCGTGAAAAATAAAAAAAATCCAAAAATATTGATAAAAAAATCTCGTAGGATTTTTATTATCCCCATACGCTTTATTGATGTTCCTGCCTATATGATAAATGGATTAACAACGTATTCTGCCTAGTTAAATTTTGTTACCTACTTACGGTTTGAACCACGTCTTCTAATTCGAGAGCCGAGCGCGCTACCTACCTAGCCATTCTACACTTGTGCAAATTTTCTTTGTGTCTGCTTATTTGTATCATTCTGGATTTGGATGCATATCACCGTCATATTGCGCTCATCGAATGTATCACTTACAAGGAGAAGGCAGAGCCTGGATGTCGCGAATCGGGTTCTTCTTTCGCGTGGTAAAAGTTGAAGACCTCCGAATTAACGTTGTTTTTGATTTTTGTTCCAATAGGCCTTAGTGTCTGCGATATCGCGATTTGAAAATTTGGAAGTTTCGGCTCGCGCGTAGATTACGTTGAGCGTTGACACTTGAGACAAGAGCGGCCGTAGCTAATACGGTATGATGATGGACTGGCCCTCTGAAAGTTCACGGTTCGGGTACCCATGCTTTTTTTAAATTTAATTTAATTTTTATTTTAAAATATGTATTACTAGTTTAATTCATCTATTATATTAAAATAACTAATCCAATAATTAAATCACAATGACATAGCAAAATAATATTGTAGCGGAGACCGAGGAGAGTTGTGACAGGGAGTATTTCTCGGAACCTATGGCCGTTAGCGAGCTGGCAACAGCGCATGATACTTTCTTTAGAGGCGCACCACTTCACGCAGTAGTCGCCAGAGACGCACGGCAAGCGGTTGCGTCAGTACGACGTCTGCATGAAAAAAAAAAACCGAAAAGTAAATTTTTTACCAAAATTTTGATTGTATTTATATTGTAATATATTACAGTCATGCGAATTTGCTATTTTTTCTCTTATTGTGTGATTTTTGAAGTTTCAAAGTGTAAAATTGTCTTGCTGTGTTTGCATCTTGTTTCGAGATTACGAATTATTATTCTGACCAGGTCGCGATTCTTGGCACCAAGGAGAGTTGTGACACGCTGTCACAACTCTCCTATTTACATTTATTTTCTGGTTAGCTTATTTTACATGCTTTTTACAATGTCTTTTTGCGTTTATATGTAATGTTCGCTTATTTTAGTCAATTCTCATAACCTACCTTTGACATAAAAAGTATTCGGCAATTAAAGTCTGCCTTCAAAATGACATTTTTGTCGGGAACCTATTTATGCATGTGGTTTGGTGTTGTATGCTGAATTGCTATTGTTTTGTTTGAGAATGCCTAATAATTATACACGAAAGACTGATAGGGGCATGGCTAGTGTCGACATTTATGAGCTGGCTTTTGAAGAAGTGACGTTAAGACGGAATGACACCCGACGCGAAACTCCGACGCGGCCCCGGCTCGAATCGGTAGGGCAGAGCTCGCACGAGCTACTACTCCCTACCGCTAGATGTCACAGCGAGCGTTCGGAACGAACACGCGTTCGTTCCGAACGCACGCTGCGACGGAATCGCGGGCCACTTTGCGTCGAGGCTTACATTGTATTGTTATGCCTCGACGCAACGTGTGTGTGTGCTTGTGAGGCTGTGGTATTCGCTACCTCGGACGCACGCGGTTGAAGATTGTTTTCTTCCCGCGTGCTGTCCCTTCGCAGCGAGTACACACTTCGTGTGGGTATATACACGTATATACCCACACGCTGACCTACGGTCAGTGCAGACAAAGAATTTGGTTTTCTTTGTCATCGCCGACTTCGCACGAAATTCGAGATCATGGAGAATCTCTATTTCGTAGCAAGAGTTCTTGCTGACGGCTCGCGTTTTTCTGCAGCGAGATAATTGTTCAGAAGTAATTACTTTTAACAATTATTACATTAACAAATGTGCGGTACGTCTTATACCTCCCAGCAAAAATGATTGCTGTTTACTCGCTGCAAAGCAACGGTAAAAATTACGTAAAAACAATTGTTTAAA
This sequence comes from Ophion obscuratus, assembly GCA_964007375.1. Classification (NCBI taxonomy): domain Eukaryota; kingdom Metazoa; phylum Arthropoda; class Insecta; order Hymenoptera; family Ichneumonidae; genus Ophion; species Ophion obscuratus. The sequence goes on along the minus strand of OZ023318.1, from coordinate 55,867,834 downwards.
TAATCATTTTTCCATGTTTCCTCCATCATGGGTATGATTGGTAGATACGGTATTTCCTGTACCTCTCAGTCAGCAAATATGATTGCTGCTTACACGCAGCAAAAAACAACGGTAAAAGTTTCACAAAAATAATTGTCGAAAAAATTGTTATTGCACTCATTCTCGATCATGAGTATGATCGGTAGAAACGGTATGTTCTATACCTCTCAGTCAGCAAATATGATGGCTGCTTACGCGCTGCAAAAAACAACGGTAAAATTTACGCAACAATAATTATTTAAACAATATTTTTTGCATTTATTCTCGATCATGAGTATGATCGGTAGATACGGTATGTTCTACACCTCTTAGTCAGCAAACATGATTGCTGGTTACGCGCTGCAAAAAACAACGGTAAAATTTACGCAAGAATAATTATTTAAACAATTATTTTTGCATTTATTCTCGATCATGAGTATGATCGGTAGATACAGCATGTTCTATACCTCTTAGTCAGCAAATATGATTGCTGCTTACGCACTGCGAAAAACAACGGTAAAATTTATGCAAAAATAATTATTTAAACAATTATCATTGAATTTATTCTCAATCATGAGTATGATCGGTAGATACGGTATGTTCTATACCTCTCAGTCAGCAAACATGATTGCTGCTTACGCGCTGCAAAAAACAACGGTAAAATTTACGCAACAATCATTATTTAAACAATTATTTTTGCATTTATTCTCGATCAAGAGTATGATCGGTAGATACAGAATGTTCTATACCTCTTAGTCAGCAAATATGATTGCTGCTTACGCAGTGCGAAAAGTAACGGTAACAATTACACAAAAATAATTGTTAGAACAATTATTATTGAATTTATTCTCGATCATGAGTATGATCGGTAGATACGGTATGTTCTATACCTCTCAGTCAGCAAACATGTTTACTGCTTACGCGCTGCAAAAACAACGGTAAAATTTACGCAACAATAATTATTTAAACAAATATTATACCATTTATTCTCGATCATGAGTATGATCGGTAGATACGGTATGTTCTATACCTCTCAGTCAGCAAACATGATTGCTGCTTACGCGCTGCAAAAAACAACGGTGAAATTTACGCAACAATAATTATTACATATTTTTTTTTCATTTATTCTCGATCAAGAGGATGATCGGTAGATACGGTATGGTCTATACCTCTTAGTCAGCAAACATGATTGCTGGTTACGCGCTGCAAAAAACAACGGTAAAATTTACGCAACAATAATTATTTAAACAATTATTTTTGTATTTATTCTCGATCATGAGTATGATCGGTAGATACAGTATGTTCTATACCTCTTTATCAGCAAATATGACTGCTGCTTACGCACTGCGAAAAATAACGGTAAAAATTAAACAAAAATAATTGTTGAAAAACTTATTATTGCATTTATTCTCGATCATGAGTATGATCGGTAGATACGGTATGTTCTATACCTCTCAGTCAGCAAACATGTTTACTGCTTACGCGCTGCAAAAACAACGGTAAAATTTACGCAACAATAATTATTTAAACAAATATTATACCATTTATTCTCGATCATGAGTATGATCGGTAGATACGGTATGTTCTATACCTCTCAGTCAGCAAACATGATTGCTGCTTACGCGCTGCAAAAAACAACGGTAAAATTTATGCAACAATAATTATTTAAATAATTATTTTTTCATTTATTCTCGATCAAGAGGATGATCGGTAGATACGGTATGTTCTATAACTCTTAGTCAGCAAACATGATTGCTGGTTACGCGCTGCAAAAAACAACGGTAAAATTTACGCAACGATAATTATTTAAACAATTATTTTTGTATTTATTCTCGATCATGAGTATGATCGGTAGATACAGTAAGTTCTATACCTCTTTATCAGCAAATATGATTGCTGCTTACGCACTGCAAAAAATAACGGTAAAAATTAAACAAAAATAATTGTTGAAAAACTTATTATTGCATTTATTCTCGATCATGAGTATGATCGGTAGATACGGTATGTTCTATACCTCTCAGTCAGCGAACATGTTTACTGCTTACGCGCTGCAAAAACAACGGTAAACTTTACGCAACAATAATTATTTAAACAAATATTATTGCATTTATTCTCGATCATGAGTATGATCGGTAGATACAGTATGTTCTATACCTCTCAGTCAGCAAACATGATTGCTGCTTACGCGCTGCAAAAAACAACGGTAAAATTTACGCAACAATAATTATTTAAACAATTATTTTTGCATTTGTTCTCGATCATGAGTATGATCGGTAGATACGGTATGTTCTATACCTCTCAGTCAGCAAATATGATTGCTGCTTACGCGCTGCAAAAAACAACGGTAAAATTTATGCAACAATAATTATTTAAACAATTTTTTTTGCATCTGTTCTCGATCATGAGTATTATCGGTAGATACGGTATGTTCTATACCTCTTAGTCAGCAAACATGATTGCTGGTTACGCGCTGCAAGAAACAACGGTAAAATTTACGCAACAATAATTATTTAAACAATTATTTTTGTATTTATTCTCGATCATGAGTATGATCGGTAGATACAGTATGTTCTATACCTCTTTATCAGCAAATATGATTGCTGCTTACGCACTGCGAAAAATAACGGTAAAAATTAAACAAAAATAATTGTTGAAAAACTTATTATTGCATTTATTCTCGATCATGAGTATGATCGGTAGATACGGTATGTTCTATACCTCTCAGTCAGCAAACATGTTTACTGCTTACGCGCTGCAAAAACAACGGCAAAATTTACGCAACAATAATTATTTAAACAAATATTATTCCATTTATTCTCGATCATAAGTATGATCGGTAGATACGGTATGTTCTATACCTCTCAGTCAGCAAATATGATTGCTGCTTACGCGCTGCAAAAAACAACGGTAAAATTTACGCAACAATAATTATTTAAATAATTATTTTTGCATTTATTCTCGATCATGAGTATGATCGGTAGATACGGTATGTTCTATACCTCTCAGTCAGCAAATATGATTGCTGCTTACGCGCTGCAAAAAACAACGGTAAAATTTATGCAAAAATAATTATTTAAACAATTATCATTGAATTTATTCTCAATCATTAGTATGATCGGTAGATACGGTATGTTCTATACCTCTCAGTCAGCAAACATGATTGCTGCTTACGCGCTGCAAAAAACAACGGTAAAATTTACGCAACAATAATTATTTAAATAATTATTTTTGCATTTATTCTCGATCAAGAGGATGATCGGTAGATACGGTATGTTCTATACCTCTTAGTCAGCAAACATGATTGCTGGGTACGCGCTGCAAAAAACAACGGTAAAATTTACGCAACAATAATTATTTAAACAATTATTTTTCATTTGTTCTCGATCATGAGTATGATCGGTAGATACGGTATGTTCTATACCTCTCAGTCCGCAAATATGATTGCTGCTTACGCGCTGCAAAAAACAGCGGTAAAATTTACGCAACAATAATTATTTAAATAATTATTTTTGCATTTATTCTCGATCATGAGTATGATCGGTAGATACGGTATGTTCTATACCTCTCAGTCAGCAAATATGATTGCTGCTTACGCGCTGCAAAAAACAACGGTAAAATTTATGCAAAAATAATTATTTAAACAATTATCATTGAATTTATTCTCAATCATTAGTATGATCGGTAGATACGGTATGTTCTATACCTCTCAGTCAGCAAACATGATTGCTGCTTACGCGCTGCAAAAAACAACGGTAAAATTTACGCAACAATAATTATTTAAATAATTATTTTTGCATTTATTCTCGATCAAGAGGATGATCGGTAGATACGGTATGTTCTATACCTCTTAGTCAGCAAACATGATTGCTGGGTACGCGCTGCAAAAAACAACGGTAAAATTTACGCAACAATAATTATTTAAACAATTATTTTTGCATTTGTTCTCGATCATGAGTATGATCGGTAGATACGGTATGTTCTATACCTCTCAGTCCGCAAATATGATTGCTGCTTACGCGCTGCAAAAAACAGCGGTAAAATTTACGCAACAATAATTATTTAAACAATTATTTTTGCATTTATTCTCGATCATGAGTATGATCGGTAGATACAGTATGTTCTATACCTCTCAGTCAGCAAATATGATTGCTGCTTACGCACTGCGAAAAATAGCGGTAAAAATTACACAAAAATAATTGTTAAAAAAATTATTATTGCATATATTCTCGATCACGAGTATGATCGGTAGATACGGTATTTTGTATACCTCTCGCCAGCAAATATAATTGCTGCTTGTGCGCTGCAAAAAACAACCGTAAAAATTTCACAAAAATAATTGTTAGAAAAATTATTTTTGCATTTATTCTCGATGATGAGTATGATCGGGAGACACGCAATTTTGTATACCTCTCAGTCAGCGAATATAAGTGCTGCTTATGCGTTGCAAAAACAACGGTAAAAATCTCACAAAAATAATTGTTAAAAAATTATTTTTGCATTTATTGTCAATCATGAGTATGATCGGTAGATACGGTATTTTGTATACCTCTCAGTCAGCAAATATAATTGCTGCTTATGCGCTGCAAAAAACAACGTAAAAATCTCACAAAAATAATTGTTAACAAAATTATTTTTGCATTTATTTTCGATCATGAGTACGATCGGTAGATACGGTATTTTGTATACCTCTCGCCAGCAAATATGATTGCTGCTTATGCGCCGCAAAAAACAACGGTAGAAATTTCACAAACATAATTGTTAACAAAACTATTTTACGATGCTGAAGTTTGCATCGTTGGACAGCAACGAATTTAATTTCAAACGGCACATTTCACCGACAAAAATTCTTCAATTATTCTTTAAGATATTTATTTATCGATCTATATTACGAATCTATCAAAAAAGATCGCCTATAACAATAAAAATATGGAAAATAAAATGAAAAACGAAACTTTCGTTGCGTTCCAACGATGCGAACTTCAACACCATACTATTTTTGCATCTATTCTGTATCATGAGCATGATCGGTAGATACGGTATGTTCTATATCTCTCATGAGGGGTCGGTCCGGGAGGTGCATCGAGTTACGGGCTCCCACTTCGCGTGCTCATAGTGTGGGTAGGTACGAACCAAGCCCCAAAATGTAGGTGCCAACTCGGCTTCGTTTTCGAGAATTCCCCGGTCAAAGTTGGGAACCCGCTTACGTACCGTAGAGTTTGTACATGAACACATCGAGGCGAGCAGCCCAGCGGCAAAGGAGTAAGACTCTTGTCCGGCCGGCTCTGGTTCGAGTGCCGTCTATGCTATTTTTTTTCAAATTATTGTTGAAATTTATAACTTATGATTAAAAAATTGCAAGAAATTGAAAAAAAAATTATGCACCTTTATTGATCAAAAGTTACGAATTAAATGTCAATTTTTTTTCAACTCTCTTGCAGTTTTTTTTAATTTGATAAAATAAATTAGCCGTAATTTAATTCAATTTTATTTTTATTTGATATTTTTTTTCAATTTTTTGACTTCTCTTTGGATGCAGCAGAGAATATTTTTAAAAATTACCGAGGAATATAGGAATTTAATTTCTGTTCAATTAATTAAAAATGTCTTCAAGCAATGTTTTTAATACTCACAAGTACACTCTGACCTGTGATAATTATTATAAAAACAATCAAAACATTTATACTTTTTTACATTTATTACATATTTACATTTTTTTTCATTTCTTTCAATTTTTTTATTATAAGGTAGAAATTTCAACAATAATTTGAAAAAAAAAAATAGCATAGATGGGACTCGAACCAGAGCCATAAATTAATATTTATATTTTACTATAAAACAATTATTAATTCAACAATTAAATTTTAATTAAATTTACTATAATTTAAAATTATTTATTTATTTATTGGTCAAACACAGAATCCTTCGCAGCGAGCCAGAGAAGATCTCGCTGGAAGGCACATGTATTTGCAAAGAACTTGTTCTTGTCAAATGCATTTGCGAAGAACTTGTTCTTGTTAAATGTATTTGCGAAGAACATGTTCTTGTCAAATGTATTTGCGAAGAACTGTTTCTTGGCCAATCACTGTATCTTCCGCAGTGAGCCTCCCAAGATCCCGCTGCAAGGCACGTGTCAATCATGCAAAGAACTTGTTCTTGGCAGAACACAGAATCCTTTGCAGCGAGCTGATGAAGATTTCGCTGGAAGGCACCTATCTAACGGAGTTGCGAAGAACTTGTTCTTGGCACAACGCGGTATCGTTCGTAACAGGCATGCAAACATTCCGTTGCGAGGTACCCATCAAATGTGCCCGCATGGATCTCACTGCACAGCACCGATACAGTGTCCATGCCAGCATCTTGCTGCAGATGACAAACTTTTGTGCTTTGCAACAAGCTTGCCATGATCCTGCTGCAACGTATCTGTCGATCGGGCCTGCTAAGAAATTGTTCTTGGCAAATCACAGAATCCTTTGCAGCGAGCCGGTGAAGATCTCGCTGGAAGGCACCTGTCGAATGCGGTTGCGAAGAACTTGGTCTTGGCACACCATTGTATCTTTCGCAATGGACGTGCAAAGACTCTGCTGCGAGATACTTGTAGAATATGTCAGCATGGATCTCGCTGCATGGTACCGATACAGGGTACGTGCGAAGATCTTGCTGCAGATGCCAAATTTTTGTGCTTTGCCGCTTGCCACTGGGAAAAAAGCAAACCCTTTTCCATGAGCCGGAGAAGCACTTGTGTAATGAGTCACTGGAAGTCTCCTTACAAAGTGAGTGTCCTTTTCAGAGATCTCCACCGACGGAGCTTGCTGAGACCACGACAAGAGGAACGGTGGTTTCCCGCTACCTTTGTACACTTAGCGACAGACGCCATATCTCCGGAGGCTCCGTTGTACACAAAAATATTTCATCGCACCGGTGGCTTTTCAAACGCGTCCGCAACTTTGAAATTATGTAATTTTATTTATTGAGATTTGGAGAGCTCAGAAAAAAATATTTTAATAAATTACCGCTACATAACCTCAGCAAATACTTGTGGCTCGTCGGATACATCGCCCCGGTGATTCAATCCTTGAAAATATCCGCAATCGTCGCACTGCAGATCACGCAAAAATTTATTTTTTATATCGTTTATATATGAAAAACAAAACTTTTTCCCCTTTTTTGATGGCGCTCACACACGCAGCCAAATATCAGCTGTCACTTTGCCGGCGTATCGAGCTCGTGCACATCGATGCGCGTCGTCTGCAGACCACGTGGCGAGCGCCGCGCGCGGAATTCTCGTGAACTGAGCACGTCGAAGTTCGGGCGACATTTGCTCGCAATTATCAACAATTAGACAACAAATCTAGATTACCACTTTTCTCCTAAGATATGCAACGAAGCGCAGTGATTGAGAGCTCAAATTGTGCGTTTTTTATGTGGCTACCCGGTCTGGCTTTTCTCTAAGTCGTGACATTAGCCAAACATCTGATTTTTCATCTTTTCGGTCTCGAGTTCCGCATGATAAACCAATCTACTTTTTTTTTCTCAAATTCAGAAAATTTGAGGAGCTAGAAGCTGTTCGTTTATCTATTTGACGTCGTTTGGCATAGTTTCGACGGGATCTGAAGAGCCGTTTCAGAGATTTTTAGCTATTCATAATTCTGTTCTACCATACCGACCGCGATGAGGTGTCATTCCGTCTTAAGAGGTAAAAGTCTTCGAAATGCCGCATCCTCTTACAATCTCAACTATATGTCTGCATAGATATATTAAAAAGAAACAGGCTTTTCAAGATAATGCAACTGATGTGGCTCCAAATATGGGTTATGCCAGCCCAACGGTATTTACAGCAGAGGAAGAGAATATTTTATGCGAGTATTTGTTGACATGTGCAGCATCCAATTATGGACTGACAACAAAAGAAACAAGAAGTATCGCCTTTGTGTTAGCCCAAAAATATTTTTTTTAAATTCCGGCGTCATGGGTAGAAAATCAGAAGGCAGGAGAAGTGTGGCTCAAGTTATTTATGCAACGACATCGCAATTTATCTTCAAGATTGCCACAAGCGACAAGCATAGCTCGTGCCACGAGCTTTAATAAGGCTAATGTGGCTGCTTTCTTCGAGAATTACACAGGCGTTCTAAGCAAACATAACCTTCAGGCAAAAGATATTTGGAACGTCGATGAGACGGGTATAACCACCGTTCAAAAGCCTGATAGAGTAATAGCACGACGTGGAGAAAAACAAGTCAGTGCAATGACATCGGCGGAAAGAGGAACTTTGGTCACTCTGGCTTTGGCTGGAAACGCTATAGGCAATTATATACCGCATATGTTTATATTTCCACGTAAGAGATTCCAAGAACATTTCATTCGTGATGGCCCAACTGGTTCTGTAAGAACAGCTAACGGATCGGGATATATGCAGGAGGATGACTTTCACTTTTTTCTTGAGCATTTTAGAAATCACGTCAGGGCATCAAAAGAAAACAGAGCTTTGCTGCTCCTGGCTAACCATGCGTCGCACACAGCTCTGAAAAATATTGAATTCTGCAGAGATAATGGGATTATTTTACTTACATTCCGCCCTCACTGCACCCATAAGCTACAACTCGTGCTATATTTGGGCCTCTAAAGAAAGCAATTAATACAGCTTGTGATAATTGGATGCGCCCTAATGCTGGAAAAGTCATGAGTATCTATGATTTTAGTTTTAAGGCTTTCACGGCTCTTTATGTAATGAGAAGAGTATGTGGCTTCCGGATGGAGGCCGTGTTGGCCGTGTTGGAGGCCTATTTCTCCTATCATCGCCAACATCTTTATGGAGAACTTCGAGAACAGAATTCTGCAAGAAGCTTCCCTCAAGCCCTCCACCTGGTTCCGATATGTCGATGACACCTTCGTCATTTGGAGTCACGGCAAAGAAAACCTCAATCATTTCTTAACCTTCCTCAACTCCCAGCACCCCAATATTCAATTCACCATGGAGATAGAACAGGAAAATCAAATCCCTTTTCTGGATGTACTGGTTCAACGGAAAAGCGATGGCACTTTGGGCCATAAAGTTTACCGGAAGCCAACGCATACGGATAGATACCTCCATGCTACGTCCCATCACCACCCTTCCCAAAAACAGTCGGTCATAAGCTCTCTGGTCTACAGAGCTCTAGCGATCTCCGAACCAGACTCCTTGGAGGTTGAACTAGAACACCTACGAAAAGCTTTAGGAGACAATGGCTACAAACCAGGCAACATCGAAAGAACGATCAAAAATCTAAAAAGAAAAATAGCTGATCCGAAAACGGTTACAGCACCTGATAGGGAGAATGAAGGACAAATAACCGCAACAACTTCCCTTCCATACCTTCAGGGCATAACCGATCGCATAGGGAGGGTCCTTGGAAAACATAACGTGCGAATCATCTTCAAACCTCAGAAGAAACTAGCACAAGTGATTCCGAGTGCAAAAGACCAAAGACCACCATTAAGTGCACCAGGAGTATACAAGATACCCTGCTCATGCGGTAAAGTGTACATAGGAGAAACCGGGAGGAAGATCAGTACACGGATCAAAGAACATCAACGGTGTATCAAATATGGCCATATTACACAATCAGCGCTGGCCGAACATTGGATGGAGACTGGTCATGCCATCCAGTTCGACAAAGCCCAAAGCCTGGCCCCATCAAACAGCTATTTTTCCAGGAAACACCGAGAAGGCTTGGAAATCCGAAAACATCCGGACAATCTAAACAGAGATGGAGGATATCACGTCAATCCTATTTGGCACACCGTCCTCCCGGTTTTTTAATTGACCAGCTGATCAATTAAAACATCTGATTGGCTGGTGCAGCGATCCAGAACGATGACTGCAACTATATAAGGAATACCTGAGACACGAGAGCTTCAGTATCGGAGCTCTCAGCCCTGATGATGCAGACTGTAACGTTTGCGAAACGTCGGCACAACGCTGATCCTCAACACGGCCTCCATCCGGAAGCCACATACTCTTCTCAGTATCTATGATATTCCATCTATAACAAAATCAGCATTTAGTGTGGCGATCACTGCAAGGAATATCAGTGCTGGTTTTGCTGCAACTGGAACATGGCCTGTTAACACAGATATTTTTGGAGAAGCCGATTTCCTGCCTAGTCAAGTCACTGATCGTATTTTGCCCAATCCAGAACCAGAGCAATCGCCATATGATCAAAACACTACGGCCAATGAGGAAAACAGACCCCTTGTTCCAAACCCTACTATCGGTACCGTTGAAAACAATGAAGCAAGAGTTCTAACGCCAAATCCAACTATCAGACCAGTTGAAAACGATGAGACAGAAGCCCTTACTCCAGTTATATCCACGGATCAAGCCACGGCACCTTCTATCAATCCATCTTTGCCAAGCAATCACGCCACTAAACCCGTTGCCTCCACGTCTACAGCTCGTATTCTCCTTGCCACTACTTCTAATGTGCTCTCACCAGAATCCGTAAGGCCGTTGCCAAAAGCTCCACCAAGAAAAAAGAACCAACCTAATAGACGAAAAATCAAATCAGCTGTGCTTACCGACACACCTACCAAGGATGAAATAGCTGCCATAGAAGCCAACAGAACGTTAAAAAGAGTAAAAAAGTGTGTTTTAAGCGAAGAAAAAAAACCTAAAAAGCCCAAGAAGACTAACAAAAGTGCAGGTGATGCCGAAGAAAATGCAGAAAATGATTGTTTTTGCTTGTGCTGCCTTGAATCTTATGCCAGTAGCAGATCTCGTGAGAAGTGGATTCAATGCCAGGAATGCAAAGGCTGGTCTCACGGAGATTGCACGGGGGGCGAGCTGCAATACGTCTGTCATAACTGTTTATCAGATTAAATTAAGATTTTTGACTGATTTTAAAAAGACTGATCTTGTACTGATGCCTTAATTACTTATAAAAGATTTAATAATTGTTGTGTTGATGTTCCATATTATTGTAGTTGCTACAATTATTAAGATTTTTAACTCATGTTAAAACGACTGGTCTCGTTATTATGCCATAATTACTTATTAATACTTGTTATGTTAATAATTCGTGTTATTGTAGCACAATTCTGTCTGCTGATAATTAAAGTACTTTTATGCAAAAATAAAAGTGAGTTTTGCTTGTAATTCAGATAAAAGTATTTTTATCTATCAAATATAGTCTAGATATACAGCTGTCACAACTTACCTCGGTACCTGTCACAACTTACCTCGGTCATAGAAGAGTTGTGACAAAGGGAATAGTTTCAGTTTTCGCGGATTTTCTGAGAAACCTTATAACTTTAATTAACTTTGATAACTGTTTTTAAAAGAGGAAGAACTGAAATATATTGAGGCATAGAGTTCATAATCGTGGTATGTTTCGTTATTGAGATATGTTCTTTTAAGTAAAAATTGTTGCAACCCTCCTCCCTATAACAAATAATTAATCTATTAATCACGTTACAATGAGAAAGCAAAATAATATGGTATAAAAAATACATAATTAATCTAATTCACACTTGCAAATTTCGCGGCAGCTAATTATTCTGATTCTTCTTCTATCAGATCAGTATGTTGACAAATCGGAGGGTGGAAACCATCGTAAAAGCAAGGGAAGCACAAAGGCTTACGACACCACGAACATAAAATGAACGTAATACCACCGCAACCATATTTAACCTTATAAATTCTATCAGGAAAGCATATGTGAAGATATAGATCTTCAAATATGCTTTCCTGTGAGTTAGATTAATTATTTATTTTTTATACCATATTATTTTGCTTTGTGACGTGATTAATAGATTAATTATTTGTTATTCAATATTATTTTGCTTTGTAATTGTGACTTCATTATTGGATTAATTATTTTAATATAATAGATCAATAAAACTAGTAATACGTATTTTCGAATTTTCTTATTTACCTCCACATGTAAAGTCTTATGAGAGATGATAAAATTAAAAAAAAAAAAATTGAATTAAAAAAAAGCATAGGGACGCGAATCGTGAACTTTCAGAGTGCCGGTCTGTCGTCTTACCATCTTAGCTACGGCCGCTCTTGTCTCAAGTATCAACGCTTAACGTACGCTACGCACGAGACGAAACTCCTAAATTTTCAAATCGCGATATCTCAGTAACTAAGGCTTATTGGAACAAAAATCAAAAGCGACTTTAATTCGGAGGACTTCAACTTTCACCACGCGGAAGGAGAACCGTTTTGCGATATCCAGGCTCTGCCTTCTCCTTGTTAGAAATACGCATATCACCGTCATTGGATGTATCACAGAAACGCGCATATCGCCGTCATATTCCGCTCATGGGATGTATCACTGAGAAATATGCATATCGCCGTCATATTGCGCTCACCGAATATATCACTGAAAACATGCATATTGCCGTCATGGAATGTATTACTGAGAATCATGCATATCGCCATCATATTGTGCTCCTGGGATGTATCACTGATAAAATATACATATCGCCGTCATATTGCGCTCAACGAATGTATCACTTAGAAACATGCACATCGCCGTCATAGGATGTATCACTGAGAAACACGCATATCGCCGTCATGTTGCGCCCATCGAATGTATCACTGACAAACATGCATATCGCCGTCATATTGCTTGCATGACATGTCTACTACCAACCTAACCTAAGTGCCTAACCAAGTGCTAACCCAGTGAATTCATCAACACAGTCATTGGATGACTTCCATATGACGTAAAATTTGCAGATATTAATTGTGGACACTTGAGCACAGCGATATGAGTTCAACGTGCTTCAAACGTACGATGCATTTGTAAACGACATATTGAGATCAAAATGCTTTGTACATTCACTATACTAAATGAGTTCACGGCTTTGCTTCATGACATGCAGTCAATATGCTGTAAAATTTGCTTCATCAATTGTATGCACGGCGTGATGATCACAACTGTCTACCTGGGTAGTTGTACTTTGTGTTATGAATCAGTTGTAAATGTGTTTTAATGATTTGTGTAAATGATGTGTTAGTTTTTTTCATTAATTTCAACCATAGTGATATTGTATGAGTAATTATTTGTAGTATGTTAATTTATTCTTTTTTTTTTTTAGTAACAAGGGTGGTATGTGGGAGTATGATGTTATAAGAATGATAAGAATTATGTTAGATGACGAACCTGGATATTGTCGATATTTCCAGTTTTGTTTTGTTTTGTGCTTGAGGATGATTAGTATAGACAGTATTTGTGATGATAAAATACTGCCTCGTGAGGTTGAATCGGGGGATTGATTCGGACACGTTGTTTTGATCAATTGAAAGGTTTAATCGTTTTTTGGCGATTTGTATTATCTGTGAAAAATTAGTACAGTGAAACAATCTTTAGTTCGATCTATGAAAAAAAAGACAAAAAAAAGGTTTCTTTCTAAACTTTTGGCCTGATCAAAATTCGCACTGTGACGGGGCGAAAAAGGTCTTTTTGCCGATTTTTTTCGGTCTACTAGATTATTTATTTCGGATTTGGTAAAAGTCAGGTTATTAAGTATACATTAAACTCGTTTCGTGTCAATTTTTCGCTATAAAAAATTAACATTTAACAACGTTATTGAGGTATAATAGAGCCTCTGTATAAAGAGAATGTCGTCTAACGGCCGGATCGAAAATGATTAATCTGAAGAATAAAAATAAAAAAGTTTTATAATCTATATAAATGTCCTTCTCGTTGAAAAACCATGCACAAAATAGCGGGTGCTTAAAAAAAGTGTAATTACGGTGAAAGTTTTACTTATATTCAAGGGCTCGAAAAATACTAAATTAAAAAAAATGCGACTACGTGCAACGATAGCTACGGCAATTACGGATAATTTGGTTTTCTTTTAAATTGAAAATCGGACATCTATAGACAGAGTTATGATTTCGGCCAGGACGACAAAAGTCGTTTCAAGAAAAACGCCATTGGAAGTTACGGTATACGTAAATCGTTGCGCTACCTGCTCTCGCTAAATCGTCCGTTACTCGGTCAATTTCTTATATTTTAACTTCAATTTTCTTCCTCACATATTCTTCAATATATATTTTTTGAGAAAATGCAAAGGAATCGACATATTTAACCTGTCACAGTGGTGTTTTGGCAAGCCATCGTAGAAAGACGCATTTTAACACTCGACACGTTGCATTTAATAAAAAAAATGAGCGGGGTAAAATTGTGAAAACTGTACGGGCGAATTATCTTCGTTGTTTCTTTTATGTAGTGATTGTAATGTTTTTTTTTTTTCAAAAGGTTCTTATTAGAACCCGATGATTGACGTTTTCCATGGTGACACACGCGATAACTGTGTGATCAACGAAGATAGATTGTTTCTAGACAACAACAGAGCTTTCACCATGTGGACAAACTTTGTGAAACACGGGTGAGTTTACGAATGGGCGATCAAATTTATACAACTTACAACGAACATCAAGTGTCCGCCTTTGATTTTGTTGAGACTCACATATGTGATCAATGATCGAAAACTATTGGACGCGTATTTTTGTTTATCGGCAGAAAAGCGGTTTTGCGGGAAGAAACCACCCCTCAATGAACCCCTTCATTTAATTTCTCTTGAATACTTCTGTTGCGAATTTTTCATCGCTTGGCATTAGAAGAATTTTGGTTTTTGAACTGCATACGTACCCCTTAGAAGGCCTTTCTTTGAGGGGTGGTTTTCCCCTTAAAGCTGTTTCGAGGCCGATGCAAAAAATACGTTCCCGATAGTTTTCAATGCTTTATCACACATATGATACGATAGGTTTCAACAACATCGAACGGCGGACACTTGAGTTCCTTGTCAATTCCAACGATTCGCTGTAACGACGTTTTCAACTGCCACAGTAATCCGACTCCTGGCTGGATTAAGAAAGATTTTTTGGGCATCACCTGGCCAGCCGCCCGAAGTTCCGGACAGGCCCTTTAGATCAGAGATGAACTCAAGGTCGTACCATTTGAGCCTGCTCGTTTCTCCCTTCCCGACGTATGTGACGTTCAATGAAGTCACATGTCGTCTATAATATATCAGACGAATATTATTGCTTGGCGTTCCCCACAGCGAAAACAATATATAATATCAAATTGCACAATATCCATGAATGTATACTAGCGGAATAATGGCATGAATAAATAACTAAACGTCGCAGAGAGTGTAAACGTCTTTGTTTGTAAATCATCATTTATTGTTGGTTGTATTATTTCATTCGTCATTCTGTTGACAATCAATGTCAACAGTTTATCGTTGCTCAAGTGGTTGTTACGTGGCTGTAAAATTCCGTATGTTTTTTTTCGTAAGTGGTACCTCATTGAATTCTCGCCTTCAAATAATTTTTTTGAAAGTAGAAATTCAATCAAATATATTTTCAATTAATTGCCAATATTTTATTTTTTGTTTTATTTCTCGAGTTCTGACGTAGATATACGCTGTCGTGAGTTTACGCGAGTACAACCAAAAATTAATTATCTTAGTTTTAAGGCTTTCACGGCTCTTTATGTAATTAAAAGCTGAGAGCTGCGATACTGGAGCTGTCTCAGCAACAACTTCCCTTCCATACCTTCACAGGGCATAACCGATCGCATAGGCAGGCTCCTGAAGGAAAAAAAAAAAAAAAAACGTGCGAGTCATCTTCAAACCTCAGAAGAAGCTAGCACAAGTGGTTCCGAGTGCAAAAGACCAAAGACCACCGTTAAGTAATAAGTGCACCAGGAGTGTATGAGATACCCTGCCGACGCGGTAAAGTGTACATTGGTGAAACCGTGAGGAAGATTAGTACACGGATCAAAGAACACCAACGGTATATCAAATATAGCCACGTTACACAATCAGCTCTGGCCGAACATTGGATGGAGACTATTCATGCCATTCAGTTCAATAAAGCCGAAAGTCTGGCCCCATCAGACAGCTACTTTTTCTGGAGGGCTTGATGACAAAATCCCGATCAAGGCATGAAAAAAATATCGGGATGCCTGATCAGGTCTTTTTTGTAGCCGGAGCACCATTTCTACTCGGGAATGAGTTACAGCGAGTCGTTGGAATTAACGAAGAAGTCAAGTGTCCGCCTTCGATTTTGTTGAAACGTATCGTATCATATACACTGCCGGCCAAAAGTATGGATACGCCTAGAAAAATTTCGCGCCGCGCTAAAAGTTTGATATCTCTGTGAAAAAAAAGATATCCGGATTTCCAAGGCGGCATTTTAAAAGGGACAAATGAACCTTCACTTTGCGTTTTGGAAAAAAAAATCGATTTTTTTTAGACCCGGGGCGCCATTTTGAAAATGGCCGTTTTTTGGCTTTTATTTGCCTGTTTAAAATCGGTTGCACGTCTTCTGGACATTTTTTTTGGCATTTTTTTCAAAGAACCTTAGAAGATAGAGCAATAGCTATAGTTTCCTTGCTTAGAAAGTTTCGTACGATTTTTTTTCACCGAGTTATCGCATTTTTTTTCTCAAAAAGACAATTTTTTTTAAGCTGTACCTCATCGAATTCTGCCCTTCAAATAATATTTTTAAAAGTGGAAATTGAATAAAATATTTTTTTATTCAATTGACAATATTTTTTGTTGTTGTTGTATTTCTCGAGTTCTGACGTAGGTATACGCCGGCATGGATATATGCAAGTACATAAAAAAAATTATATCTGCACACGTTTTCGGAGAAAAATTCACGAATATTCCTCTTTTTTTAGCCAATAAAAGTCTCAATTGTCATATAAAATTATTATTGTTCATACAATTGAATATAAATATATTACTAGACAAAATGAATAAATGATATTTTCATTCAATTGTTATTTTTTCATCTTTGATTTTATTTTCAACGGATACCCGCGCGGGTATACGCGGGTATAGCAAAAAAAAAAAACTTGAAAACCTGCACACCGTTTCGGAGGAAAACATCACAAAAATGGCTCTTCTTTCCAGCCACGAGCTAGATGTAACCCATTGAACTACGTACAAATAAGAATGAAACTTTGAATTCTCATAAAAATTGTTATTGCTCATACAACTAGATATACATATGTTACTGCAGAAACAAGAATAAATTGTATTTTCACATAATTGTCAATATTTTATTTTTGGTTTTATTTCTCGAATGTCGAAAATCAAACGCACTTACTTTTTACCTAAAATTATCCAGTGCTTGGACGAAGGATGTAATAAAATATCGTTTTCTGTTGAAAATGCTATTTTCCTTGTACCCGGTACGTTATTTTGAAAATGCCGGTTTTTTCACGATTTTCTCTCTTTGCAGAATCACGTGCTGAACTTAGAAAAAATATTAATCTCACCATTTAGTGATAAGATTGAAAAGGAAACCGTTAGCTTTAGTATAGTTAAAAAAAATCGAGATTTTTTTTGCCGAGTAATTTAGTTGTTTCTTGAAAAAAACGGCAGGGTTCCGAAAAGCAGGGTTCAGAAAACAAATTAGCAGAATGATGTTTGTTCGCCCTTCGGAATCACCACCAAGAGGTACGATTTTTACGCATCATAGGGCAGTGCAGTCGATCTCATCGTTGTCTCCCCGTCGTGAACCGGAAGTCGGGTGGTTCTTCGTCCATCATTCTGTAGACAGAATTCCTTTGTGGACGAAAGAGTTCAACTTCATTCTTTTCGTCTTTCTTGGGTCTCTCTCTCTCTCTCTCTCTCTCTCTCTCTCTCTCTCGAATTGTCCTGACCTATACAACCCCATATCGTGCCACAAGGAGTTCTTTTGCCAACGATTTTTCCCCACTTTTCTCTGTGTGCGGATGTCCCCAAGGAATGCTTTTGAGTCTCGTCTAAACCCACGAATACGTAAGAGCTGGACGAGGATTCGAGAGCTACGGAAAAGTCTCGTTTCTCGGAGTCTTTTGGCCTGCCGTGCGGCCTTTCCGGCCGGGAAACTCCGATGATAACCGCGACTGTACAGGGTGTCGCCTTTTAGTGGACCGACTCGAATATGCTCGAAACCACTGATGATTATACTCCAAGATGTTTGAGAGAAAGATTGAATGATTTTAGGAGGCGCTCTAATAAAAGTTTTTTTTCTATATATGTATATGTATATATATATATATATATATACATATATAGAAACAAAACTTTTATGTATGTATATATATATATATATATATATATATATATATATATATATATTGTAATCCCCGAAAAAAACTCCAAGAGAACCATCCGAGAAAAAATGCGGCACTCTTCTCGAACCCGGGACCTTTCGATTGCCGGTCGACTGCTCTGACCACTGAGCTGCGCCAGCTCGCTTACCTCACCTTTCTGGGATAGTCTTGATGTTCATAACCCAACGTTACAATATATATATAATGTTTTTTTTAATAAATGGTAATGTCATCGATGCTAGGATGGATGCAGTACTTCCGTGTCGGAAAATGACGAGCTGGATCGATTGGTACATTAGAAACACATGATTTCATCGAGGGGTCTGCGTGAACTTGAAATTGGGAAAGTACATTTTTTTTCATTGCCTTGTTTTGTAGCCAAGGGTCTTAGCTTTAATTTGCGACTTGGTAAACACTCGAAAAATTGACCGAGTTAACGTTATCGTTCTCATCTCCAATATATAGTACACGAAAAAATAAACATTGTTGCGATTTGAAATTTTTTCATATCTCGTACCGTTAAAACGTTATCGACGAAAAACGAAAAACACCGGAATTTTCGAGGGTGCGTTTCAACCCTTAAAAATCGAGTTACACAGATATAAAAAAATACGTGTCGCTTATTTTTACACATTCTACAAGCATGCCAAATTTCATTGAAATCGGAGAGATCGACCTCGCAACCGTTCGTTGTGAGTGGAAGACTGTCAAATCACTCATCGCAGTGTGACAATTTAGTCTCCCTTCACATTATGATAATTAGGTATATATGTTAAAAAATTCTTTTTCACAATTCAACTCCAATTGTGAATTTTATAGAAACGGTGTAGATGATCGATTTAAATGTAGGGGATGCATTCAGTCAGTAGGGGATGCATTCAGGGATGCATTCAGACTGAATGCATCCCCTACATTTAAATCGATCATCTACACCTTTCTCAATCTTTCTTTTATTTACTGTATAAATTTCAATTCTTTCTTCAATTCTTTAATTTACTGTATAAATTCTTCTCAATTCTTTAATTTATTGTATAAATTTGAATCAAATAATACTATATCGTCAATTGTCCCGAAACGCCTTAAAGTATTTTTTTTGTCGAAAAGCGAGCTTTTTTTACAGCTTGGCATTTTCCTAATTGTCAAAATTCCAATAAAGTGTTCGGTCATACGATATTTTTATTATTATACCAAAAGTACAATTTTTTATTTTCCATCTCATATGAACCCAGTTGTCAGAACGACTTACACCGATATTATTAAATGAAAAAAAAGCTCAAGCTTCACAAGACTATGCATCAATTGTGTGTAAAATCTCGACCTCGTCATCCCAAAGCTCCCATCAGAAAAAAATATTGAAAACCGAGCCGTTTTTTTGGTCTCAAGCCTATGCAGACCCGTTTAGGGCAATCATCCCGTGTAACGGGTCTAAAAAATCTAATTTTTTTGCCCAAATTGCAAAAAATGTGTGCGTGTTATATCGGCCCCGCATAGGAGACTAATAATGAGTGAACTTTAAATAAATATGGTAAATAGTGAACTTTAAACGGGTGTTTCTGAAACTGTAATTTCAAATTGGCTTCCATATCTCAAAAACTGTTGAATGGATTTTGCTAAATTTTTTTATGATATAGTCAGCGCATCAATAGTTCTCACCTGAACTAGAATATTTCTGATATCTGGCATAACTTTTTTCAAGCTGAAAAAGTGGAAAAAAAATAACGAAACTTGGAGCTTAACTTTTAAAGTCCTGCTGAAAATTCAACTTTCGATATTTTTAGTTTACTCTACTTCCGGCGACAGCCTCAGGTCAACAAATTGAAATGCCGTGGGATTTTTTAATTTCAGTTGAGAAAAACCTCCGGAATCACGGCCGCCGTCGCACAAGTTGTTTTACACATGAGCGTTTTCCGAACGGTGTAAAGTCGATTCAACTCGTTATTTTTGTTTGACAAAATTCTAACGGCCTGTGAAAATGTTAATAAATGTGTGGTAAAAATTCGAAGATATTTTAATGGTTTACAATAAAAAATCCTAAAAAAGCAACAACAAAAAAATTGCCGTCACACGGGATGACCCACTTTAAAGAAAGACGAAGTTGATCCTTCTATGTGATATTTTAGGGTGGTCAACAGTTTCAAACCTGACACCCCGTGTGCATGGATGTCGCGCGCGATCCCCTCGTGTCGCAACGGGAATATCCTTGATCTCGTGAGCGACCTCGACATTTGGCTGTAACGGGCCGGCGGGAACGGAAGGATCATGTAGGATCACTCGCCTTTCTTTGAATCGTGGCGAGACTCCCGATTGAGTTTGCTCTCCGTTGTTCGTTGCGACTCGCATGCCTATATATAAATGGGCACGTCTATCTGCCACATATAAAAACGATATTTTGCGAGAAAAGTCGAGATACCGCGGGAACAAAGTACACAATGAAAAAAAAAAAAAAAAATTGAAATCGTATGATATGGTGCAGCTTCGAGAATGGCAAATGTATTTTTTTAATACTCCAAGCTGCATTGTCAAAATATTTAAAAGAAAAAAAATCGATGCGTGATTGACGATGTGGACGTACGCGATTTCCAGAGATTCGCACCATCGAAATGTTGTACTGTATATGATTTTTTTCAAATATCGGCCTCATTATATTACGGTAGTAGGTATACATGACATATAAAATGATTAATTTTTCATATAAATACGTATATATATATATATATATATACATACATACATACAGACATATATATATATATATATGTATATATATATTAGGGTGGCCCTTGATATGGGTAAAAAAAAATTGATCGCGCCGCCCTCCAAGACGGTTCCAAATAATGAAAAAAAAAATCTACGCGAAGCCGCTGCACTGTCCGTTAAGAGGAAGGCGTGCCTGTAAGCATGAACTTAAATTTAAATATCAATTTTTCTTCATGATTGGAGAAATTTCGATTTTATAAATCTAGTTTATTTGTCAATTTTTTTTTCACTTTCCGAAGCTATTGTTATATTGGTATTCAATATACAGATCAAACAATAAGGTCCTCCATACTAGATTTGATGAGCGTTCAGGTTTACCATCCTATTATTTTGGAACAATCGTTCGGTTTAGCTGCTGTCGAACGCTTTTAATTACATCAAAATCAAATTTTAAATTTGCATCTTGTCAAAAAATCTATTAAGTACGAAGGATATAAATTCACGATAAACCATTCACATCGAACTTCCGGATTGGCCAAAATTGTTTTTTTTTTTTTTTTGTTAGAAATATTCCTTGCGCGCTGAGATACAAACATATTAATATTTTACTGAGATCAGACTTCCAGTGCTGTGGATAAAAAATGTATTTGAAAATTACTTTCGCAAAAATGCATAGGGACATTTTAAACTTGGCGAGCTTGTTCGTTTTATTGAAAACAAAGAAATTATTTATTCGCACAAGTCATCCAATTGGTCGGAAAAAACATAATATTCAAAAAATGTACACATAAGATATCGATACTATTTCGTTCAGTACGAATTTTTTTATTTGAATCACAGAAATATCGTGTTGAAAAATTGACAAATGGACTAGATTTTAAAAATCGACATTTCTCCAATCATGAAGAAAAATTGATATTTCAATTTAAGTTCATGCTTACAGGCACGCCTTCCTCTTAACGGACATAGCTGGAGCTTCGCGTAGGTTTTTTTAATATTATTTCGAACCGTTGTGGAGAGCGGCGCGATCAATTTTTTTCACCCATATTAAGGGCCACCCTAATATATATATATATATATATTGCTACGTCCGCTTATTTCGCACGTTTTCTCTTCTCGATGTAATTGACATGGAGCGAATGATTCGATAAATAAATGAATGTCCAATTTTCAAGTGCTTCGACTTGATATACATAATACGGACCCTGAGATCGAATCGAGGAAGATGGAGAGCGAGAGAGAGAGAGAGAGAGAGAGAGAGAGAGAGAGAGAGAGAGAGAGAGAGAGAGAGAGAGAGAGAGAGAGAGAGGGCGAGCAAACCATTGACCTACGCGCATGAGGCACAAGGGTTCGTGTATAAATCGCTTAGGTCGGGCTCTCAAACGCGATATAAATTACAAAATCAAGCCGCTCCCCAGAAACGTCAGTGATTTTCTGGAGCCAATCGCCGAGAATGGTCGCGATCCATCACGTCTTGGCCTACCTCGTTACGTCTGACTATTACCGTCGAATTTCACTTTCTCTCCGACAACTTTCGATTCCTCCTACGCCTGCCACACTGTCCTATTGGAAATCAATTTTATCTCAGCGTTCATCCACAATTGGCAGCTCCGTTCAGCTGCCTTTTTTTCTCGAAATCTTCTAGATTCAAATTTCTTCTCGAAATCTTCGAGATTCAAATCGAGATTCCAATTTCTTCTCGAGATTCCATCTCTTCCTCCAGAATCTCTTCTTCGAGATTCCAATTTCTTCTCGAAATCTTTGAGATTCAAATTTCTTCTCGAAATCTTTGAGATTCAAATTTCTTCTCGAAATCTGCGAGATTCAAATTTCTTCTCGAAATCTTCGAGATTCAAATTTCTTCTCGAAATCTTCGAGATTCAAATTTCTTTTCGAAATCTTCGAGATTCATTTTTCTCTTCGAAATCTTCGAGATTCAAATGTCTTCTCGAAATCTACGAGATTCCAATTTCTTCTCGAAATCTCCGAGATTCAAATTTCTTCTTGAAATCTTCGAGATTCAAATTTCTTTTCGAAATCTTCGAGATTCAAATTTCTTCTCGACATCTACAAGATTCAAATTTCTTCTCAAAATCTACGAGATTCCAATTTCTTCTCAAAATCTTTGAGATTCAAATTTTTTCTCGAAATCTTTGAGATTCAAATTTCTTCTCAACATCTTCGAGATTCAAATTTCTTCTCGAAATCTTCGAGATTCATATTTCTTCTCGAAATCTTCGAGATTCAAATTTCTTCTCGAAATCTTCGAGATTCAAGTCGAGATTACAATTTCTTCTCGAGATTCCATCTCTTCCTCGAGATTCATATTTCTTCTCGAAATCTACGAGATTCAAATTTCTTCTCGAAATCTTCGAGATTCAAATGTCTTCTCGAAATCTACGAGATTCCAATTTCTTCTCGAAATCTCCGAGATTCACATTCTTTCTCGAAATCTTCGAGATTGAAATGTCTTCTCGAAATCTACGACATTCAAATTTCTTCTCAAAATCTACGAGATTCCAATTTTTTCTTGTAATCTTTGAGATTCAAATTTCTTCTCAACATCTTCGAGATTCAAATTTCTTCTCGAAATCTTCGAGATTCAAATTTCTTCTCGAAATCTTCGAGATTCAAATTTCTTCTCGAAATCTTCGAGATTCATATTTCTTCTCGAAATCTTCGAGATTCAAATTTCTCCTCGAAATCTTCGAGATCCAAGTCGAGATTCCAATTTCTTCTCGAGATTCATATTTCTTCTCGAAATCTACGAGATTCAAATTTCTTCTCAAAATCTACGAGATTCCAATTTCTTCTTGTAATCTTTGAGATTCAAATTTCTTCTCAACATCTTCGAGATTCAAATTTCTTCTCGAAATCTTCGAGATTCAAATTTCTTCTCGAAATCTTCGAGATTCAAATTTCTTCTCGAAATCTTCGAGATTCAAATTTCTTCTCGAAATCTTCGAGATTCAAATTTCTCCTCGAAATCTTCGAGATCCAAGTCGAGATTCATATTTCTTCTCGAAATCTACGAGATTCAAATTTCTTCTCGAAATCTTCGAGATTCAAATTTCTTCTCGAAATCCTCGAGATTCAAATTTCTTCTCGAAATCTTCCACATTCAAATGCCTTCTCGAAATCATCGAGATCCAAATTTCTTCTCGCAATCCTCGAGATTTAAATTTCTTCTCGAAATCTTCGAGATTCAAATTTCTTTGGAAAATTTGAAGTAATACTGTCGGGTCCCTTAAATACGTCTATGAAAGTCTTTCACGTGAGAACCGTGACAATGCAACTTGTTTCGGCCTTTGGAGATTCGTGCGGCATGACGAGCAGCGAAAGCTCCACTTGTAAAGCCCTCGAGCGTGGGACCTGGAAAGAGGGGGAGACGGTATAGTTTGCCTACATCGTCCGCTTATCATCTTCACCTTCAACGCCGTGGAGAAGTTGCCAAAACCACCCGGTAAACTCTCGCGGTGTACGCTGAGCCGCGCGCTGCGTCGAGCTCAACATTTGCGGCCCTTCGTTGGTCTCGTGTGATGTGGATACAGGCTTAAGCGTCATAAACGATCGACGCAACAGTGAGTACGAGCTACGAAGTCAGTTTACGAGTTACCCGTGGACATGGAGCTTAAGCCAGTTCGACACACGTTCTAACGCTTTCTAGCGGGTGTCTCGAAATAACCTGACATCTTAATTTATTAATAAAACGTATTGTTTGTTGGAAAAGTACGAATATTTGTATTTTAAGGCCTTAGGCCACAGTAGCGGGTATAAAATCATGTGCGAATTTAACAATTTTTTTTCGCATGAAAAAGTCATTCACTTCTAAAATTAATTACACATATATTTAATATGAATATCAAGCTGTTAGAAAAAATGTATATATATTTTTTTTCGGTGTACAAAATGGCCGACTACTAATATTTTCTTTTGTTATCTTTCTTTAGGCGCTCCGCGGCGTGATATTCGGCATCCAAAATTTTTTACGTAGAACAAAAAATAAAAATTCTCGTTAATCACATTAGAATACCTTAAGGGGTTACCCCCACTTGCGATTTTGATAAAATCGATTTTTTTATTGCATTTTTTTTTAAGCATAAGTATCTGAGAATATGTCCTGAAAATTTCAAGTCGATCCGAAGAAAATTGACTGAGATATGAGCGTTGAAAGAGAAGAATCCGTTGTGTAAACGACCGGAAATTGAAACTTTAAACGCGTTTTTCTCAAAATGGCATTTCAGAAGTCGGTGACCAAGATTACTCGAACACTAATGAACCGATCTTCTTGAAATTTTGCAGGCTTATTTAATACATAAAAATGTAGTCTTTAATCGTTCGATTTTTTTTTTTCGAAAAAAAATAGCCGTTTTGTAGCCAAAAAACGGCCGTTTTTTTTCGTTAAAATCGAACCATTAACTTTGACTGTCCGCCATTTTGTGAAAAATGAATATTTTTTAAAATCCTTCGATTAAAGACTAGTTTATACTTATATTTGACTAAATCCATCCGCATTTTTTTTTTCAGATGATCCACTTCGCCGCAATGTTGGTCACCGCAAACCGTGTATATAAAAACATTATTTCATTGACGGCCATTTGCCACTAAACAATGTAATATTTTTCAATAAAAAAATTACTGAAAGTTCTTCAAGATGTGTTCTTTAAGATGGTATATTGATCGATCAAAAAAGTTTTGTAGTTTTCTTTAAAAAAATTCATGAAAAAGGCCTTTTTTTATCTTCACGTGGGGGTAACGCCTTAAGAAGTACGTACGGAATTTAAAAATATTGTTTTATTCAAAAGTTGTAGGTATTTGAACTTAAGAAATGAATGTTCAGTAAAAAATTTCGTTATAACTGCTCATAAACTGATCATAAAGTGAAAAGTTTTCTATTAATCAGAAATTCCGTACGAACTTCTCTGCGAAATGCAATTAGGAAGATAACTTTTAAATTTGAAGTAAATCGAGTGAAAATTGTTCAAGTTATTTTTCACGCTAATTGAAAAAAAGCTGTTTCGAGAAGTTTCGAGTAGTCGGCCATTTTGTACATCGAAAAAAAAAATATATTTTTTCTAACAGCTTGATATTCATACTAAATAGATGTGTAATTAATTTTATGAATGAATCACTTTTTCATACGAAAACAAATTCTTACTATACCCGATACTGTGGCCTAATCCTTTAATATAAAGTGGAAAAATGGAGGTTATGTGTAGAACACAATAACCGATAAACGGCATATATGGCATGGACTTGGAAGACATATTATCTTTCAACAAGATGGCGCAACCTGCCATGCTGCGGGCCAAACAATCCACTTATTGCAGACGAAGTTTCATGGTCGTGTTATTTCGCGCCGCGGCGATGTGAATTGGCCACCAAAATCGTGCGATTTAACCCCACTGGACTGCTTTCTTGGGGATTTACTAAAAGGAAAAGCGCGTGCCAATGATTCACAGACCATTCCGGAGCTCAAGGATGCAATTGGACGCACCATTAATGAAATACGTCTGAAGTTATGCCAAAATGTTGTGAGAATTTTGTCAAAAGAGCGAACGTTTGCAAACAGAGACGAGGCGGCCATTAATCGGATTTTCTGTTCCACACATAACGTCCATGTTTACACTTTATATTAGTAAATGAAAAATTCGTACGTTTCAAATATATAATACGTTTTATTAATAAATTAAAATGTCAGGTCATTTTGAGACACCCTATATATATATATATATATATATATATATATATATATATATACTACTATGTCCAAAAAATAAGGTGACATTTGAATTTAAACTGCGCGCGTCGAAGGATTTGGAGAATTATTTTTTTTTTAGGTTGGTAGTACTGTCAGTGACATCTATGTCAAATTTACATGTCAAAATATTCATTAGTGCTTGAGATACGCGTCGTTTTGTGAGCTGCTAAAAGTGAGTTTTTCGTTTTTTGCGATGTCGAAATTTGTTGAGCAAAGAATTTGCATTAAATTTTGTTTGCGGAATCAATTTTCTGCTGCGGATACGTTTCGCCAAAAACTCAACCCATGTCGTTCCGCAACCACCGTATTCACCTGATCTGGCGCCGTGCGACTTCTGGCTGTTCAGCAAGCTCAAAAGATCGCTCCAGGGACACCGTTTTGATACGATAAAGGAGATTCAAGCCGCACCGAAGACGGAACTGAAGGCCATCCCGGAAAGTGACTACAATCAGTGTTTCGAAGATTGGAAAATCCGTTGGCATAAGTGCATTGCATCGGGAGGGGATTACTTTGAAGGGGATGAAATTGATTTGGAAAAATAAATAAAGAATTTTCGAAATAAATACAATGTCACCTTATTTTTTGGACACAGTAGTATATATATATATGCTATAAATGCTAAAAATGCTATTTTCATGAATTTATATATATATATATGCTATAAATGCTAAAAATGCTATTTTCATGAATTTATATATATATATAAATTCATGAAAATAGCATTTTTAGCGTATAAAGTGAGAAGATCCCTTAACGGAGACTGTCCTTGAAATTTAGCGGGAGATGTCAACGGCTCGACATGAGCAGCTAGAAGAAGAGGAGGGATGCCTCTATGGACCAGGCATTGCCGATTAGCGGTAATTATAAACACATTTGTGTAAACACATTACAAAACTTTAAACCCGTTTTTCTCGAAAACGCGTTTTTAAAAATGGCTAACATTCTCCTGACCGCTGTAATTAACATATCGACCTAAAATTTGGAGAGCATACTCAGAAAATATGTCTTCACGGATATGACGGATCGTTTTTTGATAGATACATTTTTGCATTTATTATTTATCTTTTTATGCGAAAAAAAACGCGAAAATTCGATTTTTTTTAATTGCCGCCATTTTCCGAAATTTCTACTAAACGAAAAACCCATCCGTCATTCCATGACCAAAGGGCCACCGATTGATAATATGCTTTGAATTTGTGTTTCAGATCAACAAAGAGGGGGCAGTGATGTCAGCCGTTTACCTCCTGCGATTTGAGGACCTGTTGTCGCGAAGCTGCAACGGCCGCCATTTTGGTGTTTTTTTTTTCAAAAAAAAAAAAAAAAATTTTTTAACCTTCTGTATATCATGAATAAAAGCAAGAAAAAAACCGCACTCAAAAAGCTTTACTCGTTTCCTTTAAGAAAAATAAAATGTAAACACCTGAAATATGGCACTCCAAGGACAAAGTCCCCCTTAAGGAGATATTCTAGCGTAAACACCCATTTTCGAGGTGATTTCTTGGGAATTAAATTTAGAAAAATGTTTGAATTTACAGTGTTAGTATTCCACAGTTATATTTATACATGTCTGAAGTAAAATCTTAAATTTTTTCAAAGCTTTTTTCTCGAAATTGTACGTGATATTTGATGTTGCGCAAACCATATCGCAAAATTTTTCTATCATCGGGCGTTGTGATTGTGACCATCCTCATCATCTGAACCAAACTATTAAAAAAATTATATTCTTTATGAATATGGTTTCGTTCGGCGCTCTAATTAGAAAATAATTCGGAAAAATTGACAAAATCGCGGCGTTTGAAAAGGAGTACTCTGATTTTTACAATTAAATTTTCACTTCTCGCGGCTCGGAAAAATAGTAATTATAAAGCAATCAAAAAGACGAAGGGCCGAAAGATAACCAAAATTCGTAAAGAATAGAATTAAAAAATCGTATTCCTTGATTATTTTCGATCCTACCTCTTTATTTCTACATTTTCGGTCTGTAGAGTCTTTCTCCCTATTTAACGATCATTATTTTTCTTTTATCAATATTCTCCAGGAATGCTATCATCTTCCTTAGCTCTTCTTCCTCCTCCGCTATTGATATTACGTCGTCTGCAAATTTTAGTAAAAATATATATTTTTCGTAAAAAATTTTGTAAAATTTTAGTAAAAATATTAGTAAAAAAATATTAGCAAATTTTTGTAAAAATATATATTTTTAGTAAAAAGATGTATTTTTCGTTCCCCATAACCGTCCCACCCTCATTATTCCTTGTCCAACTTGTATCCATATCTTCTACGAAGATACCAAGCAGTGAGGGACTGAGAGGGTCCCCTGACGTACGCCTCTCTTCGTCGTAAAGTTCTCCATTACCCCTTCCCACGTTCTAACCCCATTTTCTATTGTTTCGTATATTTTGCCTATCACTTTTGCAGCCTACATCTTTTTGTGAGAATATAAAATATAATTAACCCCGGAATCGAAGAAATTTAGAAGAAGGCTAATTTTTTGACAGGTGATGTTGTAGGTGCCGCTTGTGCTACATCCAAGTTTGTCTAAAAATCGGGGTGTAGGGTTTTTTTAGGGGATACAACGAGATGGGGGTGGATTAATGCCAAACTACAACCCTTACGAGGTCGGCGCCGTGAGACAAAATGTTCAGAAAAATTCGGGCTTTAGTTTTGCCCACAGCGCCGAAGTCGTGAAAGTTCATTTTGGGGGTGAAAAAGTTGGGGGAAATTTAAAAAATCGGTTTTAATTCAATAACTCTTTAGAAAAAAATCGTACCCTTTTTGTTCAAATGGGAACGTTGTAGCCTATGAAAAGACGCGTCGATCGAGTATTTGATCATCACTCTCCAATAACATCTTCACCCCAAAAAGAATTGTTGAAGTATAAAAAAAAATTGTTTATTGAATAACTCAAAAACAATAGAATTTTCGGGCATGGTTCAAATGTACGAAATGTAGAGAATAATTTTCTTTATATTTTCGTTTTCATGGACCACCCTTGAATTTTGATTTTCCAACCCCTCTCGGGGCTTGAACATTCAAAATGAAATTCTGGGAAAACTATTGACCGCACGAATTCGCCGCCGTGGAAGAATTTGTAGCTCGTACCCTCAGCTACATTTTTGTGCACAGCGCCAAACTCGTATCTCTTTATTTTCGGTCAATAATTTTCCCGGAATTTCATTTTGAATTTTCAATCCCTGAGAGCGGTTCGAAAAAGCAAAATTCAAAGGTGGTCCATAGGAATAAAAATATAGAGACGATTGTTCTCTACATTTCGTACATTTAAACTATCCCCAAAAAATCGATTGTTTTTGAGTTACTCAATAAACATTTTTTTTCTTTATACTTCAACAATTCTTTTGGGGGTGAATATATTATTGGAGAGGGATGATCAAATACTCGATCGACGCGTCTTTTCAAGGGCTACAACGTTCCCATTTGAACAAAAATTGCAGGAATTTTTCCTAAAGAGTTATCGAATGAAAACTGATTTTTCAAACTTTCACCCCACTTTTTTACCCCCAAAATGAACTTCCACGACTTCGACGCTGTGGACAAAAATAAAACCCGGATTTTTCTGAACATTTTGTCTTTCGGCGCCGACCTCGTGGGGGTTGTAGTTTGGCATTAATTTACCCCCATCCCCTTTCATACCCGTAAAAAATCCTACACCCCGATTTTTAGGCAAACTTGGATTTAGCACCCGGGGAACCTACCAAATCATCTGTCAAAAAACTAAGCTTCTGATTTTTTTCCCATTCCAATATACAGCACGACTGTACTAATTACGTAAACATGATAGTCAAAATCGCAATATTTTGAAAAATAAACAAACTTTCCAAAATTAATTGCACTGGTGTAAATATGAAATTGTATATAATTCAACTGTACTAAATTAATTATATTTAGAATTACATTTGTATAAACAAGCTTTTATTCAATTGTATACGATATAATTGCACAACCAATTCAAACATAATTGTATTCGACTCAATCGTAATAAACAATTCCACCATAATAGTATATAAAATAATATAAGCAACGATAGCAAACCCAAACAAACCCAAACAAACTCGTATAAAATAACAATATGAAGCAATCGCGAGCAATTTCGCTTCACAGTGTTTCGAGAGACTACGAGAGCGGGTGGCGCGGACGTACAAGCTCCACTTTTGCACGGATATTCCCTTATCTCGGTGCAGTTAGAGCGGGACTATCCACGAGGCATCCTCCGGAGTCCGTTCGTGCTCGTTGACGGAGCGATGAAACAGCTTCCGGTTCGCTAAGTTCACTCACCGTCGTATCTACACAAACGCACAATCACCACCTTCCTCGAGGTTTACCTAGACCGCGAACTTCGAAGCTCAGTTAGCACCCTTCGGGTCGTCCTACGAGCAGGCGAACAGCATCGTGAGCTGTACGATCGACTTTACAATCGCCTATCTCCACCAGAGACAAATTTTCGAAACTTCTTTGGGCCCAAAAAATAGGTCGATTTTCCACATTTTTCCGGTTTCCACAGATGCTGAGTCTTGCCAAGGTGGCGTTTTTTTTTTTCATTAAAAAATATTCGTGAACAATGCAGTTGTTATTATTTAAGGGGTTACCCCCACTTGCGATTTTGAAAAAATCGACTTTTTTATTGCATTTTTTTGAAGTATAAGTATCTGAGAATATGTCCTGAAAATTTCAAGTCGATCCGAACAAAATTGACTGAAATATGAGCGTTGAAAGAGAAGAATCCGTTGTGTAAACGACCGGAAATTGAAACTTTAAACGCGTTTTTCTCAAAGTGGCATTTCTGAAGTCGGTGGCCAAGATTACTCGAACACTAATGAACCGATCTTCTTGAAATTTTGCAGGCTTATTTAATACATAAAAATGTAGTCTTTAATCGTTCGATTTTTTTTCGAAAAAAATGGCCGTTTTGTATCCAAAAAACGGCCGTTTTTTTTCGTTAAAATCGAACCATTAACTTTTACTGTCCGCCATTTTGTGAAAAATGAATATTTCTTAAAATCCTTCGATTAAAGACTAGTTTATACTTATATTTGACTAAATCCATCCGCATTTTTGTTTCAGATGATCCACTTCGCCGCAATGTTGGTCACCGCAAACCGTGTATATAAAAACATTATTTCATTGACGGCCATTTGCCACTAAACAGTGTAATATTTTTCAATAAAAAAATTACTGAAAGTTCTTCAAGATGTGTTCTTTAAGATGGTATATTGATCGATTAAAAAAGTTTTGTAGTTTTCTTTAAAAAAATTCATGAAAAAGGCCTTTTTTTGCGCTACAAGTGGGGGTAACGCCTTAAAGAGCGTGCCATCATTGCTGCATGGCCAATCGGTGTAGGTCATTGTGACATTCTGATACCTTTTCGAAATTTTGAAAATTACGTCAATGGCATCTTATAACAAAAAGTTCGATTTTCGACCGAAAAAAAAACAACTTCAACCATTTTTTATGAGCAAATGGATAACCGGGTCAGAAAATATCATCCGAGCATACAATTGAAAATATCATAAAAGGGAGTACGCAAATTACGTAACGCAAATTTTACAACTCCCCCCCCCCCCCCCCCCCCCCCACGTAGCAGGGCCGTAACGCCTGATTTTTTTGACGCACGGTAACGATTTTTTTCATAGACATAACTAATTATGAAAGGATCGGGTTTATACTTACACATTTTATGAAGTATTTATTCATCCAGTTTTATGGCAATTTTTTATGAAAAAAAATCTTTTAAATTGACCAAGATATATGCCTTCATTTGACGACGAAAAAAAAAATCTCTTTATTGTCCCATCGATATCTTTGGGAAAGGTTATCGGTAAATAAAAAGTCAACAATATATCGATATCTACAGAAAGGAGCTATCGTTATGCGTAGCCTGTTTTTTATTTTGGTCGTTTTTGTAAAATGCCGAGGTTTGGACATTTTTTTCTATTTACAAGGCCCTTTTTCGTATTCAAGAAGTCTTTAAAAATAGTAATTATCAAAATTTATAAAATTGGCTCCATATAACCTTAGTCGCTGCGATTACCAATTGTCAATAAAAAAAAATTGAAAATCGGTTGATAAGATTTGGAGTATTCGCTGGGACAAGGTCGAAAAAAGTAGTTTCGAGAAAAACGCCTTCAAAGTTCTCGTTCCGTTTTTCTTTGCATAAAGATATATTTTTTTTTTTCTAGAATATTGATACTTACATTAAAGTATCTAGTCGCAGGCGATATGACGGTTCTTCATCTTCATTATATTTCACAAAATAATAAGAGCCGGCACTTTATCTATTGTGAACGATGCCACACCTGTAGGGACTGACGGCACTTGCCGGCCACACTATCTGTTCTCACTTAAGTGAATGTAACTCCGGCAATTTTTGGACTTGTGAATAAAAATGTTGCCAATATATTTTTCAATATATGGACGTTCAACAATTAAGAAGAAAAAAAATGTTTTCACATTTTGCTTGGGGAAAGTGGAAAAGCTGCTGTGCAAATTATTGCACAGTGACTTTCCCCCTTAAACTGACTTTTCGTATGGAAAGCTGTCAACTTTCCGCCGTCAAATTGCGCGCGAGATTTAAATTTTAAAAATTGAACATGCAGACATTTTTCTATTCCTGGCAATTCTAAAATCGTGACGTAACGCAAACCATGACCCCCCCCCCCCCCATCGCCGCGTACGTAGACCGTAACGCCTGGCCGGACCCCCCCCCCTCACCCAATCGCGTTACGTAATTTGCGTACGGCCCCTAAACTATGACGAATAGAGTTTCGAGAAGAACGCAAAAGAAAAAAGGATAACTCAAAAATCCTCACAACTCTGTCAATTTTTCGTGATTTAGCCAAATTTTCATTGCCAATCAAAATCATGGAATTAACTCTTAAAAGTTAGCGTCATAATAGGGTATTACACCCGTTTGTGAAAGGTGTCTCAATGTCTCCTTTGGTGGTAATAAACTACTAGAATTTTTATTTCTGTTTTATGAAATCGATAAGTGCCACAAAAATGCATTTAAGGCCTTAGGCTACAGTAACGGGCATAAAATCATGTGCGAATTTAACAATTTTTTTTGTATGAAAAAGTGATTCGCTCATAAAATTAATTACACATCTATTTAGTATGAATATCAAGCTGTTAGAAAGAATTTTTTTGTTTCGATGTAAAAAATGGCCGACTACTCGAAACTTCTCGAAACAGCTTTTTTCCAATTGGCGTGACAAATAACTTCAACAATTTTCACTTGATTTACTTCAAAGGCCATAGCCGGGTAAGCAGGGAAAAATTGCCCCCGCATTTTCTCCAGCGTAATTAGGAGTATATTCTGAGGTATAAAAAAAAAAAAAAAATTCTGAAAATTTTATCCTCGTCAACGCAATGGTTTTGGAAAAATGAATTTTTATTTTTAATTAAAAAAAAATAAAAATTCCGGTAACGCCCCAGTAGATCGATTCGATTTTTTTTGTACTTGTTACCATCAAACGTGTTACGAAATAAAATTATAGAACATCTCACGAAAGATTAAGGTTTAAAAGAAATAATGTTCTTTGTTTTATTTTTTTATTATAATCCACTTGGAGTACAATGACGACATTTTTTTCATGTAATCTTTGGGCACCTTATTAGATTATATAATTTTTTTTAAATGATCGGTTTGGTACGCCACAGTGAAAAAAAAAAGAAACGGACTTTATTGATATATTTTAGTTATCTATCTATATAACTAAAATATATCAATAAAGTGTTTCTTTTTTTTCACTGTGCGGTACCAAACCGATCATTTTGAAAAAATTATATAATCTAATAAGGTGCCCAAAGATTATATGAAAACATTTTCGCTATTGTACCCCAAGTGGATTATAGTAAAAAATAATAAAACATGGAACATTTTTTCTTCAAACTTTAATCTTTCGCAAGATGTTTTATAATTTTATTTCGTAACACGTTTGATCAGAACAAGTACCAAAAAAAAATCAAATCGATCCACTGTACCGTTTCCGGTTTTTTGTCTTTTTTTTGTCTATTTGTCTAAAACCATTGCGTTGACGGGCATGAAATTTTCAGAAAATTTGTTTTTTTATACCTCAGAATATACTCCAAATTTCGCTGGAAAAAATGCCGGGGCAATTTTTCCCTACTTACCCGGCTATGGCCTTTAAAGGTTATGTTCCTAAGTGCATTTCGCAGAGAAGTACGTACGGAATTTCTGATTGATCGAAAATTTCTCATTCTATGAGTAGTTTATGACCAGTTATAACGAAATTTTTCACTGAAAATTCATTTCTTAAGTTCAAATACCTACAACTCTTGAATAAAACAATATTTTTTAAATTCCGTACGTACTTCTCTGGGTATTCTAATGTAGATTGACGAGGAATTTTTTTATTCTAGGTAAAAAATTGTGGATGCTAAATGTCACGCCGCGGAGCGCCTAAAAAGAAGATAGCAAAGGAAACTATTAGTAGTCGGCCATTTAGTACATAAAAAAAATGTCTAACAGCTTGATATTCATACTAAATAGATATGTAATTAATTTCATGAGTGAATTACTTTTTCATACGAAAAAAATTGTTAAATTCACACATGATTTTATAACCCTTACTGTGGCCTAAGGCCTTGAATTTTACGTTTCAAATTTCCGCGCGAAAACGCTAGCCGCCAATTGTGAATTCGTAAATTTGTTTCGTTAAAAGTGAATTGCAATCCCTATTATTAGTGTGTTGTTCCTAAATGTAAGAATACTAGTGTTAAAACACCGGGAAAGTTGTGGATTAAAATGCCAATTGATATAAATATGAGAAAAACTTGGTTAAAACTTGCGAGAAGAGATCAGAAGTCATAGTCCGAAAAAAAACTCATTTGTTCTTTTTTGAAGTGCAGATAACTATTCGAAAATTTACAATTAACTATGACAAACGTGAATATATAATTGTTGACGCTTTCCTTCACAGGATAGAGAGTAATACGTCTACCGCTTTTTTTTTGCTATGTCAATGACGTCACGTCGTAATCCATTATGGCGGTTACCGTTTTGCATGTTCGTTGAACAGATAGAAATAGTTATTTTTTTAAAACGAATTATTTGATTTATTTTGTCTTTTTATAAATTAAGGCGTTACCCCCACTTGTAGCGCAAAAAAGGCCTTTTTCATGAATTAAAAAAAAACTACAAAACTTTTTTAATCGATCAATATACCATCTTAAAGAACACATCTTGAAGAACTTTCAGTAATTTTTTTATTGAAAAATATTACATTGTTTAGTGGCAAATGGCCGTCAATGAAATAATGTTTTAATATACACGGTTTGCGGTGACCAACATTACGGCAAAGTGGATCATCTGAAAAAAAAATGCGGATGGATTTAGTCAAATATAAGTATAAACTAGTCTTTAATCGAAGGATTTTAAGAAATATTCATTTTTCACAAAATGGCGGACAGTCAAAGTTAATGGTTGGATTTTAACGAAAAAAAGGCCGTTTTTGGCTATAAAACGGCCATTTAAAAAAAAAAAAAAATCGAACAATTAAAGACTACATTTTTATGTATTAAATATGCCTGCCAAATTTCAAGAAGATCGGTTCATTAGTGTTCGAGTAATCTTGGTCACCGACTTCAGAAATGCCATTTTTAGAAAAACGCGTTTAAAGTTTTAATTTCCGGTCGTTTACACAACGGATTCTTCTCTTTCAACGCTCATATCTCAGTCGCTCATTCTCAAAATCATTTACGCTCATTTCATTTACGCTCATTTTCAAAATCGCAAGTGGGGGTAACCCTTTAAAACCAAAATTATTCGATCGCTTATTGCGAAAACTACTTTATTGATACATTCTTACAAGGAACATCCTTCAGGTGACACCCTTCGATTTTGTTGAAATTTGGATATGTTATAAAGCACCGAAAAGTAAGCGATACGTATTTTTTTCCATTGGCGGAAAAACGGTTTTAGGGGTGAAACGAACCCTCGAAAATAGGGGTGTTTTTCGTTTTTCGTCAATAACGTTATCGTTCTCATCTCCAATGTATAGTGCACAAAAAAAATAAACTTGGTTGCAATTTGAATTTTCTTAATATCTCGTACCGTTAAAACGTTATCGACGAAAAACGAAAAACATCCCCATTTTTGAGGGAGCGTTTCAGCCCTTAAAACCGTTTTTCCGCCGATAAAAAAAAATACGTATCGCTTACTTTTCGGTGCATGATAACATATGCAAATTTCACTAAAATCGAAGGGTGTCACCTGAGGGATGTTCCTTATTAGTATTTTTCTTACATAGAGATACCCCATTTTCGAAAGTTCGAAAATCGTATTTTCGTAATTCCAAGCTTATGCACTCAATAGAAGCTGACAAGAATTAAAAGCTACCGGAACTGCAATTTCGCTCACGGGCCCTTGTCCAGGCAATATTCGTAGCGCACAAAGGAGATTGAGCAACGATGTTGTAATCCGGGTATGCTCGTACGAGTCCAGAGTCCGGAGCATGCTGTGACAAAGTGCTCCAGCTTTCTGTCTCTTTGTTGTCTCGGAGACACTTCGTTATTTCTCGCTGCGTACCTCGGTTAAAGAAAAACTTATTGTGGTGATAGTTTGATGCTGCCCCATATGTGAGAACGTGTCCGCTGTATACGAAGATATTAAAATGCATGAAAGCGTAAATTGAAGCGTCACATACGATCAATTGAAGTTTAATTAAAAACTCATCGAACGATATTACAGGATTACCAAGCAAGGCTGTGTCCGTACTCCGATGGCGATGTTCTCTCGTATACACACAGACATACACACACACACACACGCGCGCATACAAATATGTTAATTGTTATTAAGGGACTATAACAGTGTGAACGCTGAAAATTTGGGTGATTTTCGGGAATTTTTTTGGAAGAAAAATATTCAATTAAATATTTCGGAAAATTAAGAATATATTTGGCTATATTTGACCTATATTACATAATTTTTTCATAGAAAAATATTTAGATCCAAGCGACTTATGCGCTGCCTTCGGAGGCGCAAAAAAAAAGTTCCTCCACTGCTGACATGATTCCGGCCGATTGAGTAGCTGATACCGAAAAAGAAAAAGTGTCGTTAATCTGGAAGGTAGTTCCTGTACAAAGACGTAAGATTTTCGAAAAATATCAAAATTTAACAAAATGGCGTAGTTATGAAAAAAGTCTGTTTTCTTGCCTATAAAATCGTTTTTTTTTTCAATGCCAAATCGTCAATTTTCATCCAATGAAAAATATCCTACATCATTGTAGAGTAAATATATTCAAGAGAAGCAAATTGAAAAAATCTCATTTCAAGAAAAACGCGTTTATCGATTCAACTATCGATTTTTGCAAGATAAAATGATATTTACCATAAAAACTGCAAATCAGCTATGCCTGGCCCATACAATGGACCCTCCTCTTCCTCGAATAATGCCTGCTGAGCGGCTGAAGCTTTTCACACTGGTATAGCTCCTTAATTAATTTTAATTAGCGTTAGTATTATTGTTATTATCCTTATAACCATGGATTGGGGTTGCATTTGCTTTTGCTTTTCTGCTTTTTAGTCTTGTGTATGTGGCATTTTGTGTTCTCCTTCTCTTAAGCGTTGCTTTCGTTGGGGGGTTGTCTCCTTGACTATCGTAGAAATCGTCACCAATGCACTATTTCCTTATTATTATTATTTTTTTTATTCTCGTTCACTAAACTATATTTTTTATATCTTCATGTATTTTTTTCTCTCTTTCTCTCTCTTCGACAGATTTGCCTGTCTGTTTATTTGTCTGTCATCCAGATCTGAGTTATGGTCAAAGTGTCAAATCTCTAGCTCATCCGCAAGTTGGTTTAAAATCGATTGCAAAATTTGTACCGAATAAACAAACGGACAACAAGCAAAGCAGGTTGCTAAAAACATGGAAATAAAAAGGACGAAAGATAAATGTTGAGAAATAAAGAAGGAAGTGTGTAAAAACCCACAAAAGTGTACTTTGAAATAATGAACTATACTACTATACTACTGACACTAGCTACTAATAACGAATATTACAATAATGGGGATGCAATAATAAATTGTTTTGGCCTATTTATAATATTAGTCTGTATTATCGAAAATATACATTGTATTATACCATTTTTATTAGAATTAGTATTTTTCACAATATAGTGATAAAGTGACGTCCGAAAAGTGACGTCCCAAAGGAAATTGAGATCCCTCATATCCTCCATCTTAGTGCCACGATCTTTTTTAGTTTTCATTTTTTTTTTAGTCGTCATTTTTTCCGAGTCTTCCTGTAGCATAGGTTTGTATTTATTTTTCTCTTAGAAGTTTTTCAGAGCGATTGACAGTCATTCCGTCTAGAAAAACTTTTTTTCAATCATCTGAACTTAAGGGGCCAGTCCACTTCGGAGCCACGAAAAAAGGCTATTTTCGCGATTTTTTAAAGGATTTTATAAAAGATATGAATACAAAAGTTGTTGGGCTTGATAAATAAAGTCTTGAAATACCTTTTTTTGAATTGAAATTCATTTTCATTCATTTTTAAGTACAAAAACTATAGTTTAACGTAACGCCTCAAAAATAGGTGGGCTAGGTAGCTCCATCACGACTCGGCAACGGCTTCTCTGAAACAAAAACATCAAAGTCCAATAGATTCAGTATGACACCAGCTACAAAATGACCCTC
This sequence comes from Ophion obscuratus, assembly GCA_964007375.1. Classification (NCBI taxonomy): domain Eukaryota; kingdom Metazoa; phylum Arthropoda; class Insecta; order Hymenoptera; family Ichneumonidae; genus Ophion; species Ophion obscuratus. Next base: position 55,828,572 of record OZ023318.1, on the reverse strand, counting down.
GGATATATTAGGTGTACAAATAAGTTTTAGGACGCTTCGATTTTGTATCATAACAGCTATTCTAAATTAATTCAAAGGTCCCGCTCACTTATCATAGATGGCGCTTGATATGTAGTATCGAAACGTAAAGGAGTCATAAACATAACCTATAAATTCTGTAAATTGAACATGCAGACCGATAAGCTATTTATTAGACACTACATTCGCTATGAATTCCATCAAGGAAAAAGTGTTAGGAAAGCGTGTGAATCGATATGTTCTGTTCTTGGAGACAACATTGTATCTAAAAGTACATGTGAGTATTGGTATAAGCGATTCAAAGAAGGTGATTTCGACGTTAGTGACCGTGAACGCACGGGGCCTCCTGTAAAGGTGGACGATCAGGAACTGCAAGCGTTGCTGGATGAAAACTCTTGTCAGACGGAGAAACAACTTTCGGAACAGCTTGGAGTAACTCAACAAACTGTTTCTTATCGTTTAAAAGCAATGGGTAAGATTCGAAAAGGAACAAAGTGGGTACCACACTTTCTGACTCAAGAAAATAAAAACAGCCGTCTTAACATTTGTGTGAGTCTTTACAACAAGCAACATAGAAAGTCTTTCTTGTGGAAAATTGTGACCGGCGATGAAAAGTGGATTTATTTTGATAATCCGAAACGCAAATATCATTGGGTTGACCCCGGCGAGCCGACAACATCCACGCCAAAGCGCAATGTTCATTGTAACAAAGTCATGCTGTGCATATGGTGGGATATGAAAAGCGTACTGTATTATGAACTTCTCAAACCTGGTCAAACAGTTACTACCGATCGCTATTGTCATCAATTGATGCAAGTGAATCAAGAAATTGAGAAGAAACGTCCATTTTCTGGTAAAGGAAAACGTCCAGTAAAACTGCTCCATGACAACGCGCGGCCTCATGTGGGTAAACCGGTCAAGGATACGTTACTAGCGCTTGGATGGGAAGCTGTACCACACCCGGCGCATTCACCAGACTTAGCCCCATCCGATTATCATTTATTCCGGAAAATGCAGAACGATTTGTCTGACGTGCGATTCAAAACATTTGAAGAAGTGGAAAAATGGGTCGCTAAATTTCTCACCTCGCAAGACGAAAGTTTCTTTGCGAAAGGCATCCGCGAGTTACCTGAGAGATGGCTGAAGGTCATTCAGTGCGATGGAGATTACTTCGATGAATAACTGTGTTTTACTTCTTTTTTAATAAATCTTGAATTTTTTGAGAACTGTCCTAAAACTTATTTGTACACCTAATAAAATTTTACCAAAAAATTAAAAAATGCCAGATGAAAAACGAAAAAAGTAAAAAAAACGCATTTTTCGCAAAAAAAAAGAGTAAAGATCAAAATTTTAAAACCATCTGGAGTCATCTTGTTACGAATCATGTTTACAATATGTGGTTGAAATTTCAAGGGAATTGTTTTATTAGTTTTAGAGATATGATGGAGCTATATTTTGAAAACGTTGTTTTGAGAAAAACGCGTTTGCAGTTTATACTATGAGAAACTCTTACCTAAACTCAATCGGAAATTCCTGCACCGTAAAAAATCCCTTCTGAGCTCATCATCGTCCATTTCTTCAAGTCTTGCTTGCTTTCGATTTTTTGAAATTTTTAAAGTAGACTGGCCCCTTAAGGCCTTAAGCGACTCTAGAGGCCGAAAAATAGGCTTTTTGGGGATTTTTTTAAAGCAAAACTACAAAAGAAATCGAGATTGCAATAAAGAGTCTTCATCATACATATCAGTGTCTGTGTACAATAATTTTTTTGAAGCGATTAATTTCAAAATGGCGGCTGTGCAGCGTTTATCTCAAAACTGCATTTTTTAAGTCGGCCGGAAACATGACTCACCCAATTTTCAACCGATTCACTTAAAATGTTGAATAAATATTGAAAAATACATTGTCTTTGGAAGTACGTAGGATTTTTTTTTATATTCCATAGTTCATGTGTGATTAACGATGTTTTAGGCAAATTTTTGAAAAGTGAAAAATTTGCGGAAAAAATCGTCAGATAATTGTTAATAACAAATGAACTATGTAATATTTAAAAAATCCTACGTACTTCCATAGACAATGTATTTTTCAAGATATATGCAACATTCCAAGTGAATCGGTTGAAAATTGTCTGAGTTATGTTTTCGGCCCAATTAAAAAATGCAGTTTTGAAATAAACGCTGCACAGCCGCCATATTGAAATGAATGGCTTCAAAATTTTTATTATATACAGTCACTGATATGTATGACAAACACCCTTCTTTGTAATCTCGATTTATGTTGAGGTTTTCTGAAAAAAAAACATTCCCAAAAAGTCTATTTTTTAGGCTTCTACACTGGCCTAACCCCTTAAGTGACTGATCCTCTCAGAGCTCATTTTAAACTTTCAATAAAATCTAGGCATTTACGTAAGTATTCAGTGGGTCATTTATTAATTGCTCAACGATAACGCAAGTTTAAAGAACCGCCAGAAAAGTACATCCACGAAAGAGAAAAAAAAATATAAAAAAAATAATTTTTTTCTCAAAAACTAAGAAAACTTATTTTTCTTTTTTCTCTTTCACGTCACTTTCCTCTGACGATTTTCGATTTTTATGTCACTTTTCGGGCCACCTTCTATATACGTATAACACAACTGAATTGCGATTGGAACACGTAAAAAATGCATCGCTACCCTATTGATTCGATTTATTGTCTTTTATTCCCCCATCGTCGCGTATCAAGAATGTATCACGCGTACATTCTCAGCTAGAAAGTTCGAGCCCACTGAAACTTCACTACTTCGAGCTTTCAAACGAAAGAATTAAATTCCAAAAAGTTCACACGTGTGGAAGTTTTGTGGATATTGATGACCAGTAATGAGAGCGTTGAAAATTAATTGACATTGCAAAGCAAGGAGTCACGTAGTCACGCGAGTGAAATTCATATCCCGTCGTGTTCTTATTTATTCCTAATTGAAATAATGCTCTCTTGATGTTTTGGTGGGTCAATTTATATGGGACGTCCTGTATTTGTGTGCTGTCACGCCGATATGTTAACGAAACGAGATTGTCGAATTTTTATACACCAGTCAATTATTGAGGGCGGGACGGTGTGATCGAATCAATTTATTATTTTCGTCTAAGGAGAGAGAGAGAGAGGTTCCCCTATCCGTCGAATCCCATCCCTGTACTATATATATATATATATATATATATATATATATATATATATATATATATATATATATATATATATACACATATATATATGTATATATATATATATATTTCGGAAGCAGATGTTCTCCACGAGAGAGATAAATCGTGGACGACTCCACTCGCGCTCGTCGAACCCCGTGGGAAAGCTCCGGATGGGGCGGAAACGTTCGCGAATCTCTTGGAGGGCTTTTCGAGGGGTACCTTCGGTCGGGGACGTGAGAGAACCTCATCGTAGGGTGGGGATACACATTGGTATTGGTATTGGTATATAGATATGCGGGGACAAGGCACAATCTTAAGAGAGAGAGAGAGAGAGAGAGAGAGAGAGAGAGAGAGAGAGAGAGAGAGAGAGAGATAGAGATGCAGGAAGTACATAGATTCTGAAAGGAAATAGTGGTGTGGGAAGGATATTCGAGGATAACCCTCTCTCCGCATCGTCGTACTTCATCCCTTGCGACGCGCCCCGTGTCGCTGGTACCTCAAGAGAGGGATAGGGATGTTATGCAGAGACGATACGTGAGTATATATATATATATATATATATATATATATATATGTCTCTCTCTCTCTCTCTCTCTCTCTCTCTCTCTCTCTCTCTCTCTCTCTCTCTCTCTCTCTTCAAATGCAGACTATTTTCGTATCTATTCGACCACGATCTAGATAGCTACTAAGCCTATCGTTCCTAGTCTTTCACAGCAAAACAATACTACAAATCTAGCAATGCTAGCATTACAGATACAATCACCATCGTTATTATTATTTTAAATATTTTTCATATTTTTTACTTTACTATTTTATAATCACACATGTTAGGTTAATTTACTTATTACTTATATTCCTCGCTAAATGTAATACTCATGTTATGCTTATTTACTCATTATCTATTTTTTATTTATATTAATTTTATATTTATATGTTTACTTCTATACTTTTTATTATACAAATGCCTACTAAGTGTACACACTATGTACCATATTGATTTAAGGTTTCGACCACGGCATAAAGTATACATCAATCAATCTCTCTTTCAATATGAGAAACTTCGAGGTTTAGAGAAAATTGCCAAAAGGAAAAAAAAGTTGCGTTACATCGTATTGAATCGAGCAGATTTTTTTTTCGTAATTTTTTTTTCAAAATTTTTTGTACTAACATTGAATTAAAAAACAAAATCATTTTTTTTCTCAACTTTTAGCCGCACAAAACGTCCACCTCTAAATAAAGTTTTTTATAAGGAAATAAAGCTTCGTGTCTTTGTTTACATTTTACCTTAGTGGAGCATAAAAAAGATTATATTTCTCGCGAGTCGATATTCTATTTCTCTCGTGTTATTTTGTTCGTTCTCTTTTTCGCTCGTCGTTTTTGTTTACATTTTTGATTCTTTGGAATAATATGACTAGTGTCGCGCTGACAAAGCCAGTTAGTTGCGCGAAAACTTCGAACGCGAACACGTGTGGTCTACAAACGACAAGTTTTTGGGCAATTTTTTTTTTTTTCTTATCGGATCAAAATGGCACGGATGAAAGAAATTCCACTGTATAAAAGAGGGGCTATTGTCGCGTTGCGCGATAAGGGATTGTCGTACAGAGAAATTGCCAGACAAACTCGCGTGTCTTTGAAAGAAGTGCAGATGACCATCGGGAGATTTAAGGGCGGGGTAAAGTATTAAAAATTTTTTTTCATTTTTTTTAAATTTTTAAAATGAATGCATAATATATCAAGAGTATTGTGTTAAAATTTCAAGTCGATCGGAGTAAAATTGACGAAGTTATGAGTATTTGAGCGTCTATTGGTCCATGCCGGGTTTTATACCTGGGCGGCAGCTGCGCGGCGCGCTATTGTATTTTTCGACCCCGAATAAATTTCTTGATAAACGGGCCTGTTCCGGGCCCGACAAGTTGACGATTTGCGAATTAGTAGAGCAGAGGAGCAAGCGGCGCACGACAGTAAAGAATAAAGAGTTTTGCGTAGACAAACGCAAAAAGATGCTCTCGATCATCTTGATGGAAGCCTTTTGCTCTACGGACCTGGCATCGACGACTTTGAGTGAGTGTAAGAAAATTATCGAGTTTTATTTTGAATTTCTAAAAATTCAAAGATAATTGAAAAATCTGAAAAAATTCATATGTATTCAGAAAAATGAACGAATCACGAAAAAAAATTGGGTTGCGGGGAAATTTGTCGACTAATTTTTTTTTTTCATCATTTTGTTAATAACATTTTGGAATTATTATTATGCAAAATTAATCTTTTGAGTACCTTTAATATGTATGAATTTTCTCAGATTTTTATGCGATCGAGACGTGTTCTCAAACTTATGTGCAATGAGCGCTAAGCGACCAAACTCTTGTGCGTTTTTCAAACGGTTTTTCTGAGACTTGTCATATTTGAAGTCCGTGTGCACGATAACTCAAAATCTACTGGACCAATCGCTTTGAAATTTTGCACAGTACTTCTTCACATAATTCACCAGGTATTGTCGAGAGCTTTTTTGTATTTTTTTAATAATTACTAATTTTTCAACAACAAATTAGCCGATTTTTTTTAGCGAAAATCGGGTTTTTGGCTCCCAAGTGCTACGAAAAATCGAAAAATCGAGAAAAAAAATCCTCCGGTTATTACCTCGAGAAACATCTCCTTTAACAAATGAATTTTGATTTTTTGGTTTCAGATGATTCTGTTGCGAGTTATGGTGCACACCGCAAACCAACTTTTTTTCGAGGCGCCTCCGGGGTTTAATTTTCACTCGCTCAATTTTGAATATTTTGCAATGCAAATTTAGGAGAATGTTGTTCAAATGTTACTTTATTATATGTAAATTTTTTAATAAACGAACACTATTCGTTACGCCAAAAAAAATCTTAAAAACATGCCTTTTTTTCGCCGAATTAACTTCACCCCGCCCTTAATTGAATATTAATTTTTGAAAAAACGCTCGCAGTCCGAAGCGAGAGGGTCGATTTCGCTAAAAAATGCTCTATTTTCATTGATAAAAAAACGATGCATCGCAAAAAAGATTTCTTCCTTCGAGCACTGATTTTTGATGTGTAAAACAAGGTTGTGAAATTTGAAGTTGATCGGTGCAGTGATTTTCGAGATGTCGCGGTCACCGATCTTGAAAAAGGAATTTAGACAAAAAGGCGTTTGGAGTTCGCGAGGCCTACCTATTAACGCTGGATGGACTTGAAATTTTTTTAGACAATATTTTTTTGAACCAATATTTTTTAATATTTTGAGAATCCGTCGAAAACCTAAAATCGATCTTTTCAAAAATATCACCTTGGTGTTAAGCACTTAATGATTTTTCGAGTCCTCTTAGAAAAAGAAATATAGCGTATTTTTCTGACGAGTAGTATTTTCCGAAAACAATTAAGCATTTTGAGAAAAAATGAAAATTCCATTTCGAGTTCAGCAAAATGAAGATAATCAAATTTTGAATACATTCATTTAAAAACTTTTTTCATTGCAATTAAACTCCATTTTGCAACTGAAAAATGCATCTGCAATCGATTTTGCTCTTGATGACGGCATTCATAAGAAAATGTTCTTTCGGAGTATTTCGTATTCGAAATTGAATTATCTTCATTCTGCTGTACTCAAAATGGAATTTTGATTCTTTTTCCAGAATGTTCAATTTTTTCGGCCCAATACTACACATCACTTGGAAAATCATTGCAATCGATATTATGCTCGGTTGAAAAATCTCCGTGCGAGATCCTTAAAGAGGGATGCACCTTAAGGCGAGGAATTTTTTTTCTGATTTTCATGATTTTTTTTTTAAATGAAAGATTTTTTTCACCCCTTTTGAGGTTTAGAGTATGTTTTATTACTACTTTTGGCTATTCAATGGTATTTTTTATTCAGTCATCTTTAAAAATGACGGAGTTATGGCACGATCTTCTAAACTGCATTTTCAAAAATGGCGCTGCGTATAGCTAAAAGACTAATCGACCGATTCTGATGAAATTTGGTATAAATCTTTCTATCCTTATTGTCTAAAATATGACACTAAATGTTTGTTAAAATTTAAAAAAAACATATTTTCATTGCACAACGTAGCCATTTTTTCGGAAAATTCAATCTTTTTGTTTCAAAGCGTATCATTTCATTGATTTTGAACATTTCTCACTTTTTATTGGTTCATATTTTGCGTACGTATGTGAATGAAAGAAAAATCGTGGTTGGTTTATTTTTCAGATTCATTCCGCCGACGCTACGTGTCACGCCGTTTTTAATGTCTTCAATATTCCATGTAACAGCCAAAAGTAGTAAACCTACCCCGAGTCTCAAAAATGGTGAAGAAATCTTCCTTTAAGGCATTACCCCCACTTGTAGCGCAAAAACGCCTTTTTCATGAATTTTTTTAAAGAAAACTACAAAACTTTTTCAATCGATCAATATACCATCTTAAAGAACACATCTTCAAGAACTTTCAGTAATTTTTTTATTGAAAAATATTACATTGTTCAGTGGCAAATGGCCGTCAATGAAATAATGTTTTTATATACACGGTTTGCGGTGACCAACATTGCGGCGAAGTGGATCATACGAAAAAAAAATGCGGATGTATTTAGTCAAATATAAGTATAAACTAGTCTTTAATCGAAGGATTTTAAAAAATATTCATTTTTCACAAAATGGCGGACAGTCAAAGTTAATGGTTCGATTTTAACGAAAAAAAAACGGCCGTTTTTTGGCTATAAAACGGCAATTTTTTTCGGAAAAAAAGAATCGAACGATTAAAGACTACATTTTTATGTATTAAATAAGCCTGCAAAATTTAAAGAAGATCGGTTCATTAGTGTTCGAGTAATCTTGGTCACCGACTTAAGAAATGCCATTTTGAGAAAAACGCGTTTAAAGTTTCAATTTCCGGTCGTTTGCATAACGGATTCTTCTCTTTCAACGCTCATATCTCAGTCAATTTTGTTCGGATCGACTTTAAATTTTCAGGACATATTCTCAGATACTTATACTTCAAAAAAATGCAATAAAAAGAATCGATTTTTTCAAAATCGCAAGTGGGGCTAACCCCTTAAAAAATCATGAAAGTCCACATTGTTCCCTTAAGTGCCTTTTAAATCCCCCTTTAAAAGACACATGGCCACCTTATAATTGTTGCTCCGCATGTATGCGGGGTATTCTATTTGGAGGGTGACAATCCCGGTGAGAAAGTATGCTTTCCAATAAGTGAAAAAAAAAATATTTACATCAAAAAGTGGTAAGGTTCCGATGAAAAAATGCTCATTTACAGTTTTTTCGAAAAGCTCTCCACCCAAATTCTAATAATATACGATAAAAAATTAAAGCTCTGACTTGAAATGATGAAGTTGACCTTCGCTTGACCTTGGCTTGACCTTGACTCAACCTTGGCCAATACGGCAAAAGTCCGAGCGTAGATGTACTCTTCCCGCCCTCCAAAAATAGAGGACTTTTGTTTGGAACTTTTTTTCATCGCAACGCGTGTCGAGATAACGGCAATCCTCTAAATGGGACACCCTGTATATGCGTGTGTGCATATACGTATGTGTAGTTATAGATCCGTGAGGAAGTATCGAATCGGTTATGGTAAGTGGGTAAACGTATTTATGCACTGTGTTAAGGCGATCGAGGAAGCTCCGCTGGTGGTTATGTCGATCGAATATAGGGACTTCGTTCCTTTTTCGCGTATGTAAGAGCACAAGATTCTCGAAGGGAATTCGTGAAATCCGCATCGATGTGTAAGCTGAGCGGATAAAGATGAGGGAAAAAAGATAGTGGAGCAAGAGGGGGGGGGGGGGGGGGGCGTAAAATGTATACGAGCTGAGGTACGACTTCCGGTCGATCGAGTCGTCTTCCTGTTCTCCACACGGTGAAAGAGGAAACGGTGACACGCGGCACAGCGCCTCGTACGATTACCAACGACCAGCTGAGCGGTGGTTTTTCCCATTTTTCTCGACCATTTTTTCACGAAATTCAATGGTTCGGGGCTCAAAATGCGCGCTTTCGAGAGGGCTAGGTCGCTTATCTCTTCGATTTGCGATTAGCTCGGGCGATAGATTTTTTTTCAACGTTTTTTTGTTACGGTTCGTCGTAGCAGGTTTGTCCGACATTTTTCTCCCCCCAAAACGCGAGTACCCGGTATCAAATTTTCAACTCGAATCGATAAAATTACCCGTCATTCGCTGCCCACGAAGGTAACATTTTTCAAACTTTTTTTCGAAAAGTTTGTCGCCGAAAAGTCGAAAAACGGCTCGATCAACGGATAAGGCTCTCGTCTCGGCTCACGTGGCTCTGATAATTGAGGCGCCCCTTCGTTGTATGCAAATTTGATCGCGGAATTAAGGAGGTTCGCCCCCCGGCAATTTCGACTGAAGCTCGCGGGCGTCTCGCAGAGCGCGTACCAAAGCTGAACAGTACTGAGGATCGCGCGCCGTCACTAAGCCGCTCGCATAACGTCGCGGAGTTTCGTACACGGCGGCTTATATCAGGCGCGTACAACAGCCAAAGCGCCGTAATACGGGAGCTTAGTGGTGTGTTTAACGCTCGCGGATCTTCATTAATGGATCCCCGCGTACACTTGACGCCAACATTCATCCCCGGCCGATACATAAACTTCGCATAATGCAGAGATGCTTTCGTGACCCTGTCCCGAAATAGATCACCCACGCGTTCGTTTGTCTTTGTCCTCGGTTCATAATGAACAACCTATACTAGGCTTGTTTGGGTTTGGCCGGAAAACTAGCTTGGAAAAGAAAATTAAGCAATAATACGACATTGAACTTCCGTTATGAGAATTTTGGTGGATTATGTTTGCCAAAAATATATTTTTCAAATTAAAGCTGAAATTAACAAAATATTTGAAATATCTGTAAAAATAATTTCTCTTAAACATTGAACCAAATCTTTACGAGAGTTTTGATAGCGTACCGTTGGACATATATTGGTAAAAAAATATTTGTCAAAATTGAAGTTAAAATTGTGCGAGTGTTCAAAATATCTGTAAAAATATTGACGCCAAATTTCTCAACTGACCCTTGTCCTTCTTTACAAGAATTTTGATAGATTATCATTGTACGTATGTAATGAAAAAAAAAAACATTTGTCAGAATTGAAGTTGAATTGTATAAATATTAAAAATATCTGTAAAAAATGGTCACACTGCAGTTCTCGTCCAACCCTTGTCCTTTTTCAGTAGATTAACATTGTATGTAGATTGGTAAAAAAATATTCCTCGAAATTGAAGTTGAATTGTACAAATATTCAAAATATCTGTAAAAATAATTTCGCTAAATTTCTCGACCAACCCTTGCCATTGTACGAAACAGTTGCCAAAAGCCAATAAACATTTGTCAGAATTGAAGTTGAATTGTCTAAATATTCAAAATATCTGTAAAAATAGTTACTCTGCAGTTCTCGGTCAACCCTTGTCCTTTTTCAGTAGATTAACATTATATGTAGATTGGTAAAAAAATATTCCTCGAAATTGAAGTTGAAATTGTATAAATATTCAAAATATCTGTAAAAATAATTTCGCCAAATTTCTCGACCAACCCTTGCCATTGTACGAAACAGTTGCCAAAAGCCAATAAACATTTGTCAGAATTGAAGTTGAATTGTCTAAATATTCAAAATATCTGTAAAAATAGTCACTCTGCAGTTCTCGTGCAACCCTTGTCCTTTTTCAGTAGATTAACATTGTATGTAGATTGGTAAAATAATATTCCTCGAAATTGAAGTTGGAATTGTATGAATATTCAAAATATCTGTAAAAATAATTTCGCTAAATTTCTCGACCAACCCTTGCCATTGTACGAAACAGTTGCCAAAAGCCAATAAACATTTGTCAGAATTGAAGTTGAATTGTCTAAATATTCAAAATATCTGTAAAAATAGTCACTCTGCAGTTCTCGACCAACCCTTGTTATTTACTAGAATTTTGGTAAATTATCATTGCATGTATACTGATAAAAAACATTTCTCAGAATGGAAGTTGAATTGTACAAATATTCAAAATATCTGTAAAAGTAATTTCGCTAAATTTCTCGACCAACCCTTGTCATTCTAAGAAACATTTGCCAAAAGCAATGAAACATTTGTCAGAATTGAAGTTAAATTGTAAAAATATTCAAAATATCTGTGAAAATAGTCACTCTGCAGTTCTCGACCAACCCATATCCGCTACAAGAATTTTGGTAGATTAGCATTGTACGTATACGGATAAAAAAAATTCTCAGAATTGAAGTTGAATTGTATAAATATTAAATTTTATTTTTATTTACGAGCTGTTTTCATTCGCGTTTTTTAATCACCGTTTCCTTTTTTGTTTCCGTTTTTTATTTTATTTTTATTTTGGTTGTATAAAGTGAATTTTCTTTTGTTTTTGTATTTCACCTCTTTGTTTCTTTTTATAGTAAGAAGCACGAAGATTGTGTGCCAAAGGACGTTTTGTCCTGGAGTACTAATAAACATAATCTCATCTATTCTCTCTCTCTCTCTCTCTCTCTCTCTCTCTCTCTCTCTCTCTCTCTCTCTCTCTCTCTCTCTCTCTCTCTCTCTCTCTCTCTCCCCCCGAATGATATTGTAGCAACCGGAAACTGCATCAAACATACATACAAAGGAAAATAAATGAACAAATATATAAGCCAATAAACGAAAAATTATTAAATAGCCAAAAACAAGGAAAATGTGTGTTGACCGGTTCATAACAATGCGTGAACCTCGGTGAGTAATAGCGAAGTAAATAGGAGGACAAACTCGTACCCCGAATGAGAATGAAACAATGCGGAAAGCAATTACCGCGTTCCCATTCCGTAAGCTCTCAAGCGCGAACAACAACTTCGTAATAAAGTTAGCCCAGGTATACACACGCACGACCTGGGCAAAGAGAAAACCTATCTTGCAGATAGGTTATTCGCGTACGCATATACGAACACAATTGCGACATGGTTTTCGCTGGATCAGGGTACAGGTATGTCTAGATATTTTGTTATTTGTGCAACCAGAGGGAGGTAGAAAAACGTCGGGCAGGATAGTGCAATACGCGAATTTCAAGCCCAAGCGCTTGCTCGCAGCCAATTAAGGGATCTGCATGAGCTTGAAATTGTAAAAATACGATCTCTTTTTATTTCAAAGTTTTATAGCCTAGGGTCTTAACTTCAATTTGCAAGAAAGATTTTGTAAACATTTCCAAAATTTCACCGATTTATCAGGATTTTAATATAGGATCGCCTACTGGGCTGCGGTGAACTATCCTTTTTCTCAAAATCCTTTCTCAAAGTGTATTCGTCCGATTCACTTCAAATTCGGATAGAGCATAGTTTATAATATTTTCCATCGTACGACGGGATGATTTTTTTCATATGCTTATCCATTTGTTAATAGCAAATTGTCACAGTTTTTCAGTCGAAAATCGAAGTTTTTTTTACAACTTGCCATGTTCGTAATTTTCAAAATTTCAAACAAGTATCCGCGCATACAGAAGTTTTATTGTAATCCTGGAAGTGAATTTTTTTATTTTTCGTTTCAGAAAATCCTAGTTGCCAGAATTACAACCATGCAGCAACGGCAGCCTATTGCTTAAATAATAATAGCTTCATTATTTGTCAATGTTTTTCAATTTTTAAAAACTCTAACTCGGTCGGACTATGTATTAATTGTGTGGGGAATCCCGATCTTGGCATCCCAATAATGTCGTAAAAAAAAAAATTAAAAACCGACCTGTTTTTTGCGCCACAAGCTTATGAAGAGCCATTAAAATTGGTCTCTGTGCGCATAATAATAATCATAATGACCCTCGTTTGTCACCTCTCGAGTTTAAAAAATTGTTCTAAAATACAATGAAAAAATTATTTCTTCACGAATGGTAAGTACAGTTGTTTTTGGCGTTGTTTGAGGTGATATTTTTGAACACGTATACCTACTATTATTATTATTATTATTATTATTATTATATCACATAAAAAAAACATAATTTCAAGAAAAAACTAGAAAATTATCGAGTTTAAAAAATGTGCCATCGGGTTGACTTGACCCGGGATTTTTTTTACTGGCAGCGTGCGCAACCTTTTTCAATGCGTGCGTTGAAACAAGGCATTGCGGAATAAAGAGCGTCGCTAAGGGCTCGATGACGAGCTCGCGCATTCGGAAGTCGAAGAACTTGTATTTTCCTCTCATTTTATCTTCCTTTGTGTTCTCGGCTCTCGAACAATCTTCATCCGGCGCAGTTGTCCCGTCTCTTTTCTTTCGAACCATCGCAAACTTCCTTTTTTTTCTTTCTTTTCCAATAACTTTCGAACCGTCGCCCCGAGACTCCGACTGTATTCCACATTGTTTTCCTTCGTATCTGCGCTGCCTCGTGAGCGTTTTGTCGCTGCCGTTGGTGCGTTTCCGTCGTTCAGCCCCCGTCTGAGATCTCTCAGCTGCGGATGGACCCCCAGGAGCGAAAATAAGATCTGAGAAAAAAAGAGCTATGGGCGTGCACACACTGGGGCAGCCCGGTCGGAGAATCAAGCGGAATCTCTGAAAGAAGCGACAGATGTTATTTAAGGAACATTATTCAAGGAGCCTTAAGAAAAAAATATCGTCCGAATGAAGGGAGGCCTTCGGGAGAATGGACGTGAATTTAGTTGGAAAAGTTGCCAAGAAATGTTTCGGTATTGAATCAAATCGGAAAGGTATGGAAGGGCGATATAGGAGAATGCAATAAAATCAGGAACGTATGGATGTACGATGCATTGCAATCTGATGAAATCGCGAACGTTTGGAGAAATGATTCATTAGACTCCGTTAAATTAGCAACGTATGCTAGGATGTTGCATCAGAGTCGACGTAAATCGAGAAAGTACAAGAGGATAATGCTTCAAAATTGAATAAAATCAGAAAGGTATTAGAAGAACGACGAATCTGATTAAATCCAAAATGTATGGAGGAATCATTTATCAGATTTCATAAAATCAGGAACGTATGCGAAGATATTGCGTCAGAGTCCAATCAAGACAAGAACGTGTAAAAAACGTCGCTTCAAAATGAAATCAAATCAGAAACTTGTAAAGCAATGACCAATCAGATGACAATCAAATTAGAAACTTATAAAGCAATGAACAATCACATCACCATCAAATCAGGAGCTTATAAAGAAATGATCAATCAGATGGCAATCAAATCAGGAACTTATAAAGAAACTATCAATCAGATCACAATAAAATCAGGAACTTATAAAGAAATTATCAATCAGATGGCAATCAAATCAGGAACTTAAAAAGAAATGATCAATCATATCACAATCAAATTAGGCGCTTATAAAGTAATTATCAATCAGATGACAATCAAATCAGCAAATTAAAAAGAAATGATCATTCAGATGACAATCAAATCAGGAACTTATAAAGAAATGATCAATCAGGTCACAATCAAATCAGGAGTTTATAAAAAAATGATCAATCAGATGACAATCAAATCCGGAACTTATATAGAAATCACCAATCAGATTGCAATCAAATCAGGAACTTATAAAGAAATTATCAATCAGATCACAATTAAATCAGGAACTTATAAAGAAATGATCAATCAGATGGCAATCAAATTAGGAACTTATAAAGCAATGATCAATCAGATCACAATCAAATCAGGAGCTTATAAAGAAATGATTAATCAGATGACAATCAAATCAGGAACGTATAAAGCAATTATCAATCAGATGGCAATCAAATGAGGAACTTATAAAGAAATTATCAGTCAGGTTACAATTAAATCACGGGTTTATAAAAAAATTATCAATCAGATGATAATCAAATCCCGCACTTACATAGAAATGACCAATCAGATGGGAATCAAATCAGGAACTCATAAAGAAATTATCAATCAGATCACAATCAAATTAGGAACTTATAAAGCAATGATCAATCAGATCACAATCAAATCAGGAGCTAGTAAAGAAATTATCAAGCAGATGACAATCGAATCAGAAACTGATAATGAAATTATCAATCAGATGGGAATCAAATCAGGAACTCATAAAGAAATTATCAATCAGATCACAATCAAATTAGAAACTTGTAACGAAATTATCAATCAGGTCACAATCAAATCAAGAGCTTATAAAAAAATTATCAATCAGATGACAATCAAATCAGGGACGTATAAAGAAATTATCAATCAGATCACAGTCAAATCAGGAACATGTCAGGAAATATCACATCAGAGTCGAATCAAACTGGGAACACGTGAGAAAATGATGCATCACAATCGAATCAAATCAGGTATATGAAAGAATCATTGATCGAAGTGGAATCAAATCGGCAGGGTGTGCAAGGAATAGAACATCAGAGTGGAATCAAATCGGAATCATATGAAGAATGATTAATCGCAGCCGAATCAAATCAGGGACTTGCGGAAGAACGATGTATCGGAATCTGTCTGAATCCAGGGCCCGTAAAAAAACGACGCTTCAAAATGAAGTCGAATGCGAAACACACGAATAAATTATCCATCTGATTCCAGTCAAATCAGAGACATATGGGATCCTCGCCCATTAGAGAAACGCATGGAAAAATTATGCATCAGAACTGAATCAAATCAGAAACATATGGGAGAATGATGAATCGGAGTCGAATCAAATCAGGAATCTCCAGAAGAACGATGCATCAGAATCTAATAAAATCGGGAGCGCTTATCGTCACCAGCTCGACTTTGTTTTGAACGCCACGAGAGAAAGAAATCGCCGTCGGAGTCGTGATCCAGCGAACAAATCTTTACAGATCCAAGGGTCGGGGTGACTGAGTATTTGTGCGAACTCTGCCGGAAACGTCTGAGGCGCGATGCATGTGAGATTCCACAGGCAGAGTATGGGTAACTTTGGAGTGGTGGTATCGCAATCTCAGGAATGTTTAATACCGTCTCAACGACAGGTCACCGAGTAACGGCGGTCTCAGCCAGCCTTGGAATAAAACTCGTGACGTCTCGTGCCGCCTAGACGTTCTGCACCTTGTCCTCATTCGTTCACTTCCACGCTCGAGTGTTTCCAGAGTCTTCCCGGTCCTGGCTGTCTCCGCGGATCATTCCAGCTGTTCGCAATGTCGTCTTGGCGATGTCGATAAATGGAGGGTATGTCGAATGTTGAGGGCGGTTCACCGGTACATTCACAACCGGAAGTGGTATCCGATGGGAATACTTGGCTGTACGAAAGATGCAAATTGGAATGAGTGGTATGATGGATGCGTCCACTACTTTCAGTTATTACCATTTGTCGTAAATCAACGTAGGACCAATTCCACTTATTCACCGCCTTTCAACTGGATCAAAGGAGATTAGAAGTTGACAATTCTATGGCCGAGGTACCTCAGGCCAGGGTAATGACTACTGCCGATTGCCATTACTATTTGTTGTCAATCAAAGTGGGACAAATTACAATAATTCGAAGTCTTTCAACTGGGTCAAAGAAGATTAGGAGCTAACGGCTCGATGGCAGAGGAAATTTATTCTCAGGCTTATTTTAGAATTGCATTATCGCACAGGTTTCAAAATGACAAAGGATAAACGCATTCACGGTATTCCCGATAATTCTTGACGTTGCACGATATCCCAGTGACCTGATTTACGATGCTGTTCGTGTACTTAGCGCGGTAGTTTGGTCCACCGGCGACGAACTTCGGTCCACTCGACATCTTCGTATCTGGCGGCTGATGATAAGGGTGGCTCGAGTAGGTGAACTTGCCGAAGCACCCGGCGTGCTGGCCACCCGGTTTTTTCGGAAACGGCACGTAGAAGCGACCGGGCCCGAGGCTCTTTGAGGACTTGAGTGCATCTCCATCAGGAGGTCGATAAGTGGGGCCTGGCGCGTGGTCCAGGTAAGGATTGGGTGGAAAGTAGTCGAGCGGTGCACTGGCCGTGAGAAACTTGCCCTTGATCAATGGTTCTTCGGGTTTTCCACCTGGCAGGTCAATCGAACTTTCAACCAACGTCATCAACGTCTTTTATTTGGGTATAGTGATGACTAGAGTAGTTGAAATTGGCGAGCGCAATTTCCGAAGGGATTCAAGCTCTAGTTTTTTGGCAAGTTCTACCTTTTTTGGGATCTTCCTGATGGTTGTACGGTTCGGTCATGTGTTTTGGGTAGGGATTGAGGCAGATGTCGACGTAGCCCGGACCTCCAAGGGGATTAGGTTTGATCTTGCAGTTTGGGGGTTCTCCCGCCGCCTTGTCCAGCCCCTTCTTTCCGGCGGTTTCTCTGACCGCGGGGCTGAAGTAATCCGGCGGTTTACCAATGCAGCCGTACCAATCGTTCGGGGTCGAGTGAAGTTTCGAGGATGACGGTGGTAACATCACCCGACCACCTGTTTCCGCCGTTTCCTTCTTTGCTCGGGGTCCAGCCTGGGAGGCTTCGCCATCGAAGATTCTCCGCGGTGTCTTATCGAAAAAATCATTGCCCCGTCCGGCCAGTAGTTGTCTACCCTTGAAATCGCTGCGTGCCGTGGGACCCACTGGGGCATACTGGCCAAACGGACTGGCTGGCCGATCGTCGAAAAAACCTGGAATCCAGATAGGATTGGCACTGTAGCTGAATGGCTGAAAGCCACCGTAGGAATGTTTTAAAACAACTCTGCTCGTCAATTATGAATCAACAGTACCAACGCGATCCAAATCAAGTTTCCCGTAATGACGGCCAAGATCACCCTCCACCTCAAATTTACGACGCTTCTGCGTCATGTCAAAACTGCCGGATCTCAACCTAGCCCCCAGCTACGCACGGACAGCGAGAACAAAAACAAACAAAAAAAACGGATCGCCGCAAACTTCCGGCCTAGCTCGTATTCTCCTCCTGGCCTCGCCATTCTCCTCACCTCCGAAACTTGTGCTCGTTCGCGATTGTTTTAGGGAAGACAAAGACAATTTGTGGGAGAACGGGCTGGCAGGCCAGCACAAAGACATTACGGCGATTACTTTCCTCCTCTCTCTCTCTCTCTCTCTCTCTCTCTCTCTCTCTCTCTCTCTCTCTCTCTCTGTATAAGCAAAGGTCCAGAAAAAGTAATTATGACTACTATAATGAACTTTAAATCAAGGACATACTATTGCACCGAACGGAATTTAATTATGGGCAGTACGAATTCTGGTAATGTCGATGGAACCTTCAACGTGGATTTCGACGGGGAGGAACCGAACCGAACATATATATATATATAGAGTACAGGGATGGGATTCGACGGATAGGGGAACCTCTCTCTCTCTCCTTAGACGAAAATAATAAATTGATTCGATCACACCGTCCCGCCCTCAATAATTGACTGGTGTATAAAAATTCGACAATCTCGTTTCGTTAACATATCGGCGTGACAGCACACAAATACAGGACGTCCCATATAAATTGACCCACCAAAACATCAAAAGAGCATTGTTTCAATTAGGAATAAATAAGAACACGACGGGATATGAATTTCACTCGCGTGACTACGTGACTCCTTGCTTTGCGATGTCAATTAATTTTAACGCTCTCATTACTGGTCATCAATGTCCACAAAACTTCCACACGTGTGAACTTTTTGGAATTTAGTTCTTTCGTTTGAAAGCTCGAAGTAGAGAAGTTTCAGTGGGCTCGAACTTTCTAGCTGGGAATGTACGCGTGATTACATCCTTGATACGCGACAATGGGGGAATAAAAGACAATAAATCGAATCAATAGGATAGCGATGCATTTTCTTCTACGTGTTCCAATAAGGTATTCCAGCTGAGCTCAACCACTTTTGCATCTTATATTTTATATTTGGCTCAATTTTTTTTTGTTGTTGTACCTATTCAAAGAACTTCACTTGATTTTTTTCGAATTTTTTCACCCATACATTTACGAGATATGATTTTTTTTCGAAATTCGAAAAAAAATCGATGTCTTTTATTTCAAATGCCCATTGCGAAAAATGGACCAAATCAAGTTTTTTTTTCAAAATGTTTGTTTTTGAGTGTACTTTTTGATAAAAAAAAATATAAAACATTCAATGATATTCATCGTCTATATCGTTTTACCGCTTAAAGCAAAAAATTGTTGATTTCCAAAGGTCGGACGGTTTTAATTTTTTTCAAAAAATTTGCTAAGAAACTGACTTTTTAAACTATTTTTAACGCTAGGCTGATTTTGGGCAGACTTTTCCTTATATTTTTTTTTCATAATTTAAAATCATTTGTTTTTTCTTTCATCACAAGCAAAAAAACTGTTTCTTTCAAAAGGTAGGGCACGTTTAATTTGTTTCAAAAAATTTGGTAGGAAACTTTAACTATATTAACTATTAAGTTGCGTTGGAGATTCGGCTTCAGTCCGGCCAATAGGAGATTTTCCAAGGTCAGCGATGGAAATAAATGATGTTTTTCTTTTCTTTACGTTTCGGCCCTCTGGTTCGGGTCCTCTTCAGAAATTATATTTTTTTGTATAAATTATGATACCACTCATATTAACACATTAATTATTTTTAAGACTAGTTTCATCGTGGGGATATTTTCCCTTCTCTTTTATTCATAATTAAAAATAATATTTTTTTAGTATCAGTAAAAAGGCGTTGATTTCAAGAGGTCTAATTCTAAAGAGTCTTTTAATTATTTTCTCCAAATTTGCTATGAAATTTTGACTATTTCGACAACTTTCAATACTAGTTTAATCGTGGGCAGATTTTCCTTCTATTTTGTTCATAATTGAAAACATTCTTCTTCATCACAAGCAAAAAAGCGTTTCTTTCAAAAGAGATACGTTTAATTTTTTTTAATTTGCAAGGAAACTTTGACTATTTTAACTATTTTTAATACCAATTCATCGTGCGGACATATTTCCTTATATTTTTTTCATGAATAAAAACAAGTTTTTTTTTTAATTGAATGTAGTTTTATTATACCAATTATACAAGCCTATTTTCTTTGACGTTTAAACAGTTTACAAATTCTCCATTCTTCGGAATTTCAACTTTCTTTAACAATTAGTTCACCATCTTTATTAGGAATAGCGCAATGGATTTTTTGCGTTTCTCTGATGGTTGACTTTTTTTTAAATCGATCACAGTTTTTTTCAGCAGTATCGTAATCCGCCTCCGATGAAAATTGGATTGTTATATTGGGAAAACTTTTCGATCCAGATGCCCATTCGTATAATTGGCGTGGACTGATTATTTGTTGATCGACTGGCAATTGCAAACTAGCTCGCGCAGCCATTCTCTTTATAGTCCCACAAACACCATCGCAAGGGCCTTTACCGTAGGCGGTCGTGAAAAAATGCCTTCCAGCTGGTATTCCGAAATCATCTTCGTGGAAATACAGGTTAAGAAAATTCTTGAAATTCTTAAACTGCTGTGCCGCCCCATCAGAAAAATAATAAATTTTCTCCGCTCTTCGTGAAATGATTTTTTTACCAAATCTATGATTATTTTGGCAAAAACATTCACTGCAACTGCATCATGATGATTACTGTCCGATATGATGACTAGACTTCGATTCGTCAGTTCATTGTTTACTCTGAAGTATATAACCACTGGAAAAATAGTGGCCGTGTTGTTAGTCCAGTGAAAACCAGACACAGCATTTTGTACAACAAAAGCGTCGTTCTCTGCGACATCACAAACAATCAAAAATCCTTCGTCCTTCAATGAATTTTTTTATTGCTTTTTGAAACTCGCTTGCTCTTTAGCGATATACGCGTGTGGTAGGAGAGATTTTAAATTAAAGCAAAATTCGTCGATTCAATCGTAGGAAGATTTTAAAATCGTTTCAAGAGTCGTCCATGGTTTCAATATCCAATTTTTGTAAGTTATGGTCTCAATTTCATTTTCATCGAAAAACTCTTTCAAAATATCTCTCAACTTGTCGGTTCCTGGACAAGCGATACATTTGTTGAGATAGCACTCAGATGAGGGACGTTCGCAGGTTAATAAACGCATACGATCAATGTAATGATTTAAAGGCTTCGCTAAATATTTTGTCAGTAACTTAAAATCAGCATCTGAGGCAGAAAAAATATCTTACCGTTGCGATCAAAACTATTTAAGAAATACCAATTTCATGAACAATTACCGAGCATCATCAATTTGATATTTTGATGAAATATGCAAACGCAAATCCTACTTTTGCGCTAGGATGATTTTCTCGAAAATGTTGATACAATTTTTTCAAGTTTGAAAGAAAGAGACGCTTCTGAAGATGTACTCGTATTCCATTATCATTGCGATTCGAAACAAAATCTTTTGCTCCCGGCAAATTGACGCTTACTTCATCGTCAGTGTAAAAATTTAGAATCCTTGTTTTCCAGTCATCAGAAAGTGGACGCCCTGTTCGAATAATACATTGTATAGAAAAAAAAATTGTATAACGATAAAAGAACATCGACCATGGAATAATAAAAGAACATGAACAACATTTTTTAACGCACCCTGTTTTGAGTCAGTTTTTGAAAGTACACCTTTGGTTACAGTGAGTTCTTTCGCGACGCGAACCATGTGTCTTGTAGCACCCATAATTTCCGAAATTTTCCTTTCATTCCATTCCGGAGGTAATAGAGTTAAGATCTGGATTTTTTCTGATCTTGTTGTCGTTTCTTCGTGAAATTTCACTTTTATGCGTTCGATCATCTTGACAAATTCTCCATTATCGATCTCGAAATTTGAGTCAGTATCAGGGACAATACCGATTGCGACAAACTTGATCGATTTTACGATTCAACAATAGTGCATTACTTGAATCTCTTGACAATATCGGAGATTCATTCAAAAGCTGTAGAACTTCATTTACCAAAGGTAATCGAGTTGTTATGCTCACTTCAGAATCAGTGCTCTTTTGTGATTTTACTTCGCTACCAAATGAAAACGTTTCTGACGAAAAAAAAATTATTTAAAAAAAATATGGGTAAAAATATCATTTTATTATAGGATTTAGAACAAGTGATTGCAAGTAATATTTACCGAGCGATTGGTGAAGTTGGGTGTCGTCACTGTCATCGTTATTATCGATCACGATGTCGCTTTCGTCACTATCAATACGAGCAATATTTTCATCCGGAAAAGGCTCTTCACTCAACGCTTCGTTAATGATGTAGGAAATTTGACGTCTACAACTCGAGCATAACTTATGTTCCTGAGTTAATCCGTATTTTTTTTAGCATTTTCGGACGGTGGTCGTAAAACTTTTTTTTCTAAATGGTCCTTCATAAGTAAAGGATTGCAACAACGATTTTTCCAGGCAGTACCACGAGCTGACTCCATCTCCCACGTTCCAGTGATGTTGATGGTACAATATAAATCTGATGGAAGTTCAATACATAACGTAAATTTCAAAGATTTTTCGAATGTGTAGGACAGAAACATAAGGATAAATTTACCATTGTGCATCCAATTACGGAAAACAAGCATCAATGTAATAAATATAACTCTGACCTTTTGAAATCAACGCTTTTTTGCTTATACTGAAAAAAAGATTTCTACTGAAAGAAAGTTTCCTTGCAAATTTACAAAACAAAATTAAACGTGTCCCATTTAAAAAAAAACGCTTTTATGCTTGTGATGAAAAAAATGTTCTTAATTATGAACAAAATAGAAGGAAAAATCTGCCCACGATGAAACTAGTCTTAAAAATAATTAATATAGTTAAAGTTTCCTAGTAAATTTATTAAAACAAATTAAACGTGCCCTACCTTTTGAAAAGAAACATTTTTTTGCTTGCGATGAAAATAAAATGATTTTAAATTATGAACAAAATATAAGTAACAGTCTGCCTAAGATCAGCCTAGCGTTAAAAATAGTTAAAAAAAAGTCAAAGTTTCTTAGCAAATTTTTTGAAAAAAATTAAAATTGTCCGATCTTTAGAAATCAACAATTTTTTGCGTTAAGCGTTAAAATGATATAGAAGATGAATATCGTCAAACTTTTAATATTTTGTATCAAAAAGTACACTCAAAAACAAACAATTTGAAAAAAAGCTTGATTTGGTCCATTTTTTTGCAAAGTTATGGGCATTTTAAATAAAAGACATCGATTTTTTTCGAATTTCGAAAAAAAATCACATCTCGTAAATGTATGGGTGAAAAAATTCGAAAAAAATCAAGTGAAGTTCTTTGAATGGGTACAACAGAAAAAAATTTGGGCCAAATCACAAAATGTAAGATGCAAAAGTAGTTGAGTTCAGCTGGAATACCTCTTACACACACACACACACACGCACGCGCACACGCACACATACACACACGCACGCACGCACACACACGCACGCACGCACACGCACCCACACGCACGCACACGCACGCACACACACGCACACACACGCACACACACGCATGCACGCACACGCACGCACGCACACACTTACACACACATATATATATTGTGACGTTGCGTCACAAGGAGCTTCGAGAAAAAGCCCGCGTGACCACGCTCGGGCTTAATCTCCGCCACGAACCTTTACGGAAAAATTTATTTGTTAATTTTAAGCTAATTTTAAGTGTTTTGTTATATAGAATCTACGACAAATCCCTCCCGTTGCTCCCCTGTACCCCATTTATGACGACCCGCAAAAGGACCACACGGACCGTCGACTGGGGCCACGTCGGCCCGGTTGTCAACTCGACGACGACTATCTGGCTCGCCGTCCGAGGGCATCCTGCTGCCATCTCCCGAGTCTCCGGCCTACCGAGCGTCAGGAGAGACTGCAGCTCTCGCGCGGCATGGCTGGCGAGCGCCGTACCGACTGGGGCGCTCAACGACTCGGGAGAGAGAGAGAGTTAATCGAGGATATCGGCCGGAAGAGCGAGCCACACCGATCGATCAAGGAAATCGATAGGAGGTCCGTCGTCTAGCAAGAAATTGGGCGAGACGACGAAGCCGGCCAGCGTGGTCCGATATTGAGTCTCCGAGCGTGGTCAGCGAAGGACGCGGTGGATCGCAAGCCCGAGTTAACAAAGAGAAAGAGGAAGAGACGCGACGATCCGAGAAAAAAAGGATATCGGCGAGCCGATTGAGGAAGTATTCTCAGCGCAAACGTAAGTCTTTCCTCTTTTCTCTTTTGCGAGAGCGGCTAGCTAGAGCCGCTAAATTCTGTTCGGGTCAAATTCTGTCGCACGGGCGACCGTTAAATTGTTCCGTTCACCCGTCGCTGGTTAATCCCAAAATCAACGTCCCCTTTCCGTGCGCGTCGCTACGAAAAATGGTGTACAAAAGATTAAGGAATAATAAATTCAGTGCGAGTCAATCCGAGCAATTGGCTCGAGTATTAGAGCTAACAATTATCGCGAATACGTTGTGAAAAGGTGTACGTGGCGGATCCCCGTTGTCCCTTGAGAGAATTTTTCTCGCGCGCGCGTAGACGCGGCCGTCGGCCGAACCGAATGTCACCTTTCGCGAGAAGACATTGCGAAAGGTTGGATCGACCAATTCGTATTTTGCTATCTCCTTTTTTTGGTACGCGGTATTAATTAAGTAATATAGAATAAAGAGTGTAATAGTCGTGGTCCATTTGATAAGAGGCCAACGCGTTCGAGAACCCCGTCTGTCCCCGATACC
Organism: Ophion obscuratus; assembly: GCA_964007375.1. Lineage (NCBI taxonomy): Eukaryota > Metazoa > Arthropoda > Insecta > Hymenoptera > Ichneumonidae > Ophion > Ophion obscuratus. The sequence continues at coordinate 55,803,872 of OZ023318.1, read as the reverse complement.
CCGAGATACCCCGAGATACCCCGAGATACCCCTTCGACCTTCTAACGAGTCTCACGCGACTAAGAGAGCTAGCTTTGTTTACTTTTTTTTTGAGTTTGACAATTTCGCGTACGCGGTCGGCCGTGTTGCCCGAGAACGGCTGGCGCCCAACTTACCGAATTTATAAATTGAGAATATTTCAAACGGGTAACGAAATTGAGTAGGGTCTTCGCGTGTCCAGAAACCTGTTTAATTCGAGTCACTATTATTATTATTGATGAATCTTTTATTATATCAAGTCTAAATTTATCATTTTTGGAATTAATCAATTAACTTCTTTCTTTTTGTATCGAGCTTTAATTTCTTTATTTGTGTAAAATAAATTACATTTGAATTTTTTTTCAGTTGTTGACCCATCAGTAATTTTCCCTTCCCCCCTCCTCCGCCTACAGTAACACGCGATACCCATCATTATATATATATATTAGACTGATTCAAAAAAAAAAAAATTATTCTGGATTCTCGTGCTATTGTTGGGCACTAACAAAAGAAAATTTCTCTAAAAAAATGGGCGCGGTCACTGAATATTTAGAGGTGGCTATCTCGACTTTTTTGTATTTGAATTTTTTTTAACGAACGTATTGCATTTAAGCATAGTCATGGCTTCGGATTACGGATAAAAATCGGAAAAGTTTTGAGTTTGTTCTTTTACAAACATAACAGAGAAAAACTGACCATACGTCGAAGTGCACACGAAACGATGAAAGAAGTTTTCGAACAATGGAAATGTGCTGAAATTCCAACGCGTCAATTGAATAACGCAATCTCGAAATCAATAAAACACCATCTAGTCTTGAAAAAACTTTTAAAAAAATCGGGTTAAAAAGAATTTGCCGTCACAAATATCGAAGGAGCGTAAATTTAAGAGAGATTTGGACAAACTGTTCAACGTTGCACATTTTCGTTCTGCCCAAAATGTTAACGAACTTGAGAATGGCTGGGAAGAAATGTAAATGAGTTTGAAGATAATATAAGCGTAGCATTTTGAAATCCAAATATACGATTTATGAATAAAAGTTTATAATTTAATTTTTCGTAAAAAGTGCGAAATGTTAATGCGTATAAATAAATCTACATGAATAACGAGAGTAGTATAGGCGCCATTATTGATCTACCTGGATTTGAATTGTGAATATTGCAATCTTTTCAAATTGTTAGAGTTTATTTTTGTTACGAAAAAGCTGCTGGATGTGATTTTTATCCGTAATCCGAAGCCATGACTATGCTTAAATGCAATACGTTCGTAAAAAAAATTCAAATACAAAAAAGTCGAGATAGCCACCTCTAAAAATTGAGTGACCGCGCCCATCTTTTTAGAGAAATTTTGTTTTATCAGTGCCCAACAATAGCACGAGAATCCAGAAGGAAAATTTTTTTGTGAATCAGTCTAATATATATATATACACACACACATATATAGGCGTTAACTACTTTATTTAAATCCATGTTTTTTTATAAATGTAAACATATTTTTATACACATATGGATATGCATAAATATTGATTTACTTAAAAAAAATAATAATTGTACATAGGGAGATGTACATAGGGAGATGATGGGTTTTAAAATTGCAAATTTCAACACTTCAGGGTCTGCATTGAAATTCAGACAGAATAATTTTCCGTAAAAAATATTTGTCCCCTATAGTATGAAGACATATGGCAACATCGCATCGTTCCACGTATCCAATGACGTAAGTTTCCGCGGCATATTAAAAATAATATTGCAACACAAATTTTTATTTTGGAAATAATTTTTAATGAAACAACGTTTTTAATTAGTTATGAATTAAACAACACTTTAATCTGTTAATGAAGATAACATAAACAATATAAAATATTAATATTTATAACGGAAATATTTTGTTATGATAAAAGTTTTTAACTTTAGGAACACGATAATTGTTTTTTTCCCGAAATATTGTATAGTACTGTTCTATGGTGTGGATATGTCTTCTTATTATAGGGGACAAATAATTTTTACGGAGAATTATTCTGTCTTTAGTGATAGTTTTTAGCAATACTGAATACTAAAGGCAATCCAAACGTTTTTCACTCTTTCTCTAACTAGTTTTCTATATAAACATAATTTTTTTTCAAAACTTATAAACGCACGGAATGATACGACGAATTATGTGACTTGACTTTCGGTCAATACAGGCCCCGCAGTGTTAAAAGTTGCGATTTTAAACCCCATCATCTTCCAAACTAAATAGTCGACTGTTCTGAAATTTCACTCAAACATGCATAGTGACATGAACAATGTCTAGTTAAAATTTGAACAAAATCTATAGAAATCGCGAGCGCGCGCTCGTTCTACTTTAAGATGGCCGACAGGTTTCTTTTTCAATGGAATTATGAACTTTTTTCATCAAGACATTTATCAGGTCAAAACTAATCATTTTTGTAGGGGAAGTTTTTTGATAACGTTCATAATTTTTTGGTTAGAATACCATTTTTTATTATTTTAGCGCAATCCAGAATGTACTACGAGGAGATAAAGTCTTAAGGCCTTAGGCCACAGCAACGGGTATGAAATCATGTGCAAAATTGACAATTTTTTTTGTATGAAAATAGTGATTCACTCGTAAAATGAATTACACATATATTTATTATGAATTTCAAGCTATTCGAAAATATATATATATTTTTTCGATGTACAAAATGGACGACTACTAATATTTTCTTTTGTTATCTTTTTTTAGGCGCTCCGCGGCGTGTCATTTAGCATCCACATTTTTTACCTAGAACAAAAAAACAAAAATTCTTCTCAATCTAGATTAGAATCCCTAGAGAAGTACGTACGGAATTTAAAAAATATTTTTTTTATTCAAAAGTTGTAGGTATTTGAACTTAAGCAATGAATTTTCAGTGAAAAATTTTGTTATAACTGCTCATAGACTGCTCATAAAATGAAAAGTTTTCGATTAATCAGAAATTCCGTACGTACTTCTCTGCCAAATACAAAAGGAACATAAATTTACAGTAAATCAGGTAAAAATGGTTGAAGTTATTGTTCACGCCAATTGGGAAAAAAGCCGTTTCGAGAAGTTTCGAGTAGTCGGCCATTTTGTACAACGAAAAAAAAAATACATTTTCTAACATCTTGATATTCATACTAAATAGACGTGTAATTAATTTTATGAGCGAATCACTTTTTCATACAAATTTTTTTTTTTTAATTCGCACATGATTTTATACCCGTTACTGTGGCCTAAGGCCTTAAACATCCTTAGTATAAGAGTGCGCGTGTGTGTGGGCGTCAGTTTGCTTGGGTTTGTTCGATAACCCAAATAAAACCCAAACAAGGATTGGTTCTCTGCGGCTCCCCGCTTCGGCTAAAAAATTGTATTCTAACCTAAAAATTATGAACGTTATCGAAAAACTTTTCTTGCAAACGTTGTTAGTTTTGGCTTGATAAATGTTTTGGTAAAAAAAAATCATGACTTCATTTTAAAAAAAAACGATCGGGCCATCTTAACATCGTCATTTTAAATTTGGGGCCCAAAATTATTTTTTTAATGTCCCTCTTTGCACCTTCAAAGTTTTATTATATTCAATACTTTATCAGAGCAATATTTCTGAGATAAATCAGGTGTAAGATTAAAATGGGACAGCCGGGATATATATATTCTTTTATTTAAAGCATTCCAACGAAATAATTGTTCGTTTTTTGCATTACCCTAATATAATATAATACATACATACATACATACATATATATATATATATATATATATATATATATATATATATATATATATACAGGCTGTAGCGAAGGTCGATGCAAAGCCTTAATGGGGGTGCCTTAGTCCAAAGTCTAAGGATTTCGAGTTATGATGGTAAGTATGATTTTTAGAAAATTTCCCGAAATTACGTAGTAACTCGTTCGAAATGTTTAAGCAGACAATAATTGATAACTAAACACTTATTTGCGTCTTGGCTTAATGTGTATTCAATCGACAAACACCAATGCACTCATCTGTATCCACACAACTAACTAAATGGGACGTGTTGAATAATTCAAAACGCGTCAAAAAATAAATATACCTCTTGTGTTAATGCTACTTAAAAAAAATAGCATTAACATAAGAGGTAAACGAGTTGGTACGTAATTTTGGGAAATTTTCCAATAATCATACTTACCATGATAACTTGAAATGCTTAGACGTTGAACTAAGTTAACCTAGGTTAGATATGATCCTAACGAGATGACTTATCACCCCCTTAAGGCTTTGCATTGGCCTTCCTAACACCATGTATATATATATTTCATTACTCTGATGCAATATACTTATATATTTATTTGCTTATATATAATAGAAGCAAAAAACTCCCGTATATACAAGGTGAGAATTCGAGCCTCTCAGAAGCCTCCTAATGAGATGCCCTCGATGAGTTGACACGCTGAAGAGGCTGTGTCTATATGCTTAGATGGCTATAGACACGTTTCCGGTGTTGTAATAGTGGGAAGTTTCATTACCGCGTTCAAGGGTCACGGTCCGGCTTTTCAGTCAGTCCAACCGTCTTTTTTGCTCTTTGTCATCATAGCCGATGCAAACCTCTCTCTCTCTCTCTCTCTCTCTCTCTCTCTCTCTCTCTCTCTCTCTCTCTCTCTTTCTCGCTCTCGGTTCTTTTCTCTCCAAATTGATGCGGCACAAAAAATGCTGTTTGGTTTCGTCGCATCAAGGGTAAACGTATCGGTGGCGGAGGCAGTGCGGAAATCACGTCGGGATTCCTCCCTTGATAAAAGTTTACTCGTGCTCTCGGCCCAAATAAAAGCCTTTCATCGTCACCAGCGAAAACATACGAAGCTCCACCTAGACGGGAGCTATCCCACCATCCCCGAGGTCGACAAAAAGCCGAACAAAAAGAAAATAAAAAAAAGGTATTTTCGTACAAATTGAGAGCACAAAAGAGATGGGCTGCCCTTTTTTTTCGTGCAACCCTCGAGCCCGCTATTATCCGTTACTCTTTTGTTCTTTTACCTGAGCGGGGCAAGAGGAGAGTGGGCAAAAAAAGTGATGGAACGGGCGATTTCCGAACGAGGTAATCGCAATTGGATCAATCGTGTTGAGTTTCAGAGGAGGCGTGAGCGTTTTCTTTTTTTTTATATTGCGATCAACGTCGCGACAATTTTTTGCTATCTCGACATTTTGCTGGAAAACTTTTCTATGGTCGAGCCAAAAAAGCTTCATTTTTTGCTACATTGGAAACCAGAATTTTTTTCTCGACAATCTTTCGGACTTTCGAGCTACGGCAAAGGTCGAGTAAAGTTTATTTTTTCGTTGTCCATCACCGAAGAATTTTTTGAAATAAAACCTGGGTAATAATCGTAGGAAAACATTTTAGAATTTTTTTGTTGGAGGATGTTTCGCCGGAAATATTTTTTTCAGAATTTCGTTGGAATAAAAGTGCCCGGTTGCATAAAAGAACATTTTCTACAAAGCACGAAAAAACATTATTATTTATTTTGCATTACCCACACGTTTTCTGAGGAATATTAAAAAAAAACAATTCCCAGATGTAAAAGAATTGTATTATTTAATATATTTGAAGGAATGGCTCATTTTACCTAGCATCCTCGAGTGGCCACCAACCGGATGTCTCAACGCACATAAATATCGCCCAAATATTGTGTTAATTCGGAGATGGGCTAATTTGTGCCATGGTTCAGTGTTTTTTTTTAAGGGCACAAGCCTTGAGCTTGCGGACCGGCGACATATCGAACGTGACTCTAATGGCGGCAGCCTGGCGACCACTGAGACAAATCCAGTCGGCAAAAACATCTTCAATATCTGCTGAGTACGCTGTGTTAATATATATATATATATATATATATATATATTGAGACGTACAGGTCCGTCTCACAAATAAATAACCCCCACCATGCAGTCAGAAGCCAACCGACTTCATGATAGGAGTAGGCGAGGGGGAAATAGTGGACTACCGAAATAGAAAATATAAACAAAACTATAAGCAAAAACAGAAAGCCAGTGAAAAGTCGAGCAAGAAAAGGAACAAAAACAGAGTATAGGGAAACTAATTTAATTAAAAGAAAAAAGGTTAATAATAACAAAGGGTAAGGGAAGGGGAAAGTCGAAGGCAGAACAGCCAAGCAAGGAGCTAGACAGGGAAAAGAAAACAAACGAAACCACACAAAAACAGAGGAGAAGTAAAATTTATTTAAGAAAGGAGAAAAAGTTAACAATAAAGACAATTAGGGCAATCAGGGAATACGTAAGAGAAGGGGTATGAAAAGGCGGCAAAATATGGGTATATAAGGACGAGAATTTTGGAAGAAAGTCACTCCTCTTTTCGTTCTGGAGAATCAAGATGTACGAGGTGGCGCGACCATTAATTCTTAAGGGCGGAGAAAGCGTTACTGAGGAAAACCGAAACAACTGAACGAATGGAGTCGTCTGCTGATAAAAGGCACTTTCATATTCTGAGGATTGGACGAGTACTTTGAGACGTGAATACTAACTCCCAAAAAGGGATAAAGGAAAACGTTGCCAGGGAAATAAAAAGAAAGGGAATCTGAAAGGAGCAAAAATATTCAAAATAAAGTCAATAAAGAGAAGAAAAGACAATTCACTAATTAAACTTGGAATAATGACTGGTTCAAGGGAGAGGGAGCACGAAAGGAATACTAGGGAAAAGCATACAAAAAATAATTAAGTAGGTAAAAATAGGGAACCTCTCGCGAATACCGACCCGCGGATCGAGAAAATAACGAGTTAAATAAAAAGGATTATTGAATAATTAGTTAATAGCGAAAGGTAGCGATTTGTTGTAAAGTAAATAGACAAATAGTATGAGGAGAAAATGAAGGGCCAGGAGGTAACGGAAGGTGCGAAATCATACACACACACATATCCGCGAACACACCGATATCCCAATTATTACAATGACATTATAAAAGGCAAGGAACAACAAAAAAGGCACCAGTGCGAGCGATATTAGAAGGCACGCGTACGCCGAATATGTAAACAAAGAGCGATCACCGACCGCGACGAGCCAGCGCGTCGCAATCTACCGCGTCACGATCAATCGCGCCCCGAGCGTCGGTGCAAGTACGAAAAGGGTGCCGGTTATCGACGCATGGTAATCGATACCGGCCGTGCTCGAGAACGTTTACCACTCGGGTAACACCGCGAATCAAACCGTTACCGGCCGAAGCATTAGTTAGGGACGAATTATATGAAAAACAACACAAACAACACATGACACTCATACACGGCGTTAAATAACATTGTATCGCATCCAGAAAATTGAATAAATATTTTTTTATTGTAAACTACCACCAAAAATACCTGAGTCTCAATTAATTTATTTCCTGATCGAGTCTCGAACAATCAAATATATTGTGACGATATTTTGACCCGTTACAATATATATATACACAGCGCTTTCTCTCGGAAGCTTGCGAGCTTTAAAATATTTGAGTGCATGCGAGAGAGAGAGAGAGAGAGAGCGCTGATTGATTGATTGATTGATAATATTTATTATGTTCCAGTAAACTCTCGGCCAAATATAAAATTACCGATGAAACAAAAAAAAACCATTAAGAAAGAACACCACTGTGACGGGACGAAAAAACGTCGTTCTTTTCGAATTTTTTTGTCTACTAGATTATTTATTTTCGATTTGGGAAAAAAGTATGTTATTAAGCATACATTGAACTCGTTTAGTGTACATTTTTATTTAAAAAAACTAACAACTTTATTGAGGTAAAATTGTATACAGCCTCTGTATAAAAAATGTCCAACAGCCGGATCGATAATGACAATGGGTGGTCTTGAAATTAAAAATATAAAAGTTTTATAATGTATATAAATGTAGTTCTTGTTGTACGTAACCACCCCTCAAAAAGGGGCCGGCTTGAAATTCCGAACTTTGAATGCTCCGACGGTTTAAAATTCCTAATTTTAATGTTCCGAAATTCACGATGGGGCCGGGTTGAAAGTCCAGATTTTGAATGCTTCGACGGTTTAAAATTCCTAATTTTAATGTTCCGAAATTACAAGTTTCATCAAAATCACGCCAGCGAAATTTTATACAGTTGAATGTAAATGATGCAGAACGTATAACATTGTCTAGACAAATTTCAGTATTGACGTAAAATCGGTTCTTAATTTTATTTTTTAATCTTGAAAAATTCGTCGATTTATTGAAAATTTTGAAACTTTTATAACTTCCATAGCCAAATTATTTTGACGGTGTTCAGACTTTCGGAGTTTTGGTCTTTGGTGTAAAATTCTTTCGGAGTTTTGATCTTTCTGGTCATTCAAAGTTCGGAATTTCAACCCGGCCCTCCAAAATTCTTCTAACGTAAGGCGAATAAAAATCCACTGCAGAAGTATTGAAAAAAAAATTAAGGGGTTTTTCAGTTGATTGAAAAAAAACCGTATCTAATTGTTTTCAATGCTTTATCACATATTTTAATAAAATAAACGGCAGACACTTAAGTGATGTTCCTTGTCAGTAAAACGAACCTTTTTACACTCAGTACGCGACAATAAGAACCGTGCCCTTTTCCCTCACGTTTTGAACACTCGAAAGGGCGGATATGTTGAAATTGGAGAAAGATTGCGGAAGGTCCCGGCATTCTAGAATTTCACTGCGAGCTTCTCGAAGCCAGGATTTTTCCAATCAACCACTCGAAAGCACTTTTTTCTTCTCGTTCTTCTTCCTCTTTCTGCTTTTTTTCTCGTGAGCCCCTTTCACCTCGTTCGGGGAGAAGCAATTCTTAAATTCTTCGCTCGACAGCTCGTCACGAAGAGACGCGAAACGAGGGTGTGCGAGAAGTAGAAAGAAAAAAAAAGTAACGGAGGAAGTACTTTTGTTCCCATACTTCTTGGCCTCGAGGAGATTTTATTTTATTAAGGATTTTCATTGTCGGCGCAAATATTTTCCCTCGGGAAACTTCGAGGCTCTCCTTCCGGTATCTCATTCGGAAGAGCCGACTGCATACCGACTGATCTGTGCTCGCAAATCGTCTCGTTGTCAAATATCACTTGTCTCGCGTATGTATATCGCTCGTGACCAGGCATGTCAAAGCGGAAATGATCTTCAATGTATATATTTATATGCTTAAAAGCATTGAAAAATATTTCATATTTTATATATATATATATATATATATATATATATATATGAAGCGCAAAAACAAAAATATAAAAGGAAAATGAAGGTGGTTTTATCTTCTTCAAAACGCTGTTCGGTAAATTGGTCTACAATTTTTTTCGTTGAGATATTCCACTTTTTGTCCGGATAGAAAAATTACAGGGTTCTTTATACTTTTGGCCAAGGGTGTATATCTGAACTTCTATAGACATGAATCCACGTTCATGTATTAATAAATCATTCTAAAATTAATGAATACAAGTATATGTATTTATTTTAATAGAATTATATATATATATATATATATATATATATATATATATATATATATATATATATATATATATATATAATTCTATTAAAATAAATACACATTTTTGTATTAATTAATTGTTCATAATATTCATTAACCCATGAACGTGGATTCATGTCTATAGATGTTCAGGTATACACCCTTGGCCAAAAGTATAAAGCACCCTGTAATTTTTCGATCCGGACAAAAAATCGAATATCTCAACGAAAAAAAATCGTAAATCAATTTATCAAACGGTGTTTCGAAGAAGATAAAACCACCTTCATTTTGTTTCTTTGCAGGTTTCCAAAAAGCCGGCATTGTGCGGCGTAACGTGAAAACTATGAAGTTTGGAATACTTAGTCTGAGGAGTAAAAAGTTGTATTTTGTTGTTTTGGAGTCACTCAATTTATTTTGGATTTTTTTTCCAAAATTTCTTCGTATCGCTAGTTTTGGTTGATAGTCGATGATTTGTCTCATTGATTTATTGCCGTTACTTTGAAACAAAGATGTTTTAATGAAAATATTAAGAGGGGGGAAAAGGTACACAATTTAATTTGTAGGTCAAACGAATCGAATGACGTTCTGAGCTTATTTGGAGTCAAACGAATGAAAACTAACAGCCAATCAAATCGAAGATGATCGGGAAAAATAAAGTGAGCACTCTTCGGCAGAATCGACCATTACTAATGAAGTCGGAGAAAACGACTCGTCCACTCTGAGATTAGCAAATGACGACTGGTAAAATTGGTTGTCGAAATGAAAAAAAATGCGCAGGTTTAGCGTTTTTACGATCCAGATGTTTTGCAATTCGCCAAAAAAGGTTTTCTATTGTTTAATTTTATATTTGTTGATGCCATCTTAGTTTTAGTTCAGCGTAATTGTAATAGCTTTATGTATTGTTTAAAATATCAATATTTTGAATCGTTTTCTCCTCTTGATATTTTCATTAAAACATCTTTGTTTCAAAGTTACGAGAATAAATGAATGAAACAAATCGTCGACTATCAACTGAAACTAGAGATACGAAGAAATTTTGAAAAAAAAAAATATCTAAAAAAGATTTAGTGACTCCAAAATAACAAAATACAAGTGTTTACTCCTTAGACTAAATATTCCAAATGTCATAGTTTTCAAGTTACCCCGTACGATTCCGGCTTTACGGAAACTTGCCGTTTTTTTTTTTCGAAAAAAAAAAACTAAATTATTCTGCAAAGAAAATCGCAATATTGTTTTTTTAATCGAAACTCAAGCTAATGGTTTCTTTTCCAAAGTCCTCGTCACTAAATGGTGAGATTACTATTTTTTTCCAAGTCCAGCACGCGGTTCTGCAAAGTGCGAAAATCGTGAAAAACCGGCATTTTCAAAATAACGTACCAGGTTTAAAAAATCACAAAAATAAAAATAAAAAAATCAAATACAGATGGTTTTATCCTATTTAAAATGCCGTTTGGTAATTGGTTTAAGATTTTTTTCGCTGAGATATTCGACTGTTCGTCCGGGTAGGAAAATTACAGGGTGCTTTATACCTTTGGCCAAGGGTGCATAATACACTAGTCACAAAAAGGAAAGGATACAAAAAAAAATCGAAATTTTTAGGTGATTTTCAAAAGTTTACAGCATGTCGAAAAATGGCCGTAGAGCAATACAAGTCTAATATTGTGCCGGGCTTGAATAATTTGTTTTCAGCAAGCTTATCTTAAAGCTCTTTTAGTTCGATTCGTCCGATTTCATTTGAGTGGTTCGTGAGCTTTGTACCACGGTTTTTCGCTGAGTTATCCTCGCTGGAAGCAAAAATGACCTTTTTGGCTTTGATAATTCATTACAATTAGTTGATTTACATTTTTTCATTAAAAAATGTGAAAAAACAACAACAAAAAAGTCGGATGTTTTAACGCTAATCACAATGCTATACAATCGTCAAAAAATTATTTATTTTGTTTTTACGGCTGGTTCCACCTTGTTTTTAATTGTCAATTTGAAAATTAATTGCAAAAAGTCATATACCCCCCAATCTATGGCTGCATTTTTTCGAGAAAATCTCGAATATTTGATGAGTTTGCTGACGCACAAATAGAATCCACGAACTTTTATTTAAAAACATTTTTTTTCCACTTACCCAAAAATTCCTTCGGAAAATTAAAAACAAAACGAAATTTTTTTGAACTATTTGTGCATTGGATAACTCAGTGAGTAAGTATTCGAGATTTGCGGAAGAAAATACGGCGATTGATTGGGGGATATACAACTTTTGGCAATTAATTTTCAAATTGACAGTTGAAAACAAGGTGGAACCAACCGTAAAGAAAACCAGTGATGTTGTGGTAGATTGTGTAACATTGTGAATAGCGTGAAAAAATTCCCAGCTTTGTTGTGACTTAAAAAACAAGTTTTTCGATATTTAATGATATTTTTCAATGAAAAAATATTGATTTATGCGAAAAAAAAAACATTTTTAGTTAAAAAAATAATGAAAGTTGAATTTTGAATGAATTTTCAATTAATTTTTTTTATATTGCATAGTTCATTTGTTATTAACAATTATCTGACGATTTTTTACGCAATTTTTTCACTTTCCACTTTAGAAGTGTGCCATTTTGCCAAAAATCGATATACCGAAAAAATCCTACGTACTTCTATAGCAGTTATTATATATAATCGAAAAAAAATCATTAGCTCATTATAATTAAAGAATTACAGGAGCTGTTTGTCCGGCCGTGGACCCTGAAAAAACGGAGACGTCATCGCAAAAACGCTGCACAGCCGACATTTTGAAATTAATCGCTTCAAAAAAATTATTGTATACAGTCACTGATACACTGAAAAAAAATTCGTTCATCCATCCAAAATTCAGTTGGTTTAACAAAATATCTTTAAATACGTTCAACTTGATTTTTGATTGGCTTAACAAAACAGTATAGTTGGTGGTAAAATAGTATAGTGGTGTGAACCGTAGCTTATTTAGCATGTCTGAGCAACTGTTAAAACTACACAATTTCGAGACAACAAAATGCATTTTGCACATTCAACGATTCTTTTTTCTCCGTGTATGTATGATAAACACCCTCTTTTTTAATCTCGATTTATTTTGTAGTTTTTCTGAAAAAAAAATCCCCAAAAAGCCTTTTTTCCGGCCTTTAGAGTGGCCTAAGGCCTTAAGCTTACTCAAAGACGATTAAAATATTTGACTTCTCGGTCTCAAAACCAGAGACTTTAAGCGTAAATTTCCTTTTTTTTATTGCTCTACGACCATTTTTTTCCAAGTTATAGCCATTTCAATATCAGCTAAAAATTGGGAATTTTTTTGTATCCTTTAATTTGTTTGACTAGCGTAGATATACATACACAGTATATGTGTGTGTGTGTAATCTTAACTTTTATATATTATTTTCTTTGAACATATTTAATATTGTGATTTATACATACATGTATGTGCGTGTGTGTGTGTGTGTGTGTGTGTGTGTGTGTGTGTGTGTGTGTGTGTGTGTGTGTGTACATATACAGGGTGAGGCGCATAAAGTGTTACAGAGCAATAGCACTCCAACTATTGATCATATCCAAAAATGTTTCAAACAAAAGTTTCAGTGTTCGAAAAGGCCGTCATACTGGACAACCCTATTTTTTCATCGGTGGAGGCGCTGAAGCTACGTCAAGGTCAACTCCACTTTTTTAAATGGAATGGTACATTTTTTTCAACCATCGTGTGCAGCACCTCAAGCCGCATAAAAAAAATTAGGCGGTCAAAGTCGTACAAGGTCATTTAACGTCACCTATTAAAATGACATACAAATCTAAATATCTCGGATCACTACCAAATGTTTGGTAGTGATTCGAGATATTTAGATTTGTATCATCGACACTGACCTTGAATGACCTTGAACGACTTTGACCCCTGATGTTTTTTATGCGGCTTGAGGTTCTCCACAAGATTGTTGAAAAAACATGTACCATTGCATTTAGAAAAGTGGAGGTGACCTTCAGTGTGCGTCAGCGCCTCCACCGAAATAAAAAAAATCTGGTCGCATTTGATGGTCCCCTTCACACCGTACAACTTTTGTCGGGAACATTTTTTTGTGGCGTCGATAATTACCGAGTTAATTCAGGTGGCAGAGATAAGAGGGACGCTCTTCATATATTAAAAAAATTTTGTTTGTATAAAAATAGATATCTAAACCCATCTATGCATGAAAATGAATATATAGATGTGCATTGAGTTTTATAGAATTTAAGATATGTAAGAGATCGTTAAAGTTTCGGCTTCGGTCCGGCCAGTGAAGGACTTCCAAGGTTATCGATGGAAATAAGAAATTGTGTTTCTTTACGTTTCGGCCCTCTGGTTCGGGTCCTCTTCAGAATATGTATATTTTTCTTCTGTATAAATGGTAATACACAGTATTTTACAATCCCGCAATATCTAGATGTTGCGTTATTTTGTGTGACAATCGTGTTGGTTCTATTTTAATTATAATTATATATATAAAGTATGGATGACGTCTTTTATTGCGTTACTTATTGTTACGTGTAAGTATTGGTGTGTAAAATGTACAGAGTGTGGAGAAAATATAGAAGTGAGATATGATAATTTACTAACCTCGAAGTAGTGATATTTCGGGTTTTTTTGAACACATGTTTGGAAAGCTATTGTGACGAACAGAAACATTATTTATGAATATAAATAATTTTTTGTGAAAAGATACTCAGTAGATGGAGTTAATATCGTTTATGGGCGATTTTTTCCGATCTGTAATGGATAAGTAGTTATGGGTCAATTTTTATGTTTCATTATTGAGAATTTAAGTATGAGAATTTGATCTAAGAAAAGTTTTAGTGAGTAATCAAAAACTATGGTAATTACCTATTGAGTTTGTTCTTAAGAGTGTGTTATCTTTCCAAAATGAGTAAAAACTCGAAATTTTCATTGGTTCGTTACATTTTGAGTTGTGTAGCGGACGAAAGTTCGAGAAAAACTGAGTGATGTATTGTTTTCAGGTGGCATATTCGAGTCTCTGTGCTATGAATTGGGGGAGAGATCGTGCTCGCAGTGACGTGTCAATGAGAATAAATTAGGTGCGCCAAGTTAGGGGTACTGAAAATTAATTTGTGATGTCATTAAAATTAGCTTATCGTGTCGATATGTTAGTTTATCATGTCGATAATTTTAAAATTGTTATGTGAGGTAAAATATGGTGAAGTGTGTTGATGGTTATATTATCGAATTGTAGATTGAGCTAAGATTTTTTATGTCAGTTCTAAAGTTGATGGCGTTTGGGTGTGCTTTAATTTGTATCATTTCCATGATTAGCCTTTTTTTGAGCCAACTCTCATTGTTTAGTATTTTTGTGTTATCGAATTGAAAGTCATGTTTATGTTCTATTGCATGTTGTGCTAAGGCTGTGTGTATTTCGGTAGTGTGTTTTATGCTATTTTTGTGTTCTTTTATCCGGGTTTCAAGATATCTTTTAGTTTGGCCTATGTAAGTGGCGTTGCAATCATTGCAGTCGATTTTATAAACGATGTTGGATATTCGATTGTTGTTGATTTTGTCTTCGGTGGAACCAATGATGGATGAAATATTGTGTTTATTGTTTGTAACTAATGTTATGTTGTATTGTTGGAAAAGACGGATTAGTTGGTGATGTATGTTTTTTGTGTAGGGGAGATTTATTATTCTGGAGGAGTCAAAATTATTGTTGTTCGTTTTTTGTTTGAAGTCCTTCACTGGCCGGACCGAAGCCGAAACTTTAACGATCTCTTATCACCTACACGGCCGCACACTTCTTTGATTCATTTAAGATATGTATGCATATACTATTTATTTTAATCTTTATGATTGATTTTTCATATATATATATATATATATATATATATATATATATACTGGGTGCGCAACTAAGTTCCCGGGTTTCACACATAGATGGCGCTAGCGACACATGTAGTCGGCATACAGGTCTGAAATTGGGTGTCTTTATAGCTTGAACATCTGCTAAGAATACCCAGTCGTAATATAAACAAACATCGCAACTCAACGACCTTTTTTCTAACCTTGAAAATGTCAATGTTTGTGCCAAATCAACAGCATTTGCGGGAAGAATTGCTTTTCTGCTTCAACCTATAAAAAACAGCAGCTCAAGTACGTCGATTGCTTGAGGAGGCCTACGGCGAATATATACCATCAAAAACAACGTGTGAAGATTGTTTCAAGTGGTTCAGAAGTGGCGATTTTGAGACTGGGGACAAGGAGCGCTCGGGAAGACCGCAAACATTTGCGGACGCCTATCTGCAAGCGTTATTGGATGAAGATGATACTCAAACAGAAGATCAACTTGCCGAGGCATTAAATGTCACTCGGCAATGTATTTCGAAACGTTTGCACGCCATGGGAAAAATTCATAAGGAATGAAAGTGGGTGTCGCATGAGTTGACTGAGAGACAAATGGAAAATCGAAGAGCCACTTCCGAAATTTTGCTTTTGCGGCAGAACAGAAAGCGTTCCCTGCATCGAATTGTTACTGGCGATGGAAAATGGATATATTTCGAGAATCCCAAATGTAAAAAATCGTGGCTTCCACTTGGCGAAGCGTCAACATCGACGGCACCCCCAAATCGCTTCGGAAAAAGACAATGCTCTGCGTTTGGTGGGACCAGAAAGGAACCGTATACTAGGAGCTGCTGAAACCGGGCGAAACTGTCAATGGGCATCGCTACCGACAACAACTAATCAATTTGAACCACGCATTGCTCGAAAAACAGCCAGAATGGGACACGAGACACGAACGTGTGATACTGCAGCACGACACCGCACCCGCCGTACCCGCCAGATCTGGCCCCTTTAGACTATGACTTGTTCCGGTCGATGGCGCATGGCTTGGGTGGGCTACACTTGGCCAATTACGATGTAGTACAAAATTGGTTGGACGAATGGTTTTAGTCCAAAGACGCGTCTTTTTATCGTCGCGGTATTTATGTATTGCCAGAGAGATGGCAAAAATGACTTCGAATGAACCATTTTTTGTATTTGTCTTGAAATTTTCGATTTTTTATTGGTCAGATAAACCCGGGAACTTAGTTGCGCACCTAAGATATATATATATATATATATATATATATATATATATATATATGTATGTATGTATATGTATGTATGTATGTATGTATGTATGTATGTATGTATGTATGTATGTATGTATGTATGTATGTATCTATGAAGGAATAATATCATCCATAGAAATCGATATTCCCGAGGGATTTTCCGGTCCCTCGTTAAAGGACCGTTTGTGAAGGAGAACAGAATCGAGATAATCTGCGCTCTCTCTCTTTCTCTCCCTCTCTCTCGAACTGTCCCTGTTGTGAGAGTCCAACAAATTTTACAAAGGATTCGTCCAAGCACAAGGTTTTCCATGCAAGTTGAACAGACACTGTTCCACGGTGCAATAATTTCAGAAACGGTCCGGGAGTCGTAATTTCAATTCACAATTTCTATTCTTAATTTAAAATGTATCTATCATTCTAATTCTTCAAGTCAATATTAATTTATAACTTTATTTCTTTGATTCCACATGAATTCATCATTTTTATTCCTTTATCGTGGTTCGTAATTTCAATTTTTTATTCTTATGTTAATTGATAATATTTTTTTTAATTCCATTACTTCTGTAGATATTCTCACTGTTCGAATCATAGTTGTCACCCGTTCCGGTCAATTTTCAGCTCACTTTGCAAATTCTTTATTGGCGTCGCGAAAATACGGATAATTAT
>OZ023318.1:55614617-55786458 GCA_964007375.1 Ophion obscuratus | reverse complement strand
GGACGTTCTGTGTCGACGTGTGTTGACCCAGAGTTTGACAATGTGCGTATATACGGCATACCGGAAAGAGGACTCGTCGGCTATCGCAGTCCAGTCACGCCGCTATTCTGTGTGCATAGCAGTACACGGATATCGGGTGTATCCAAAAAGTCCAGACGGATCGTTACGTAGTTAGACAGATCGCGGGATTCTAGGGAGAAAAGTCCTTGGCCGTTTCTCTCGGCGTCGCACCGTTGCTGAGATATTAATAAATTAGCGATGGGCCAATCCGATGCCTCGCTCGGACGGAACGTAGTGCGAGTGGGGAGTGAGCGGCGTCCAGTGGCGAGCGCGCCGCACCCACTCACTGACACGGGATAGGTTCAAGCGTCGGCCAGCGCACCGTTCATTGTTCACCACTAACCAATTAATATCCAAGCAACGGCGCCTCTGAGCGAAAAACAGTTAAGGACTTTTCGTTCTGGAATTTAATATTTTATCTATCTTGCGTATATCTGGCCGAAATTATTGCGACTCCCCGTATGTACGCATGCTGGATACACGCATGAATAACGTACGAGGGGTTGGCTTCGATGTACGCTCCAAAGCGTGTGCAAGGCTGTACGAGTGTTTGCCTTCCCGTCCCTCATGAGCGGACCAAATGACATACACGTGGATCGCGATGCGACATTCGGCCACACACGGATGCACATTCGCCCATCTATATGTATGTGTGGATCTCGTCAGCTTTCGCGGCATCGGGTCAGATTAATTTTAATTTATGTTAATCTACCGTGATAACTCTTCGCTTTTGATATCATCTTTGTTTACATAAAAATAACTGTTATGTTCAATTATTACTCGTACAATAGCTGTCACTATTAATTAATTATGGCAGAAAGTGTACAGTTATTTGGGTTTATTCTGGTCGTAAAGATTGTCTTTAGATGCTTTGTAAGTAGTTCTAATAACTTTTATAAATTCTTGCACGTACCTAGATCGATTTTATTATTAAAAATATATTACGTGTATTTGATCTACTATTATTATATGTGCTATACATCCAGGGTGTCCTGTTATGAATGCATAATCGTGCAACTGTCGATAGGTCGGACCATATCCTACTATGTGCTGGAATTTCAGTTCAGTAAAAGCCCCACGGTGTTCGAGATTTTGGGTTTTATGTTATTTAAAAAAAAAAAATCTGCTTTTGGTTTTTCGCATGCCATTTCTTCAAACGCTATGAATCGACAATACCTGAGAAAGTTTTTAAAGTAATTGGCATGATATACGTAGTGAATTTTTTTACGACGCACACTATAAAAGTTACATATTTGAATTGGTCTGCAAGAAAGTTCTGCATAAAATATTTTTTCATAAAGTTTCCTTAACATTTAAGGTTTATAAGAAGACTTTTCTAGATGTGAAACGAATAACCAAAAGTATTTAAAATAACCGGGTCTAAAAAAGTTATCATTTGTAGAAATGGCACGCGAAAATCCAAAAGCAAATGGTTTTTATCTCGAAAATCGTGGGACTTTTACTAAAATTGAAAGTCCAGCATATATACTACTCCAAAAATTGAAAGAACAGACAATTTCTTCAATTTCTTAGTGTCTTTTTAAGCGCTGTATCTATGTGAAAAATGGTCGTATCGAGATGAAAAAAAGCATTTTGTAGCTTCGTTTCTAGTTTCGAGATATTTTGGCAACTTGGCATCTTTGTGAGCCACGGTTACCGGCCAATCATAATAAATAAAGGGAGAATTTTTTTTGTCTTTTTTCATGGCTCCACGGTCGCGGGAATTTTTTTTTTATTTAAATCAATATATAGGTAAGTTAGCTTGCTTATTCAGCTTTGATTTGGATTTTTTGGTCTCTCTACGTCAATTATTTGCTGACATATCCGACTTTGAATGAAAAAAGATCCTTTTGTCTTTGATCATCGATATCTCAGCAACACATAACCGCACAAGCACAGCGTTGAAAATTTGAATAGATCTCTTACAAGACCCTTTCGTTGATTTTTGAGAAATTTTTTTTCACCCCTAACATTAATTTGAAAAAGTACAAAAAAACCGACTTTTGATGTTTTTTTTCAGTAAATCTACCACTACTTTACAAATATTGATGGAAAGACTAATGTTGCCAAGTATTTTCAGCTTAATGTACCGCCAATAGCCCTGTAAATTTTCAAATTGATCCATCGAACCGCTTTTCCGGACCGATTGATCAAAGTTTTACAAAACAATTAAAGGAACAAGTGTATTGTTCCTAAACATCGTGTAATCATCATCAAAATGAGAAGACTCATTTTCTTCGACTTTTTTTATTACTAAAAAAATTGTGATTTTTTAAAATGATTTTTCTTTGTAAAACATTTCAAGTAACAATACTGATACATTTTTTACACGATTCGGCCTTTGGGCACCATAATTTCGCTCATATTTAATTGCATTAATTAAAAGGTGAAACAGTTCTTTTGAAAACTAGGCATGTTCGAAAATTGAAAAAAAAGTTCAAGTTTACCAAAACTTTTGATTCATTTTTGTTACCAAAACTTAGACAAAATTTACCAAAAAGATTAGTTTTGAAGAATTATTTTTCGTAACCCTAATAACCTTAGCAGAGAATATCGAGAATTAATCGCATACAAGTTCTCAGATCGATTAGTGAATACAGCTTGGGGTATGGACTTTTAATTAAACATGAGTGAAATTTTGGTACACAAAGGCCGAATCATGTCAAAAATGAGTCAGGATTGTTTACTGAAATGTTTTATAAATAAAAATATTAAAATAATTTTTTCAACCTTTCACATTTGTTTTCTCAAATTTAACAAGCAAGTAGTGCAAAGTTGTGAAAATAAGTAGAAGAAAATTGTTTTTTTTTTCGTTTTTATGATGATTACACGATGTTTAGGAACAATACATTTCTTCCTTTAATGATTTTGTATAACTTTGATCAATCGGTCCGGAAAACAGTTCGTTGAAACAATGTGAAAACTTACAATGCTATTGGGGGTACATTAAGCTGCAAAAAAAACCTGGCCACATTAGTCTTTCCATCAATGTTTGTAAAGGAGTGGTAGATTTACTGAAAAACGATAAAAAGTCATTTTTTGTACTTTTTCAAATTACTTTAAAGGGTGAAAAAAAAATTCCCAAAATTCAACACAGGGAGGTGTGGGAAATTGACTCACGTTTTCAAAGCTGCCCTTGAATTCCCTGTGCGATCATTGGTTGCTCAGATATCGATTATCAAAGACAAAAGGATCTTTTTTTATCCGTGGTCGGATATCTCAGTAAAAAATTGACGTAGAGAGACCAAAAAAAACAAACTGATTGTGATTAAATGAGCTAACTGATCTATATATTGAATGAAATGAAAAAAAAATTCCGAGCCCGCGAAGCCTTGAAAAAAAAACCAAAAATATTGAAAAACAAATTTCTCTCGTTATTGATGCATGATAACCGTAGCGCACAGAATGATTTACCAAAAATGTCTAACCCAGAAACTTGAAGCTTTAAAATCTTTTGATTTTCATCTCGATACGACCATCTTTCACATAGATACAGCGCATCAAAAGACACGAAAAAAAAAATAGGAAAAATTCTGTTCCTTTCATTTTTTGGAGCAGTGTAGTCGGACATGATCTGACCTATCGACAGTTGCAGGATTATCCATTCATGACCCTATTATATTATTATATAATAATAATATTAATAATGATAATAATAATAGGTCCATTGTAGGGAAGCTGACGCACTCATCGTTCGGGGGAGCGCTCTCTCGTAATAGCCACCGGTGTGCCAGGATAATCACCTCAGACATCAAAAACTAGGTTTAAGATAGGCCTGGTCAGGGCCTATCTTAAACCCAACCTTACCAGTTGGGAGGAGCCCTATGGGGCTAAGAGCACCCAAAGTTCGCACACCTCTCGGAACAAAATCTGCGAGACTAGGTCGCCTGCCTGCGACGACAAGGCTAGCGCTTGCCAGACCATCAGGGCTGGCTAGCAGGCAGGACAAAATTTCCCAGTGATCCTCTCTCTCCTTGTTCCCCAGTCCTCTGTCAAATCGACCCCCCCCCCCCTCCTCCCGTTAGCGGGTCGATTTGGCAGAGGACTGGGGACTGAGGGGGGAGAGAATCACCGGAAAATACTTTTCAGGTTGGTTGCCTAGAAGCGGCAAATGAGTTTGGCTCAGGGGTTGCCGCAGCAACCCCTGAGACTACTGATCTCCTCATCTTGAACTGGGATGTTTCTCATGCGGCTGTTGAGGCGAGACCTCGGACATGCAATAACAAGGCGCCGTTCGTGGTTAAGACTCGGCGGCGCGGTGCACAGCTACAGAATAAGATCAATGAAGCATGGTGGCAGGACTCCCGTGTTCAGTATGTGAGAAACTGCATTACGGCGGGGAGGCCGTTCACCCCGAAAATCCGGAAAATCAGCTCGGAACTGAAATGCCATCATCACACATTGAACAAAGCTATCCTTCTTATTGCGACAGAACGCTACGTGGAAAACGTGCGGAACCTGGGGGGTTGCGAAGCAATCCCTAGCGGCTGGGTCGAGAGGGCCGACAATGCCCTCTTCCGCTTTGACCCAGGCCGCTAGTTCCAACCACCTGCGCCTGTCCCCGACGAAGCGCCAACAGCTGTTCAGGTGGGGCGGTTTTCGGGAGAACTGTATCGTGAGGATGGTCACTTTGATTAAAGTACTCCAGCTCTGGGGCGGTACGACGCGTTTTGCTGGCAACAGCCGAGTCAGCGTGGCGACTGCCTTCCCGTTACGCGGGGTGAGGTGGATAAGACGCTGAGTAGCATGAAGAACTACGCCATTCCCGGCCCGGATGCGATTAAGGGCGGGGTAAAGTTAATTCGGCCAAAAAAGGCATGTTTTTAAGTTTTTTTTTTTTTGCGTAACGAATAGTGTTCGTTTATTGAAAAATTTACATATAATAAAGTAACATTTGAATAACATTCGCTTAAATTTGCATTGCAAAATATTCAAAATTGAGCGAGTGAAAATTAAACCCCGGAGGCGCCTCGAAAAAAAGTTGGTTTGCGGTGTGCACCATAACTCGCAACAGAATCATCTGAAACAAAAAAATCAAAATGCATTTGTTAAAGGAGATGTTTCTCGAGGTAAAGACGGGAGGATTTTTTTTCGATTTTTCGATTTTTCGTAGCACTTGGGAGCCAAAAACCCGATTTTCGCTTTAAAAAATCGGCTAATTTGTTGTTGAAAAATTAGTAATTATTAAAAAAAACAAAAAAGCTCTCGACAATACCTGGTGAATTATGTGAAGAAGTACTGTGCAAAATTTCAAAGCGATTGGTCCAGTAGATTTTGAGTTATCGTGCACACGGACTTCAAATATGACAAGTCTCAGAAAAACGGTTTGAAAAACGCAGAAGAATCTGGTCGCTTAGCGCTCATTGTACATAAGTTTGAGAACACTTCTCGATTGCATACAAATTTTAACACAATATTCTTGATATATTGTGCATTCATTGAAAAAATTTAAAAAAAATGAAAAAAAAAAAATTTTAATACTTTACCCCGCCCTTAACATCTTCTGGTGGAAGAAATTCACGTGCACCCGTACCCATCTGCCCCGTATCAGTCCAGGCGATAAGCACGGAAATAAGCACTTTTTAGATATAAATACGCAAAATTCATCTAAGGGTAATTGGATGTCGCTGAATCGTATGGCGATAATAATTTTGTAATCAAGCCCCTCGAAAAGGTTTAAAAATGTTTAAAACCCCGTTTAATCCGTAACCTAATAATTTTATCGAAAAGTGTGCTAAACCAAAGTTGTTCGGGACATAAAAATACGTAAAAAAATATCGAATGTTGATCTTCGTATCTTTAAAAATAAGAGAGAAAAAAACGAAAAACCATTTAATTGGGGAACGAATGCCTCGAAGTTTCAAAAGATTGAAAATATCAAATTCGTAAATATCTCGGGTTTTTTTTTGTTACACATTCCTTTAGTAAGAGTTAATCCAACTTTCTATATATTTTTTAAATATTTATTTATTGTCTAAGTATTCAAGAATGACGACTGAACATTGACAAAATTACTGGTTGAGGATCACTGTCAGAAAGAGACGCAATATATGGCTATGGCTATATGCACATGTGCGCAACGCGCTCCACCGAAAATCTTGCGTCCCTTGCACTCCCAGTGGTGCTTCGGCTGCAAAGCGATTTTGTCTTGCAAACAAATTTTCAATCGTTGTTTTCTCCCTTATTTTTGACGATACGAAGACGTCCTTGACGTCTTGTATGTCCTAAATAACTTTTGTTTGACATTTTTTTCGATAATATCATTAGATTCCGAATTAAACGGGGTTTAAACATTTTTAAACACTCTTTTGGGGGTTGATTGCAAAATTATTATCGCCAATCGATTCAGCTTCATCCTATTGCCCTTAGATCAATTTTCCGTATTTATATATAAAAAGTGCTTACTTTCAAAATTTTTACCGGACTGTATATTCTCGTCCTTCATGGATGGGTCGGTGCCAATCCCTGCTTGACTGACAGACGGAAGGACAGCGTTACTTCCAAAAAAGGAGATTTGTCTCGTCCGGAGAACTACCGCCTGAAAACGTGTCTGAATGCCCTCTGGATGACCTTCACAAGGATACTTTTGTTACATCCTAGCGAATGTGTAGGGGTGACCCCTCTCTCGGTTATTCGCAGTATCCTCATTTGCCATCATAAGTTTCTTATATGTATAAATCTAAGAATAAGACATATATCAGCATAAAAACGAACGTGCGTACGTTCCGCACGCATATTCGAACCACAGCCATATATGCACGATAGCAGCACCGTCACGCATCGAATTTCCATATCACATTGGCTTTCAACGAGAACTCGATCTCATACGATACGCAGAGCCTTACCGCAATAAACCTCAAGAAGCCTCGACCCTACATTATTTAAACATAACATAGACTAGACGACTCCGGAGAATGTATAACTCTTATTGAAAAATAAGACATCCGGTCTCGGAGCATAGTCCGAGATATAAACTTCTCGATATGAGAAGTCACCATAGCCATAACTTGAGATGACGCAAATCATACACGTTACAAGGTCTCAGATATCGAACTCTGTACTCCATGCGCTTGGTCGCCGAGACACCGGACAAAGGTCCTCCTACCTTCATATGTATATCTCTCCATATAAGAAATGATCCAGACTGATTCCCCGAAATATCGTAACCAATGACCAACTGCGAATCTGGAAAACTGTTAGAACACCATACCGCGAACAATCACGCTAATTAATTACATTCCTGACACACGCACGGGCGCTTTTTACCCTCATCCCGTGCTATTGCACTAGGCGTAGGCAACAAAGAGGAAAACGTAATTTTATGATCTCGTCCCTTCCGGATGTGACACTTTATGAACGTGTTCTTCGCGATATCGAGCCTGTATGACGGACGATACACGAATAAGAGGATCCGACAGGGGGCTGGGAGGTGGTAAGGCTACCTTGCTGGTGGATCACTCACAACGAAAATCCCTCAGGTGACACCCTTCGATTTTGTTGAAATTTGGATATGTTATAAAGCACCGAAAAGTAAGCCGGGAAAAAAAGTTCATATCTGAATATATCTGAATCATATCTGTAGAATCAGATATGATCAGACAAGAAAATTGGCAATATTTGTTCATGTAGTGTCATGACAGATCATGTATGCTTATATCTGAGCATGTATGATCATATCAGAGCCATTTTGATAATTTTGAGAGCGATCCCGTCCATATCGCAGCAGGTCTGACCAGATCCAATTCCCAGGCAAGATCTGATCTTGTTGGACCAGATCTGATTTTATTGGGCCAGATCTGATTATGTCAGGTAGATCTGATTTTATTGGGCCAGATCTGATCATGTCAGGCAAATCTAATCTCATTGGACCAGATCTGTCTGTCCGTATAAGAATAAAATACCGTGGATCCCAGTAGACCTGGACATCTATGAACCTATGACCTGCCCATATGATAGAATCATAGTTTATCTGAACCATCAGACCAGGTATGACTCCGATTATATCAGAGCAAATCTTACCCTGTTGAGACAGATCAAATCTTGTTAGTGCAGTCATGAAGATATTAAAATGTTTACATATATAGAGCGGGGTTATTAACACGTCATCACTTGAGGTGTTAAAAATTAATAATATTATAGTAACTCACATGATCACATATAATACAGTCAGGTGAGGTGCCATATCTGATCGGATATCGTCTCATATCCTCATATATCGTTTCATATATTCAGATGTTTTCATGTGTGAACAACTGAACTGCATATACGACAAGGTATGAGTGTATAAGACTTCGTATATTTTCCAGGTTTGGTATCGTATCTGATGGGATAAAATTTTATATGAACGTGCCTTCTCATATATCACATCATATATGTTCAGATATGGTTTCACGCTGCCAACTCGCCTTGGTACCTGACCAGATAAAAACATATATGAGATCTATATAGCGGAGTCTGGTACCGTATCTTATCGGATATGATCTTACACGAACAGATACGTTCACATATCACATCATGTATGTTCAGATACGAATTTACGGTACCAACTCGCTTTGATACTTAGCCAGATATAAACAGATATGAGTTCATATATGGTCAGGCCAGATACTGTATTTGATCAGATGTGATATTCTATATGCATATGTGATGTGGAATATGAACAAACCTAATCATATATGATACTGTAAAATGTCAGTTATAAAAATATCTGATACATGTATGACAATATCTGAAAATATATGAACATATCCACTCGGACATGAACTTTTTTTTCCCGGGAAACGATACGTATTTTTTTATCGGCGGAAAAACGGTTTTAAGGGGTGAAACCACCCCTCGAAAAAAGACATCTCTAGGGGTAATATTGCAGTTTCACACAAAAGGAGTCCACCGATTTTAATGAAACAAAAAAGAAAATTATTCTAATCCGAAGCAATGAAAAATCCACTATAGTGATATTACAACAAAAAAATTAAAGGGTGGTTTCACCCCTTAAAACCGTTTTTCCGCCGATAAAAAAACGTATCGCTTACTTTCGGTGCTTTATAACATATACAAATCTCAACAAAATCGAAGGGTGTCACCTGAGGGATGTTCCTTGTCAGTCGCTTGGATAGACTAGCGTAACGCGTTTGACACTGTGAGTTGCAAATTGATTATGGTATGATGCTTCGAAAATATTCCCTGAAAATTTCAAGTCCATCCGATGAATAGCTTCCGGGATATCCCACAATTAGTGAAAGGGCGTCGAGTCCCCTCGAGACCCAGGCAGGTAGCAGCTGACAAACGCGCAAACGATAATACCCGGGAAGGCAGACGCTTCGAAGACAACAACAAATTGATATTTTGGAAGATTCCACATCGGCAGAACCCCTATTGTATGGGCAAGGAATTGATGATTCGATGTAAGTAATTTTTTAATGGGTATTTCTATGTATAAATCAAGTGTAAAATTGGAAAACTCTTTCAGAAATTTTCAAAAATGTATTACTCAAAAACTATGAACTTTAGCAACATTTTATAAAGAATACTTTCGTTTTAAGGTAACGGTACCAATGCTCGGACGGGTCCCACTGTTCGGACAGTAGTTCGAATATTTCACTATATCAGCTATCTAATTAATAGATGACGAAAAGTGACGCTTGCATTCTATTCGGCCTTCAATTGTTAATTGATTATTGGAAAATTGTACGCTAATAATGAATTTTAGTCGTTAAATTGACGAGTTATGTTAACGAGTCCGCGTTAGTCATGTCATGAATGCACTTTTCTAAGCCGAAGAGCTAAGGAGTTACGATAATTTGTGATAGTAATAGAGGTCTATTTTTTAACGATTTCTGAACTAGACTTATGATCCATCGAAAGCGAATCGAACCGACTTTTCGACACCGTCGTTACGTTTTGGTTTGTACAAGGTTTTATATAATAAATTCAGCGTCTCATTCATTGGGACATCTATCCCACACATGTACCACGGTCGATTCTCATGTCCGATTGCTGGTACGAGAGAACGTAGCCGCAGAGACCGAATCGCCGGACGCAAAGCGTTGACAGTTCGTTTCGCTGTGTACCTCCCGATAAATGATTTATTAAGCTTAGTTTGTGATTTTGATAAAAGAAGTAAAGACAAAGATAAAATCAATTGGTAAGTCCATCTGTCCTATATTTAGATAATATAATAGGTAACGTAACTAGTCGCGACGCAAACAAAGTTTGTGGTTATGTGGTTATAGGGACGTGTCCCATAATTGGGACATGATAGTGTCCGAACATAGGTACGTAACACTAACAGGTGTCCGAAAATTGGTACATTTGGTACTATTGAACATTTAAATGTATAAAAATAAAAACATTAAACTTTCCGGTAGTTATTGTATGTGTTTTGAAAACTAGAAATTACGAGCTTCACGTTAGTTCCAGTCATTTTTGTGTTAAACAGTCCATAAATGAATAAAAAAAACCCTGTAATCTAAGGATGCTCTTAACCGTCCGAGCATTGGTACCTTTACCTTAAAGTTTAGCTTCATCCACCGAGCTCAAAATTTTACGAACATATAATACTGTATCCACATCGAAAAACTCTAAACGCGTTTTTCTCGAAACTCCGTTTTTCAAGTCGGTGACTAAAATTAGAAAACGAGCGGAGTAGCGATAACGACTTCAGCTTTCTTACTTTTTTTAAGGCGGTTGGAAGAAACAAACTCAAGCAATTCAAGATTTAAGAGCAAGTAAAAATGTATGTAATTGTCTAGACTATACTGATAAGGAACATTACCTAAGTGTCTACATCCGATATTGTTGAAACATATATATGCCTCCGATATTGTTGAAACATATAAAGCATTGAAAATTATTCGACACGTATTTTTTTTAATCTGCGGAAAAACATTTTTGAGCGGGAAACGACCCCTTAAAGAAAGACGTGTCACCCCTTAATTTAATTTTTTTTGTTTATTCTATCAAATTCAATAATTCAAAATGTATAATATAATTCAAAAACCACTCGATGGATTTTGATGAAATTTGGTGTGCTTATTGGTAGCATTAAAGACTAGTCCTTAATCGAAGGGTTTTCCTTTTTGTGGAAAATTTCCATTTTTTTTAACAATAAACGGGCGATTTTTTGGGCGACAATCAAAAGTTATCTGTCGGAAGCCGCCATTTTGTTAATTAAAAAAAGCTTCGATTAAGGACTAGATTTATTATTAAACTAATGAGTTTTTTTTATTTTTATTTTTTTATTTCAGATGATCCAGTAAAATTTTATTATGGTCACCGCAAAGCACTAGATGCGGAAGGGGGCCCGGCAAAGATGGCGATATTCTTATAAATAATCAATATTTTTCTTTGAAGAATTGTACAAGTCAATTTGAAATATAACATAAAAAGTCTGTGTAACCACTTTTGTAAAACAAACTTAATTACTATTAAAAAAACAAATTATTGCAGATGCTCGTTTTTTCACGCCTCTGACTGCATCTCATCACTTAAGGGGTTACCCCCACTTGCGATTTTGAAAAAATCGATTTTTTTATTGCATTTTTTTGAAGTATACGTATCTGAGAATATGTCCTGAAAATTTCAAGTCGATCCGAACAAAATTGACTGAGATATGGGCGTTGAAAGAGAAGAATCCGTTGTGTAGACGACCGGCTAATTGAAACTTTAAACGCGTTTTTCTCAAAATGGCATTTCTGAAGTCGGTGACCAAGATTACTCGAACACTAATGAACCAATCTTCTTGAAATTTTGCAGGCTTATTTAATACATAAAAATGTAGTCTTTAATCGTTCGATTTTTGTTTTCGAAAAAAATGGCCGTTTTATAGCCAAAAAACGGCCGTTTTTTTTCGTTAAAATCGAACCATTAACTTTGACTGTCCGCCATTTTGTGAAAAATGAACATTTTTTAAAATCCTTCGATTGAAGACTAGTTTATACTTATATTTGACTAAATCCATCCGCATTTTTTTTTCAGATGATCCACTTCGCCGCAATGTTGGTCACCGCAAACCGTGTATATAAAAACATTATTTCATTGACGGCCATTTGCCACTAAACAATGTAATATTTTTCAATAAAAAAATTACTGAAAGTTCTTCAAGATGTGTTCTTTAAGGTGGTATATTGATTGATTAAAAAGGTTTTGTAGTTTTCTTTTAAAAAAATCATGAAAAAGGCCTTTTTTTGCGCTACAAGTGGGAGTAAGGCCTTAAACAGCTAATGCCGCTCTGGAAGACACGCTTCGAAGTTAAAACTAGTGAAGACAACGTGTTAACTAAAGTGGTGGGGCATAGGAGAGGGGTTATCCAGGCAAATTCCCTCAGTCCCCTCCTGTTTTGCGTCTCACTATTACCCCTATCGGGGACCGTGCGCAAAGGGTCGCCCATCTATTTTACATGAAAATGACCTCAAGCTATAAGCTCCCGGGGTAGGGGTGGGCGCTTAAGGTATTCCTTTCACGAACCCAAATATTTTACACTTAACTGATTTTCATCTATAATGAAGTAAAAATACATCCCAGTATATTGGTAAAATTTCAAGCCAAGTTACCGAACCTTTAACAAAAAATTACGGCCCTGAAAATCGTCTCATTTATACGGCGCTTTATGAACATGTCACGCTGGCCACATTTCTATCTAATAATTCATATACTAAATCAACTCTAGATGCCCGATGTAAACTGCTCACACGTGTAAAAAAGTTTAAAGATTCCGTAACGATAATAAAAACAGAGGGTCACCGGACGTTTAAAGAAAATATTAATGTTAAAGCTTGAAAAAATGTGACTGACAGAAGAATTTTTGTAGCCGTGACGTTTCAAATAAATGTAAAAATGTCTCAATCTACTAAATTTGCGCGTAATGTTTTATTCTAGTATATCGTTGTGTATAATAATCCATTGCAACTTATTTTTTTTTATTAAGCACAATTGCAATTTACCGACGATTCAGAAGGCCCTGCTTATGCCCCCACAAAATACGGCCCTCCGCGAAAGGAATACCTTAAGCTGCATTCGAACAACGCAGTGAACAACGCACTCGGGTGGCTGGCATGGACTCCGGGTTGGACAAGTGCGCTATTCTTTATCTCAGGTGAGGGAGAGCAGAGGGTGTCGCGGCCAATGTTCGGCTCGTGGATGGGAGCGTCTTCAAACAGCTGGACGCCGGGGGGTCTTACCTTGGCATCGATCAGCGTTCTGTACGATACGCTGAGGGTGTTGAAGGCGAGTATAGGCGGCGTCTCAGACGGATCTGGAAATCAGATCTATCTGGGAAAAACAAGATCATTGCCATCAATATGCTCGCTGTCACGGTCCTGTACTCATTTGGTGTCGTCAAATGACGTAGAGCCGAGCTTAAACAGCTGGACATCGGCACACGCTGGATAATGAACATCCAGCAGAATCTGCACCCTCGATCTTCCACCCCGCACCTTTGTATGCTGCGTCAGAGCGGTGGGCACGAGATTCGAATGTCTTCATGACCGCATTGTTCTCGGAGTGACAAGCGATGTAATAACGAGCTCGGACCCGCTCCAGGAGATCGGGCACTAGCATAAGCTGCATGGGGTGGGGGCATTTATTTTATAAGGCAGCAGATCGTATGGTAGAAATGCTCGGCTTGGAGTTCCACCGACTCCGGCGTGGTGCCATGCCAACAGACTCCGTCGCTTGGGTGCCCAAGTCCCGACGTCGGCGGGCAATCATGGCTGCCGAGCAGACTGTCCTGATTCGGCACTCACGTTGGCAGTGGTTGGCCGTATGCTGGTCAGGATTCCTTCGAATTCCCAGTGGGTGAGCTACGTTGTACGAGGGTGGGGTGAAAAGTTTCCGGCCTGACCAAGAAAAACGATGTTTAAAAATTTTGTTTGCTTTATTTTTCAACATAATCTCCATCAACACTGATACATTTCTCATAACGGTGTTCTAATTTAGTTATACCAGTTTTAAACGTAGATTCGTCAAGCTCCTCAAAGTACTGATTTACAGCTTCGATAACTTCTTCGTTGCTCTTAAATCTTTTCAGGAGTGTAGTGGTGGACGCATGTCTCATCAACAGTTATGAATCGACGCAAAAATTCGTTTGGATTACGCCTATACAGCGCCAAATTGTCGGTAGAAATGGTTTTTCGAAGCAGTTTTTGGTCGAGCGTTAGCAAACGCGGCACCCACCTTGCACACAGCTTTTCCATGTTCAAATGGTTGCGCAAAATATTTCGCACACGTTCAGCTGACATCCTACAGGTCTCAGCTATCTCATGCACTTTCAACCTGCGGTCTTCCAACACTATTTTATGGATTTTTTCAATCATCTCTGAAGTTGTGACTTCAACGGGCCGTCCTGAGCGAGGCTCGTCAGAGGTGCTCACACGACCCATTTTAAATTCAGAAACCCACTGCTTAATAGTTGAATATGATGAGGAGGAGTCTCCTAGTGTTGAATCGATCTCTTCTTTTATTTGTTTTGGTGTAAAACCTTTCAAACGGAAGTATTTGATGACAGCATGTTTTTCCAATTTTTCCATTTTTACGAAAACAACGGAAGCGTCTCGCGCAATGTGCTCTCAAACGCAAACTAATGTAGCGATTGGGCTGAAACTGTATGTACATACAAGCTCGGTAGGAATGGTACTGTAGGACGCCGCCCCAAAACTAGACCTTGTGGCACCATCTCTTGGTCAGTCCGTAAACTTTTCACCCCACCCTCGTATTAGCTCGGGTAGCGGCCCGCAGATTCGTCAGAGTGTTGGAAAGTCACTCGGCTTCGGCAATAGTTGCACTCGGACCCGCTCCTGGGTGTAAACAAGTAGGCTTACGTATGCTTGTCGTGATGATCGGGCATATCCCGATCTCCCACCAAATGGCGGTCGCGTTGTTTAAGGCTGCATAGCCAGGAACAGCACGTTAAAGACCCTGACCACGGTCTTACATACAGGTCTGGAAACGAAGCCAGATTTCAATGGAGTCGTGAGGCAGCGTTAGGAGCTTCACTTTTCATTCCGCTCGCCGCCACCGCCGTCGCTACTATCGGCGAGTATCTCCCACCCACGGTCTTCTGTGATCTCTCCCTTCGCCGTTTGCCTTGTCTTAGACCGTGCCCCGTGCCATGTATTACTCCATTTTTTATGACAACGTTCTCGATAACCTCTGTTTGCGTCAACGAGCATTTTTAGTTTGAAAAATATTCATAAAGCTGGCGAAGGTGGACGTTGTTTCAGGGCTTTCTAAACTGACGAACCAATAAAGGTATTTGTATATTCAACATTCCATGTGTTGTGTATTTTTTTCTTTTCGTCATCGAAAAAAAACTCGGAATAAAATTCGAATAAAAATCCATTTCACTCGAAAAAGGTAAGTATTTTTATTTATTTTTTAAATTTTTATATTGGTCTTCTTCCTGCCATACAGGATCTTCCCCTTTTTACAAGCCCCACCACTTCTATTCTCTTCCACAATCCCCCGTCCTTATTCCACAATTCTTTCTCATCTACCTCTTCGCTCTTCGCCCCCCCCCCCCCCCACGAAAAAGGTAATGTGCATTTCGGATCATCGAGAAGAGTGAGAGCGACGGACGGAAGCTGTTCTGTCCTTGTCGCACACGTACACGCCGATAGCAATGCCACGTAGTGGCGAAAATTGGAAACAAACGTGGGTTCGTTAACCGTGCCTACCCCCACTACTGTCGTTTCCAGACTTGTATGTAAGACCGTGACCCTGACGTTAATGTGTCCTCACTCACCAGCACGTGGGCAGACCCATGTACGGTGTGTTTTCCCACCACATGGAGGAACAAGGGCTGTCCGCCCAGCTGACCTTTTCCTTCTTGCGGTCAGCTGGTCTGATGTCCGAGACCGAAGTGTTTATCTGCGCCTGCCAGGGCAGAGTTATCAACACGCTGGTCTATCGCCTTCGCGTTATAGGTCAGCCTCTGCCGACCATTTTGTGGCGTGCATGCAAACAATCGTCGAAGACGATTGTTGCGTCTACTGCGTCTACTGTCGGCCTGCCCGGTATATGGAGTGTCCGACTATTTCCATCGCCATGACGCGGCCGTGAGTGCCTTGTGTTACCATCTACGGCACTCTTGTGGAATAGACCGGGAGCTCGGGCCGCCTTATTTACCAGGAGATATTGAGTCCATTGTTCGCGACCATCAGGTCGCTTCAAGCGACTAAGTCTGATGCTGTCCTTTTCGATTTCGACAACAAGAGAATGTTTGTCGTTTAGTTCTCGGCCCCGGGCGAGATAATCCTGCCGCAATCGGAAGAGTAGAAACGACTCAACTATCAACCTCTGCCGGCCGAGCTACGTCTTCTGCGCCGGGGAGATTCAGGGTAACCCTCGTTGTCCTCATCATCGGCGCCTTGGGGGGGATGAACGAGTCTTTTGTGTCAGGCCACCGGCATACCGGTTTTCACACCCAGTGTCCGGTTGCTGGCAGGTCGGATGCAGAAGGCGGTCATACTTGGATCCCTCCGTTTATTCACCCAAACAAAGCCAAACAAAAATAATAATATCATAATAATAGTAACCACGAATAAAGAATAAGTATAGATATCACTTTTTTAATAATAACAATTACGATAAAAATAGACCTTTAAAATATATTACATAGTATATGTCCTATGAGGCATTGGACATTGAGAAATAAAAAAATTCAACTCTTGACTTTACGGTGTTCTAAATGTGGCATAGAACGCCTCGTAAGCATTGGTCCTCGAGCGAGGACGCCAACGTCCCGAGTTCGGTTAATCTTTCACGATAACTACTACGAGTTGCCCTGAGCGCCACGTAGACGCCCAATCGATTTTCTCCCTCGCCGCGTTCCCACATATCACATTACTTCCCGATACTCCCATGGAGCGCTTTTCCACATCGTTCAATTTGTGCGGTCATAGGAAGGGAAAAAGGAATCCAAGTTAGCGGAGATCTAATAGTCTCGGCCGCGATTGTGGCAGATCGAGTGAGCTAAAGGCATTCTCATAGGATAAGCGAAAGATCGGAAAAAGGGTTTGGCCTGGGAAACGGGGACAATACATTTATCGTATGGTTGAACAAAATGACAATCGGAAACCGGAAATTCCATTTTATCCTTTATTTAACTGGTGACCTTTGTAGCTCGATGTTACGATATGAGGAATTTTCAAAATGAATCTCATATTTTTTAAAGCGCGTTGGAAGTCAGGATATATATATATATATATATATATATATATATATATATATATATATATATATATATATATATATATATATATATATATATATATATATATATACATATATATATATATATATATATATATATATATATATATATATATATATATGTGTGTATATATGTATATATGTATATCTATATATCTATATATATATATCTATATATATATATTTGGAGGAGAAATCAAAGACACACTTTGTATATACGTACGATGATTTTTATTTTTCTCGTTTGTGTGTGTCCGGGTGTTACAAATAGTGAACAATAAATACCAACATTAAATTGATTCTTCTTCCATTCGTTCAAACACTCTTTCTTCGCTACAAAGACAATAAGAGCAAACAAGATTTTGTCAAGAGCACACACAAGCACGTCACTCTATATACTCATACTTAGATATATGTATCATTTTATTTTGCACTTACGTTTCATAGTGATCGTTACTTAAATACCAATAAACTATGGCTCGTGTTATAGAGTTCGTTTCTTTTTTTTTTTTTTTTTTCAAATCTTTCGTTACATAGTTATCAATGGAAAATGTTCGTTTGTGTATGTGTATTTATGTGTCCGTGTAAAATTTGATCGACACTCCTAGCATTATTTTTTGTTATGTACCGATACCCGAAACTAAAAAAAAACGAAAATGGAAAAATTGTTCTCCTGGGTATTCCTTCGATAATGACATTCTTCGATGATGAGAATTATGAACTAGGCTTGCTTTGTATATATCGTTCCTTTTTTTTCTTAATTGTTGTTTTTTATTAATTTTTTTATTTAAACATGAAATCGAGTCCTTAATTATATTCGATCAGACACTCGCGACGTTTGCACAAATCTTTCGCACTCCGTATGCATTCGTACATTCATATGTATATGTAGGATGATGAACGTGGACGATCTTTGGGATCTTCGCAGTCCCGTTGTAATTGCGCCCCGTTATCACGCCCTGTCTCCTTCGTATGTACAAGAAAGGATAAACGAAAAATGTTCGTTTCCACGTTACAATGGCTGATTAATCGGTAACGACGAGACTTTTTTTTTATATCGTAGACGATCGTTCGCAACATTTATTCAGCCTGGAAAGAAGTTAACAATAAAATGCATTTATTGTTTTCCCTCTTCATCTTTTTCTTCAATATTTTCTAAAATTTCTCCTTCAGCCGAAAAGCACAGTCACGAGATTTTTCACTTTTGACAGTCGTTGAAATCTTTTTATTTATAAAAATGCACAATCTGTTTGGTTTTTAACAATGTTCAAAATTTAGTTTTTCCTTCAACAAAATTCGAAATTTGTTTTCTTTTCAACAAAGTTAAACATTTCTTTCTTTTGCAACAAAATTTAGAATTTAGTTTTTTTTCAGCACAATAAAATTTTTCTTTAGTCAACAAAATTATAAATTCTGTATTTTTTGTTCAACAAACTTCAACACTCGGTAATTAAAAAAAAAAAAATTCTCCGAGATATCAGAAATGTGCAGAACCATTTTATTATACATAACTGTTATTTACTCGTGCTCTGGTTCGTCTTGTGGACGTATTTAAAGTAAATGAAAAAAAAAAATCGAACGCAAATGAAATTGAAACAGGCGTCAAGTAAAAAAATTACGCCCGAAATTTCAAATGGCGGAAACTTGTGGAACGGTGAGCTAAACCCGCCGTATGTACAAGAGAGATCGGGGTAGGGGGCATTCGGATGACCGGCGATGACTGCTCCTTCAGCTCCTTGATCATTACTATCGATTACACCGATTGGATATCGATATCTATCGTAAAAAAGAAGTTATTGCAAATCATTCTATAAACATATATATATATATATATATGAGGTATTCCACGTGAATCCGGTGGACTTTTTCCGTGCACCCCGCCAATTCGATTTATTTTCTTTTTTATCTGATTCCCTTGACTTTAAAAGATACCCCGATTTTTTTTTGACAGTTTTCGAAGCAAACCTTAGTCAAACAAAAAAAATCTCGGACAAAAAACGCCCCGATTTAAAAATCTGAAAAAAAAATCCGAAAAATTCATTATGGGTATCAAAATATTCAAGTATCCGCCCGAAGTAAGCGGTTCTTGAATTTTTCGGATTTTTTCAACGTTAATCGCTCAGAAAGCAGAGAAAAAATCACACTTCTACTGCGGGTGATGGCTTGAAAATGTTTACATATAATCACTCATTTTTGGGATTTTTTTCAGATTCTTAAATCGGGGCGTTTTTGTACGGAGAATTTTTTTTTTGACTAAGGGTAGTTTCAAAAAATGTAAAAAAATGAGGGTGTGTTTTAAAGTCAATGGAACCAGATGAAAAAATAAATAAATCGAATTGGCAGGGGTCAGGGAAAAAGTCCACCGGATTCGCGTGGAATGCCTCATATACCATGATATATATGTTGCCTATAGTGTATGGTATAGTAAAACATATTCTGTACTATTATTACGGACATGAACAAAAAAACAATAAATGATAACTATAATATATACAATAATAGTGCCTGTCATGCAGAATGTAACATTTCGTACACCATACAATTATTCGCCCCAGCAATTGTCGCAAACTCTACAACTAAGAAAAAGAAAAACCCTTGTACTCGTTATTTCCCACTCCTCGTTCGCAATCATTATAACTTATCGTAACAAATAAATGTCCATGAACAACCGCGTTGCGCCGCATTAAACCAAAATTAATATGTGGAAAGAAAACAAATAAAATAATTTAGAAAAAAAACAAAAACCTGATTTTCCAGTCAAGCAAACATTCGGCGGAGCTTTTATCACGCCGTTGGTAATTAAATGTATCGCACTGCTCCCCAGTCCTTTCACCTAACGCTCAATATGTGCGAACGCATCGTGGACACGTACACTCGCCGCGAGGGGGTACGAGAGAGAACATAGGTGCTGTGTTGCCCCACCCCCCCCCCCCCCCCGAGAGACCGGGATAATGTTTGTGAGAAATTTGCGGTTTTCCTAACCGTTTTGCACCTCCGGCGAGCGTGTGAAATATTTTGCACCTACGGGTGCGAGGTGAGTGAGGGAATGACGGGCGAGTGGGATGGAGGTGTGAGCCCAATAGCGCATTTATTGTATATTGTCAATACACGTAAAATCGGGACCGTCAGGGACCGCATATATATATATATATATATATATATATATATATATATATATATATATATATATATATATATATATATACATACATACATACATACATACATACATACATACATACATACATACATACATACATACATACATACATACATACATACATACATACATATATATATATATATATATATATATATATATATATATATAGTATATATGTATGTATATATGTATATTAGACTGATTCAAAAAAAAAATTTCCTTCTGGATTCTCGTGCTATTGTTGGGCACTGATAAAACAAAATTTCTCTAAAAAGATGGGCGCGGTCACTCAATTTTTAGAGGTGGCTATCTCGACTTTTTTGTATTTGAATTTTTTTTAATGAACGTATTGCATTTAAGCATAGTCATGGCTTCGGATTACGGATAAAAATCAGATCCAGCAGCTTTTTCGTAACAAAAACAAACTCTAACAATTTGAAAAGGGTGCAATATTCACAATTCAAATCCAGGTAGATCAATAATGGCGTCTATACTACTCTCGTTATTCATGTAGATTTATTTATACGCATTAACATTTCGCACTTTTTACGAAAAATTAAATTATAAGCTTTTATTCATAAATCGTATATTTACATTTTCAAAATGCTACGCTTATATTATCTTCAAACTCATTTACATTTCTTCCCAGCCATTCTCAAGTTCGTTAACATTTTGGGCAGAACGAAAATGTGCAACGTTGAACAGTTTGTCCAAATCTCTCTTAAATTTACGCTCCTTCGATATTTGTGACGGCAAATTCTTTTTAACTCGATTTTTTAAAAGTTGTTTCCAGACTAGATGGAGTTTTATTGATTTCAAGATTGCGTTATTCAATCGACGCGTTGGAATTTCTGCACATTTCCATTGTTCGAAAATTTCTTTCATCGTTTCGTGTGCACTTCGACGTATGGTCAGTTTTTCTCTGTTATGTTTGTAAAAGAACAAACTCAAAACTTTTCCGATTTTTATCCGTTATCCGAAGCCATGACTATGTTTAAATGCAATACGTTCGTTAAAAAAAATTCAAATACAAAAAAGTCGAGATAGCCACCTCTAAAAATTGAGTGACCGCGCCCATCTTTTTAGAGAAATTTTGTTTTATCAGTGCCCAACAATAGCACGAGAATCCAGAAGGAAAATTTTTTTTTGAATCAGTCTAATGTATATATATATATATATATGTGTATATATATATATATATATATATATATATATATATATATACCCTTGGCCAAAAGTATCAAGCACCCTGTAATTTTTCTATCCGGACAAAAAATCGAATATCTGGGCGAAAAAAAATCGTAATCCAATTTTCCAAACGGCATTTTGAAGCGGCTAAAACCAGCTTTATTTGGATTTTTTATGTTTATTTTTGCGATTTTTTTTGTACCCGATACGTCATTTTGAAAATGCCGGTTTTTCACGATTTTCGCACTTTGTAGAATCGCGCGCTGGACTTCGAAAAAATGGTAATCTCATCATTGAGTGATAAGATCTTTGAGAAGGAAGCGGTCAGCTATAGTTTCGTTAAAAAGAAAAAAAAATTTGCGATTTTTTTTCGCTCAGTAATTTAGTTTCTTCTTGGAAAAACGGCTGGTTTTCGAAAAACCGGCATCGTGTGGCGTAATTTGAAAACTATGAGGTTTGAAATATTTAGTCCAGGGAGTGAAAAGTCGTATCCCGTTATTTTGGTGTCACTAGATTTTTTTTCCAAAATTTCTTCGTGTGGCTAGATTTGGTTGATAGTCGACGACTTGTCTCATTAATTTATTGCCGTTACTTTCAAAGATGTTTTAATGAAAATACGAGAAGAAAAGATACATCATTTAATTTGTAGGTCGTACGAATAAAATGCCGTTGTGAGCTTATTTGGAGTTGAAAGAATGAAAACTGACAGCCAGATCGAAGATGATCGGGAAAAATAAAGTAACCACTCTTCGGCAGAATCAAATATTAGTGAGAAGTGCTCTTAAAAATTAATGAAAAATGTCGTCTCATTCGTACCCCGTACAAATTCAATTATCCTTTGGCCAAAAGTATTAAGCACTCTATATTTTATATACTAAAGCAGAGGGTCAGAAAAAAAGCATAACATAAAAAATAGCGCTTAAACGGAGTATGCTGCCGTGATAAAGGCCAAAGGTGGACCAACCAACTATTGAAAATATTGCTTGAATTGACTAATTGACATTTAAAAGACAAAAGAGTTCAATTTGATACCCCAAATATTTTCATCAAAACCTTTTTTATCACAGAGTAACGGCATTAAATTAATGAGACAAATTGTCGACTATCAACCAAAACCACCTATATGAATAAATTTTCGAAAAAAAAAAATCGAAAAAAATTTAGTGACTCCAAAATAACAAAATACAACTTTTTACTCATTAGGCTAAATATTCCAAACCTCATAGTTTTCAAATTTCGCTGCATGATGCCGGCTTATCGGGTACCTGCCTTTTTTTTTTTTTTTTTTTTTTTTTTTTTTCAAGAAAAAACTAAATTACGTTGCGAAAAAAAATCGCAATTTTTTTTAGCACAACTAATGCTATAGGTTTCGTTTTCAAAGATCTTATCACTAAACGGTGCGATTACTATTTTTTTTCTAAGTCCAGCACGCGATTCTGCAAAGTGCGAAAATCATGAAAAACCGGAATTTCCAAAATGACGTACCGGGTAGAAAAAAATCGCCAAAATAAACATGATAAATATAATTTTTTTTCACCGAGAAATTTGATTTTTTGTCCGAATAGAAAAATTACAGGGTGCTTTCTACTTTTAGCCAAGGGTGTATAGGGTAGCTCGAAAAGTAACGTCCAAGAGAAAAATCCCGATGCTTCGTATTAATACATATCCGAATAGCACCCCCATTTATGTTTTACGATTTTTTTTTAATGTCGCGAAAAAATAATTCTTTAATTTTTGTCTTTCGTGTATGTGCTATTTTCGCAATTTTTTAACTTGCGTTATCGTTATAAAGTGCACTGTTAAGCATCAAATCGATGACCAACTGAACGCTAACGTAAATGCTTTAGATTTTCATCAACAGTTTAAAACATGGGTTTGAGAGGATCGGTCACTAAACTTCAGACGATAAAAAAATACTTACTCTAGTCTGAATGGCTCCCAATTGCTTTGAAAATCTTCAAGAGGTCAGTAAATACGCAAAAAAGAAAAATAAATAAAATCATATGCTACAGGAGAATTCGAGAAACAAATAGACCAATGCTTTTTTCTCGAAAACTAAGAAAGGTCGTAGAACATAGATGGCAGTGATTGGGGTAGTTATTGATACGTGGCATTTGGATTTTATTTTTGGACGTCACTTTTCTGGCCACCAGTTGCTTCACTAGAAGTTAGTACTTGCAAACACCTATAAATATTGATTTAAGAGGATAAAGTCAGGGACGGAATTTGAATGGTTTGTCGATGTCTGCATTTTGGTAACCTCCAATTTTTTTCATGTGCAGATGTCAACCCGATTTCAAGGTCACCTCCAGTTCTTCAAATGTAAACCTCTTTTTTATTGGCCATTGATGTAGAGCCCGAAAAACACCCAATGTCCTCCAATATCATGACCTTGAGGTGATCTTGAAATAAATGAAAAATGACCACTTTGTGGGGTGCGTTGAAAAGCGAAGTTTACATAGATGTGACAACCCCTCGGGAAGATATGAAGGAACGGGTGAACCACGCTTGTCGAGCGATTTCTAACAAGACGTTACAAAGACTTCACGCATTATTTAGAAATCATATCGTAAAATGTATCGCGGTTGGTGGACAAATTTTTTAACATGTCTTGCAACAAAAAACATCATTTGCGTCTGAAACCACCGCTTTTTTGCCTGTCTTACTTTACTTACCGTTTTGTACATTTTTGACATTTCAAGGTCACCCTACGGTCATATTGTAGGTCATTGGTTTTGTTTTTGTGCTTTACTTCCGTGACCAATGAAAATAGCGGTTTCCCTTTAAAAAAAAGCGGAGGTGACCTTGAAATCAAGTTTATATCTGCGCTTGAAAAAAATCTGACGTTACTAAAATGTAAGCATCGACAAACCATTCGAATGATGTATTTTACTTTATCGCTTGAAATCAATATTCATAGGGGCTTTCGAGTGACTAACTTCTAACGAATCATTCTGCATATACCGGGTGTCCCATTTTTATTTTACACCTGATTTTTCTCGGAAAATATTGCTCGGATCAAGTATTGTGAATAACAAAAGTTTTAGGGTTTAAAGGGGGACGTTTGAAAGAAAAATTTTGGTCGATCCAAAATTCAAAATGGCCGCGTTACAATAGCCGACATGTTTTCTTTCAAATAGACATACCTTTCTTTATCACCAAAAATTTGTCAGCTCAAAACCAACAACTTTTGTTGGATTTTTTGTTGATAA
This sequence comes from Ophion obscuratus, assembly GCA_964007375.1. Lineage (NCBI taxonomy): Eukaryota > Metazoa > Arthropoda > Insecta > Hymenoptera > Ichneumonidae > Ophion > Ophion obscuratus. The sequence continues at coordinate 55,761,627 of OZ023318.1, read as the reverse complement.
AGTTCATAATTTTCCAGTTAGAACATCATTTTTAAGTTTTTTTTTATATGTATTCCTCAGAGGTACATATAAAAAATGTACCTCTCCTTCCCCTTTTACCATCCCCTCCTTTATTCCTTCTATTCCTCCGACATTCACAAGCGTTCCAGAGCCCCCCCCCCCCCACCAGAGTGTTGACCGCAGCCACTTCATTTCTAATGAACTACTGTATCGCATTTGCACGAGGGCCCAGGGAAACTGCGGAAAATCTGGGCCGATACCGACGGCCATATTAGTCTGAGTTTCAGTTGTATTACCACCAGGAGGTAGAGAGGTTGACGCGCAAACCAGTGCACGGTCAAGCGGTCACCGCTCCAAGTATTGGCAGCCTCCAATGCTGCTTAACTTCAGTGACCGCCGAGCCCGCACACCATCCGCGCGCCCACCACTGTCGGTTCATCATTTTTCACTATTTTAGCGGTATTCAGAATGTACCACGAAGAGGTCTTTAACGTACCAAGTGTAAGTTCATGTGCGTGTGCGTCTGCATATGCGTGCGTACGCAGATGTGTATGCGTGTGTTTTTTAAAATGATGTTTTAATTTTTTGAAAATTCAAAATGATGAACTTTATCAAAAAAAAGTTCCAACAAAATTTGTTGGTGTTGAGCTGACCAATTTTTCGGTGATAAAAAAGGTATGTTTCCATTCGAAAAAAATATGTCGGCAATTTTAACGCTGCCATTTTGAATTTTGGATCGACTTTTTCAAACTTCCACAAAGGGGCCCGTCCACTTTGAAAATTTCAAAAAATCGGAACCAAGCAAGACTTGGAGAAACAGACGATGATCCAGCTCCATCGTATCTCCAAAACTAATGAACCGATTCCCTTGAAATTTTAACCACATATTGTAATCATGATTCGCAAGAAGATGACCCTCGATGGTTTAAAATGTTCGATTTTTACTCGTTTATTGCGAAAAACAGCGAAAATACGGGTTTTTTTACTTTTTTCGTTTTTCATCTACCGTTTTTTTATTTTTTGATAAAACTTTATATCCGAGCGTCATTTTGTAGCTGGTGTCATACTGAATCTAATGGACTTTGATGTTTTTTGTTTCAGACAAGCCGTTGCCGAGTTGTTATGGAGCAACCTAGCCCACCTATTTTTCATGCGTTAGGTTATACTATAGTTTTTGTACTTGAAAATGAATAAAAATGAATTAAATTTTTTTTTTATGAATTTCAAGATTTTATTTATCAATTCCAACAACTTTTATATTCATATTTTTTATAAAATCCTCAAAAAAAAATCGCGAAAATAGCCTTTTTGGTGGCTCCAAAGTGGACTGGCCCCTTAACCCCTAAAACTTTTGTCACACGCAATATTTGATCCGAGAAATATTTTCCGAGAAAAATCAGGTGTGAAATTAAAATGGGATACCCGATAGATGTGTGTGTGTGTGTGTGTGTGTGTGTGTGTGTGTGTGTGTGTGTGTACGCGCGCGCGCAAATGTGTTATGTATAAAGCGATACGAAATGATTTACGCCCAAAACGACGCACCCTCGTGACTCTGTCGTATGCATCATTGTCACGACAATAAGCGCCAACGCGGAATCCGGTCGATGTACCCGATCTCGTTGCACCTCCGTTTCCACTCATTCTCTCTCTCTCTCTCTCTCTCTCTCTCTCTCTCTCTCTCTCTCTCCCTCTCCCTCCCTCCCTCCCTCTCTCTCTCTCTCTCTCTCTCTCTCTCTCTCTCTCTCTCTCTCGCCCTCTTCCTCTAAGGGGATGATAAGCGCGTGGCTTCCTATCAACATTTATAAGCCTCTGTCAATCGCGTCGCTTAACACCCTTCGTGGGAATTTCCTTCCGTGAGTCCGGAGCGAGGATAGGTATAATTTAATCGAGCACCGGCAAGCGCACGGATGCTCGGATCGAAGTGATCGAGATCGGCGCACGAATCCGTCGCTCAAGAAACGGGTGTCAAGTTTGTTCGGAGCATTTCCGACGGGCGCAAATGGGGCGGACATTTTCGCAGTTAATTTTCGGAAAAGACGGCGGGGAAGAGGGAATTCTCCGGAAGGAACTTTTGAGAAGGAAAATGGCGATCGACTCGTAAGGGCTGTGATTGAGGGATGTTCGCAAATGAGCTTTCGCTGAAGGGAATGGCAAATGGAAAAGATAGTTGACCTGGCGATCGGGGTAAAACGTATTTTGCCACTCGAAGAGTTGCATTTGGTGAACAAACGGTTGAGAAAAATTGCGCGCAAAATTTCCGGTAAACATACGCGACGCGCCTCGAATCTCTCGTCGAAGCTTTTCACAATTGACCGGGTCGTGGAAAACTGCTGGGATGGCTCACTTGGTGAGCATATAGGGCGTGTCGTTGCGAGCAAAACGCTTTTTTTGTAATTGTCGTGCGACGAAAATTGGCCGAGATATTCGCGTGCTGAGTCCGATGCTGAGCAATAAATGGCACAGTAGTCGCTCATCCGCGCTTTTTTCGAGTATTGAGAAATAAACGAAGATTATTGAATTGTATTATCGATTTGCAATGCTAGTGTACGTATTCGTAATTTTTTAGCGAAAAAAAAAATTGCTCATAATTCGTGTTGAAAGTCCGACGCTGAGTAAGCAATGGCTCAGTAGTCGCGCACATCCCCTTTTTTCGAGTATTAAATAATGAGCGAAACTGAATAAATCGTGTTACCGATTTGGAAAGCGAGTCTACGTGCTCATTATCTTCTAGCGAAAACAAAATTTTGCACATGTACTCGCGTTGAAAGTCCGACGCTGAGTAAGCAATGGCTCAGTAGTCGCGCACCTCCCCTTTTTTCGAGTATTAAATAATAAACGAAAATGATTGAATCGCGTTATCGATTTGGAAAGCGAGTCTACGTGTTCATTATCTTTTAGAGAAAACAAAAAATTTTCACACATACTCGCGTTGAAAATCCGGCGCTGAGTAAGCAATGGCTCAGTAGTCGCTCAATCGTCCTTTATTCGAGTATTAAATAATGAGCGAAACTGAATAAATCGTGTTACCGATTTGGAAAGCGAGTCTACGTGCTCATTAGCTTCTAGCGAAAACAAAATTTTGCACATGTACTCGCGTTGAAAGTCCGACGCTGAGTAAGCAATTGCTCAGTAGTCGCGCACCTCCCCATTTTTCGAGTATTAAATAATAAACGAAAATGATTGAATCGCGTTATCGATTTGGAAAGCGAGTCTACGTGTTCATTATCTTTTAGAGAAAACAAAAAATGTTCACACATACTCGCGTTGAAAGTCCGACGCTGAGTAAGCAATGGCTCAGTAGTCGCTCAATCGTCCTTTATTCGAGTATTAAATAATGAGCGAAACTGAATAAATCGTGTTACCGATTTGGAAAGCGAGTCTACGTGCTCATTATCTTCTAGCGAAAACAAAATTTTGCACATCTACTCGCGTTGAAAGTCCGACGCTGAGTAAGCAATGGCTCAGTAGTCGCGCACCTCCCCTTTTTTCGAGTATTAAATAATAAACGAAAATGATTGAATCGCGTCATCGATTTGGAAAGCGAGTCTACGTGTTCATTATCTTTTAGAGAAAATAAAAAATTTTCACACATACTCGCGTTGAAAGTCCGGCGCTGAGTAAGCAATGGCTCAGTAGTCGCTCAATCGTCCTTTTTTTTCGAGCATTAAATAATAAACGAAAATTATTGAATTGTATGATCGATTTGCAAAGCGAGTCTACGTCATATTTGTTTAGGGAGAAAAATTTAAGAAATAAAAGTTCACTTGCACGAAGGTAAATTTGTAGCCGCGCTCAATCCGACTCGCACGTTCCACGGGTGAGGAACTACCGTGTCATTCTTTACTAAGTACATGGACTTTGAACGTGAATATCTCGGTCACTTGTTTTCGCACGACATTTTGAAAAAAAAAGCGTCTTGCTCGCAAAGGGAATCCTGACAGTTGTGAATGACCCTGTATACACGAGATACGAGACGGAGAGAGGGAGGCACGGTGAGAAACACGGCAAGTGCGCGGCATAAGGAGCTCCGTTTTCCTCCCACACAGGACCGGCGTTTGCTTACGGAATTCAATTTTCCGCTTCGTTTTCCGTGCACTCCGAGACTCCTCTTCTTTTTATCAATCCTTGTCGCTTTCAAGTCTCCCGTCTCATTTTTCCACCCCTCGCATCCTACACATTTTTCCTGCACTGCAGCTCCTTCTGTTCCGTGCCAATTTATTCCCAAAAATAAGAAATACAATATACGAAGAATTGAAAACCCCAATATCAGCACGTGAAAAACAAAATTATTTTTGCGTTGCACTTTTTATTGCAATCGGAAATTCCTTCTCCGAGGGAATTCGAAGAAAAAAAAAACGTTTATCGTTTGTCTGCCTCGACCAAAAATACTGACAACTTTTCGATGACTTTCGGAAAATATTAACCGGTTTTTTTCTACACCCCAATACGTTTTTATTCCCTATAATTGGATGGTAGAAAAATGACTTTTTTTTTGCAAAATCGACGTTGTCGCCTCTTCGCAGCGCTGCATCTGACGTGTCCATTGAAAGTTCTGTATGGAAATAAAGCGCAGCAGAGGAAACGGAAAAGTAGAATAACAGAGAGAGAGAGAGAGAGACGCGTACACGCGAGGAAATGAGAGAAACACGGTCAACGTCGTTTTAATCATGGTTGATAAGTTTCGATCGTATGCAGAATTAAATTACGCGTTTTTCCGGTCCGCGGCATTTTCACGTCAACCGCGAGCGTACAACTCGATTGACGCCTCCAAGTTCCGAACAACCATTCGTCGGATGATAATTGGAAAATTGTCCATACGAGCGCACAATACACATATACAGGGTGACGATTGTAAGGTGGCCATGTGTTTGGTGTGGCTTTTGCAAAGAGATTTCGCGACTGAGAAAAATATGATTTTCAATTATCTTTCAAGTCCTGTTCGAAATAATATATAGCGTATTTTTGTGACGAGTTTGCCAGGAAAAATTGAGCATTCTGGAAAAAAAATCAACATTCCATTTTAAGTACAGCAAAATGGGGATAATGGAATTTCGTACACGAAAAACTTCTGAAAAACTTTTTTTGTGCATTCGTTATCGAGAAAAAATATCAAGGATCCATTTTAAGGCGAGACGCCACAAAAAAAAGATTTTTTTTTTGCTTTTTCTCAAAGTGTACATATTAAAAAGAAAATATGTGAAAAAAATTTAGAGTCAAGATATTAAAAAATGGACCAAGTTACAGACGATTTAATGAGACCAGGTAGCGCGACCATTTCATTAAAAAAATGTTACCATAAAAAAAGGTATATCTACTAAAACTCTCAATTGCATTCTTCTCGTCCTGCCTGGAATCATAATTTTCGCTATAATTGTCCGATTTTCAATTTCAAAAAACCAAAATTTCCGTAATTCCAGTGGCAATTACGACCACGTTGTGAGTATCCGTTTTTTTTGTATTGTTGAAATTTAGTATTTATTCAGTCCCCGAATATAAGTAAAAAGTTCGCGAAAATTTCCACTTTTTTTTTAATATCCGCCGTTTTGGGATGTTTTTGTCCGAAAAACGGCTACGTACAGCGAGAACTACATTTATATAGATTATAAAACTTTTTGTATTTCTAATTTTCCGACCAACCGTCGTCAAGTTATCGACCCGGTCGTTGGACCACATTTTGTTCATTATTCATTTTTTTTACAAAAGAATATACATATAATAAGTTCAATTCAATAAATTCAAATGAATATTCTAATAGAAAAACAAATCGAAAAAACGACCTTTTTTCGACCCGTCCCTGAACTTCGCCGGTTCGCGGAATTTACCTATAAACGCCCATAACTACCCCAATTTTTAAGGGATCAACTCGAAACTTTCAGAGAATATTTATAGACTGTTATATTTTGAGAACCCGTCGAAAACTAAAAATCGATATTTTGAAAAAAATCAACTAGGCATAATTCTTTCAAATATGTTTCCATAAATTTTTTGTTTTACCGAAATTAAGCTTCGTGTGTCCTCTGCTCATTTACATGGACAAAAGCTTAGCTACACGAGATCACGTGCCTCCTGAAGCCGTGAAACTTCACTGTCGTCGAATATCCATAAGTGAATATGCATAAGTACGAATATCCATAAGTCGAATATCCATAAGTATACATATCCATAAGTATGCATGTCCATAAGTCGAATATCCATAAGTGAATATGCATAAGTACGAATATTCATAAGTCGAATATCCATAAGTACGAATATCCATAAGTATACATATCCATAAGTCGAATATCCATAAGTACGAATATCCATAAGTATACATATCCATAAGTCGAATATCCATAAGTATGCATGTCCATAAGTCGAATATCCATAAGTATACATATCCATAAGTATGAATATTCATAAGTCGAATATCCATAAGTACGAATATACATAAGTCGAATATCCATAAGTATGCATGTCCATAAGTCGAATATCCATAAGTACGAATATTCATAAGTCGAATATCCATAAGTACGAATATACATAAGTCGACCATTCATAAGTACGAATATACATAAGTATGAATATCCATAAGTGGATAGGATCCATAAGTGGAAGTATGAATATCTACAGTGTCCATGTGGCATGTCCATAAGTCGAATATCCATAAGTACGAATATTCATAAGTCGAATATCCATAAGTACGAATATACATAAGTCGAATATCCATACGTACGAATATCCATAAGTCGACTATTCATAAGTACGAATATCCATAAGTATGAATATCCATAAGTGGATAGGATCCATAAGTGGAAGTATGAATATCCACAGTGGATATTTAATATCCATATCCACTCATTTCTACTCACTTATGGATATTCGTACTCACTTATGGATATTCGTACTTATGGATATTTACTTTATGGATTTTCACTTATGGATATTTACTTTATGGATTTTCACTTATGAATATTCGTACTTATAGAAATTCGACTTACGGATATTCTACCCCAATCGTGAAACTTTCGTCTGAAACTTATTTCAGCATCGGTGACGGTTACGAAGATATTCGGGTGGCTCGGTTGAAATGCGACACCCTGTAGGACATGTATGGCTATAAGTGTGTGTTTCTGCTCGTGAAAGCCGCGACCCCCATCCGTCGACGTCGCCACGCGATTCTGCGCTCATAAATAAAATATTTCTCCTCGCTCCTGATGCGCCAGACGTTTATGACCTATGTCATTTTCTCCACGAAAATGAAATGGAATTAGGAAAACAAACAAAAAATGCCAAAAAAAAACACCCACAAACACAGAGAACGAGCATATTTTTCCCGTGGGCGTGAAATAAAAATATGAGTACACGCAACCAGGAATAAAAATAAAAATTGGCCGAATCGATAATTTTTTTGTTCTTTTTTCGATCTCGTTATATTGATTTTCGATACCCCCTCACCCTCCCGACGTCGCTGGTTCGTTTTTCATCTCGCGTTACTCACGTATCGATGAATTCTTCACTCGCGCTCTTCTATATAGATATTTACAAATGCACAGCCGAAAAATTCCACACATACATATGTATGTCTCGATTCGACTGTCCAAAGATCACGCGCATTCATTCTCATTCGCTCGAATCACACGAAATTACGATTTACTTCACTTACAATTTATAGTTTGATGTTTTTATTCTTAATTTTTCAATTTGCTTTTTTTCTTGCTTTTTTTTTTAAATAACGTTCAATCTTAATTATCACGTATATAATAATTTTGCGAAAACTTTGTTTCGTAATTAAACGATGTCGTTTTATTATCGATGTGTACATTTTCGTTTTACGTGTATACCTATATAGTTGGCTCTCTCGTTTATTATTCTCATTTCTCGTCAGACTCGTGGCGTGGCGTGGATCGAAGATTCGTTCGCTAATTTTTCGTTCTTTTAATTATTGTTTATTTTTTTCGCTCGTTGTTCTTGGCACCCTTTCCGTTTCGGGTTTGCTTCTTTTTTTTTTCTTCTTCTTATTGTTGATATTTCGCAACGAGCGAGCGTGATCTAATAATGAATTTCTCATCGTCCCGGAGGCTTCAATTAACACCGCGGCACGCGCGCGTTCGTGGCAATTCATTTTTCTTCATTTCTTTTTTCCTTCCTCTCCTCATTCGCGGAGACCACGAACGATTATGAATTATTTACGCCGCACGCGATCGACGTTAAAAATCATAGAGAGAGAGAGAGAGAGAGATAGAGAGAGACATATAAAAAGAAATAATAATAATAATAATTCCATCGAGTCTCTCCGGCGAATGTGATTTTCGTCGCTCAGCGCGACAATGAAAAAGTGGTGAAAAAAAAGTGAGAAAAAAAATCCATCCGCACGCTGTCACTCTCGACGACGCGATCGTGACGCGTGGAAGCGTCGCGCGTTATTTACGTTTTTTTTTTTTTTTTCAAATCCCCCTTTCTTTCGCGATCATTCGTGATTTTTTTTTTGCCCCGCGGTTCAATCGCACCCGGCACGACCCCGCGGCCTCGTATATTGCACTGTGAATCGTTAGGCGTGGGAGAGCGGGCCGAAAAAGCGCCGATCGAGAAAAACTCCGTCCGGAGATTTTAAGAGGCCTCATGGTCACCTCAGTAGAATGGCCGAGCTCAGCACCGCGACCAGTACCAAACCTGCTCTCCTACCCCCAACACCGCCGTGCTGCATCGCCGCTGGATTTTCTCCTGTAAAAGAAAAAGAAACAACGGTCAACGAGAATGTAATTTTTTTTTTTTCAATGGGCTTAGTTTTTTCTCTTCTTTTTCGATGTTAAACTTTGGCCGCAATTTTAACACGTCGAATGTTTAAACAATTCTGGCGAAAAAATAGTAAAATAATACACATATAAATGTTACTATAAATTGTGAAATATTATTGTATTTCAATTTATTATATGCTATCCCGTGCAGAAATTTTGACCGGGATACCCTATGTCCGATCAAATCCCGATCAGGATTTGTCGTGGATTCCCCAAAGCCGGTATCCCGGTTAGAATCCAACTTGCATCAGTATCGGCATATGTACGACGACGATGGCATCATTTTGAAAATTTTGGCGTCACGTGTATTTTCTGTATTACTATGGAATTCCTATCCATAGATAGGAATTTCTGTCTATAGATTCCTATCTATAAAATTCTTATCTATAGATAGGAATTACATAGTAATACCGAAAATACACGAGAGGCCAAAATTTTCAAAATTATGCCATCGTCGTCGTACATATTCCGATACTGATGCAAGTTGGATTCTAACCGGGATACCGGTGTCGGGGAACAAGTCTCTGTTTATACCCACCGACATGTCGGTGGGTATAAACATGTATTTAAGACAAATTAAAATCAAATTCACAATGATTAGATTAAAATTTACACCAACCGTGAGTTCTTACGCATTTCGAGAGAAAACATTTCGTCGAGGCAAAGAAATTTTTGCAAAAAAGGTTGTGAGTTTCAAATATTACATTGTAAATATGAAAAAAATCACAAAATGAGTCGTGAATTTCCTCAAGTTGAAGAAAATAAAAATCGAATTCACGACAGTTATATTAAAATGTACACCACAAGTGTAAACATATTTTGAGAGAAAACATTGTGTTGAGGCAAAGAAATGTTCGCACAAAAAGTTATGTGCAAAAATTTCTTTGCCTCGAGGCAATGTTTTCTCTCAAAATACGTACGAACTCACTTTTGGCGCAAATTTTAATCTAATCATTTTGAATTTGATTTTAATTTGTCTTAAATACGAAAAAATTCACAACTAATTTTGTGAAATTTTTTGTATTTATAATTTCTTGTCAATACATTTGCATTCACAGATTTTGATGTGAATTTTTTTTAATTCACATCAAAATCTCGCGATGAGCGCGATCTGCCATTTGAATCTTTGGACAAATTTTTTTTTACTGATAGTTTAATGCACCAAAACTTTATAAATGTTATTTATTTTTATAATAAATTTAACATGTCATAATTCCATTTTTGACATTTTATTTCTGCCTGTATTCACCCGTGATCCTTCCCAGTTTCCTCAATGATTCCATGGGGAATCTCTTTAGAGTCATTAAAGGATCCGGTTCTGGATCCCTAATGGAATCCAGGTTACGGATCTTACATTTAGTCTTCGAATCTGATCCGATAACGGACTAGATCCCGACTGGGAGCCCGGGATACAAGTCAGAATCCAGCTGTATCCCTGCCAAAATTTCTGCACGGGATGTTATAATATTTATAATAATATTTTATTATACGTTTTATTATATATATATATATATATATATATATATATATATATATATATATATATATATATATTCGAACGGTCTGAAAGACTCACCTTCAATCTTTTTCAAAGTTGGTGATGTTTTTGTATCATATATTTTGAGTACGTAGCATTGTTTTCAGATTTTTATGGGCTCGCTAACTCGGCTAACGCGGTGATAACATTTTACACGTGATAAAATTTCAAATGATCGTATTGTAGTGATCTTTTCGTCGTACGAAAAAATGTTCTCTACAAAAAATGGTGCGTTTTTCTATCAAGTATTTTGAAAAAAAAAATCAAAATTTTCCCAGTAATACAACACTAAAAAAAAGAAAAATCTTTAATTTTTTAATTTTTAACCCCAATAACTAGGTCGATCCAGCTGAAATTTACACTTGATTTTCTTTTATTAGTGTAAAACAACATGTGTAAGTTTCATTCTGGGCTGGGCTTGCGTTCAGTTAATATCGTCGTCTTAAATTTAATGAGAAATTGTTTTTGTCGAATAACTCGGCGATTTACAATTTTACGGTAAAAATGAAATTACTAAACTTGTAGGAAATCGAGTGCTTTACAACTTTGGTTATTACAGTTTTTTCTCCACCATTGATATTTTTCGAATTAAACCTGAAAAAAACGACTATTGCATTATTTCGTTTATTTTTAACTTTAGGGCATACACGAACATGAACAAACTTGTAGAGAATGACATTTTGGACAATTTTTATCCCCACGTTTTTCCCCTAGAATCAATATTTAAGGTCGTACACCAACGGTAAAAGAAAAGAGCGAATGGTTCGCGAAATAATATTTTCACGCTTATCTTTTTTTTTGCCGTTGGCGTACGACCTTCAATATTGATTGAAAAAAATGCGACGTACTCAAAATCCATAATACAAAAACATCGCCAACTTTGAAAAAGATTGAAGAAGGTCACGCTTTTAGGCCGTTCGGAAACACTTTGAATACCTCATATATATCAATATTTCTATAAATTATAAAATATTATTTCATTTCAATATATTATAGACTGTGTTATAAAATAAGGATAAGATTCCGAAAAGCTCCCCGCCCCCCTGATCGATCTAAAATTTTGCACAGATCTTCCTTTTAATATTCCAAGAGAACCCCGAAAAAGATTTTCGGCGACTAGCAATAGTTTTCGAGATATTGAATTTTGAAAGTTATTTATTTTATTGCGTTCCTACTACATCTTTACCGAAGAGGGAAAAAGGAAGGGTTGCGAGGTCGATCTCTCCGATTTCGATGATATTCGGCATGCTCGTAGAATGGATAAAAATAGGTGACACGTATTTTTTTATATCTGCGGAACCCGATTTTTAAGGGTTGAAACGCACCCTTGAAAACTGGAGTGTTTTTCTTCGATAACTATTTAGCGGTACGAGATATGAGAAAAATTCAAATTGTAACAATGTTTATTTTTTCGTGTACTATACACTGAAGATGAGAACGATAACGTTATCGACGAAAACCGAAAACCACCCCTATTTTCAAGGGTGCGTTTCACCTTTTCCTTGACCTATATATGTGATCGCGTTCTCCGCCTTGTGCAGATCTTCGTGTATGGGAATGGAACGTAAAACATTCGTAGAAAGATTCATTTCCAGAGCTATCGAGAGACACAAAGTGCGCTTGTCCAGGTAAGTGAAGTATTTTAAGCCTTCCACAGAGCACGCATCGGAAGAAATTAGGGAATATAAATATGAAGTGTATGGACAGCAAAAAAAAACCGAGAAATAAAAAACTATTTGAAATCCCCCCAAAAATTAACTATGAAACAAAAAACAAATGTTTAACTATTTATTTTTAAAACGCAAAAAAAATTTTGTACTACGGAAAACAAAAAAATAATAATTTAAAAAAACATCAAAAATTTTTATTACAAAGACAAAAGAAAAATCGAAATATTTTCTACACCCGAAAAAAAATTTAACTGCATAAAAAAGAAAAAAAGATAAACTATTTTAGAAACCCAAAAAAATGTTAACTTAAAGAAAGCAAAATGGAATAAAAGATTTGAGAAGAGAACCATGGAAAAGATGAAACTCTCAAAAAAATTTAAACGAAAAATGAACTAACAAAAATCGCAATCCACGTTTCTGAGTCTATCTCGAGATTCCACGCATCTCACGATTCCACACGCATACCCGAGGCATAATAGAACCGTGCGTTGGCATGGAATCTCGGGTGTGCGTGTGGAGTGGTGGGGTGCGTGGAATACTGGTTTGTGGATAGTGTTAGATTTTACCATGCCTCAGCATGGTCGATTAGCATCAAAGGCAATTTGTAAAAATTGTACGTTCCATCCTTGGTGAAAAATGTTCTAAAATATTTAAAAAAATAGCATTAAAATAACAGGTAAAGGAGTTAGTACCTAATTTTGGGATCTTTTCCGAAAATCATACTAACCGTGATAACTCGAAATCCTTAGACTTTGGATTAAGATAACCCAGGTTAGATATGTTCCTAACGAGTCGACCTATCACCCCCTTAAAGCTTTGCGTCGACCCTCTAACATGCTGTATATATGAATATTCCTATACATTATAAAAAAATGTTATATTAAAATATATTATATACCATATTATAATATAATATTATTTTACATTACATTTGATTACTTTTATTACATTATATATAAATATATACCACTATTATCTAGTTGATATTATATAGAATCATTTCTCACAATTATTTTACGACATGCATCGATGTCCGCTCAAAATATACATATTTATATCTATATACATTCCATGTGTTATATATATAACGCATGGGTTTGAAAAAAATGGTTATGAGAAAGAACGGGGCGCGTCCTGTCATGGCAACCCAGCAAACGCAACGTTTGATTGAATACCCTTTTGCTAAATGAAGTACAAAATGTAAAAAAAAAAACTAAAAACTGTCAGCATTTTTTCGTTTAACAAGACCTTTCAACTTTTCCCTTCGAACTTGATCGGAATTCCCGCCGCGCAATCTCGTTTTCCTCCATTGTTTCATTTTATTTTCAATTTATTTCACTTTTTTCCTCGTCTTGCCGATCGGCTACGCCCGTCCGTTTCACGTTATACGAAGTATCACGTACCAACGGAAAAGAATTAGTTTCGAGCTTTTTCTTTTTTTTTGTCTTTTGACTTTCGTTGGCACCGCGGTATGCTGCTGGGAAATCTCGCCACACCGGGTCGAAAAACACGCGAGGAACTGTTAGTAGTAGAAAGGGATAGGATTGAAAAAAAGAGAGAGAGAAAAAAAATAACAGAAATAAAATGAAAGAACGAAAAAGTGATATCGAAGCGAAGAAGGCTCACGAGGTTCGAGGAAGTTCGTTAGCTGTTTCCCTTTCATATGTGTGGGTGCATGGGTATGTGTGTGTGTGTGTGTGTGTGTGTGTGTGTGTGTGTGTGTGTGTGTGTGTGTGTGTGTGTGTGTGTGTGTGTGTGTGTGTGTGTGTGTGTGTGTGTGTGTGTGTGTGTGTGTGTGTGTGTGTGTGTGTGTGTGTGTGTGTGTGTGTGTGTGTGTGTGTGTGTGTGTGTGTGTGTGTGTGTGTGTGTGTGTGTGTGTGTGTGTGTGTGTGTGTGTCTATATAACATAACGATTGGATATAGTACTTGTATAATACGAGTCTAGTGCGGCGGCATACTGTGTGCTTGTGGAAAAAAAGAAACCCACGCAATCCTCGAGAATGCTCTAATTTTTGTTTTCAAACTCCTGCAGCAAAGTTAATTAATCGGAAGTCATGAGGTCACGGTTGAAACGCGACGGTCCTGAATCCCCATCTACACAAACACGCAGACATGTATATATATATATATATATATATATATATATATATATATATATATATATATATATATATATATATATATATATATATATATATATATGTGTGTGTGTGTGTGTGTGTGTATCCTTCGAATTGCAACTAAAACCAAACTATCGTTGCTTTTTTTTTAACTTGAATAAATAGGTCTAAATGTCTATATTGCTGTCTTAAGAACTAGAAATATATTAAATAGTCCTTAATATATGTAGTCGAAATAGTTGAAAAGAAATTCAAGGATCGTCCTCGAAAGAGTCTCATATTCGGGTAGCCAATATTACATAAATATAACGGGTTCAGAATATACTTTCTCCACTGTATATATATAAAGAAAGAAAGAAAGTTAATAAATAAAATATAGAGAATCAGAAGGAATAAATAATGAACAATAAACGAACATTATCTCTCACTCTCTTTCTCTTTATATGTTCGGTTATTATTTTATTATTTATTCCGAAAATATGGGTGGAACAGTTCCGAAATACCCTCTCTCCATATGTATAAATGTAAAGAGAAAGAGGGAAACAGAAAAAGAGAAAAAAAATGTTCGCCATGGTCACGGACTTTAAATCCCGCGGGAATATAACTCATTCGACCCTACACATGCAACCGTTCGCGGTTGTCCCGGTAGACTCTGGTGCAGCGAAGAGAGGAACAAAAAAAAACGTATAAACTACCCGTGACACGCGAAATACTGGCTGGCGCCCGCGCCATCCAGGAATTTTTAGCACTATTATTCCACGGCCACGTACGGTATAATATGAATATTATATTATGCGGTGAAAATTTGCTCGGCTTGGTTAATGCGAAAACAGATAAGCTGCGTGAAAATGTACGGCAGCGATTTGTTTTTTCACTTCGAATTCTTGTTTTTCATACGGAGGGAAAGTTTGTTCGAGTGCAAATGGCGTGCCGGGAACGAGGACCAATGAGAGAAAAAATGCCATCTCGCGTAGCGGAACAACGTTGTCGCGACAAATTTTTAAAAAAATCTTTTTTTTCCATTGAATTTCGAACGTGCTCATTGTCAGTGAAAGCGCGTCACGAACTCGTACCAAATATGTCGACGTATATTCAAGCGTCACGAACCTTCGCCTAAAATGTCACGCAGCATTGGAGTTTCGAAAAAAAGAATGAACTCTCTCATCAGCAGTTCCGTGAATGGAATAAGTTAATGTGAATTAACGGTGAGCGTTGGTGCCGTAACGAAAAGTGATTAGTCCGGCTATCACTCCATCAGGAATCGTTGATTATTTTTTGCGTTTTCGTTTTGATAGTACGATAAATGGCTTTAGCCAAGTTTCCACTGGCATCAGATTGATCGGGAGGCCTGATGACTGGAGGATGGAATATTTATCGTCGCGAAACTTTTAGCGGGGAAAGTTTTCACGCTGAGGTTTGACAAGTGCACGAAATGACAGGAGGTACTGTCATCGTCGCGCAGGCATTCGGACGTCAGTGAACAATGAAAATGATTGAGCAGCAAAGTGACAGCAGCATTGGGCTCGCTTATCAGCATTGGCTTTGGTGATGATGTCCAACATGCCAATGATGGATTCGTCCAACATGCCACTGATGGACGAACGCCATTGGCAACTGGTGCAACGCAACAAATGCTGCTTTCATTTGGGTTTGTTTGGATAACGAGCAAAGTCGAGTATTTTCCAAACTGTTGATGATAAGCTGAAGAAGCGACCCAGTTGATTTGGTCGATCGGATGAGGGCCACGTGAATATCGAAAATGGGTGGACTTCCGGTGACTCGTAATCGACTGCTCGTTTCGAATCCGGTTAGTCCGAGGTTGGCAGAATAGCGCATTGATCGAAGGGCCACCCGGGCGGGAAGCGAGAAACGCGCGGTCGCTGGCGTCAACGCTGGACTACCTTCGAAAGATGAATGAGACGATCGGCTGGCTATAAACGTAGCCTCGTTCTGCCGGCAATCGATGGCGTCCGGCCCTCCAGCTTCCCATCTTCCTCTCTCTCTCTCTCTCTCTCTCTCTCTCTCTCTGCCCTCTCTCTCTCTCTCTGCCCTCTCTCTCTCTCTCTGCCCTCTCTCTCTCTCTCTCTCTCTCTCTCTCTCTCTCTGCCCTCTCTCTCTCTCTCTCTCTCTCTCTCTGCCCTCTCTCTCTCTCTCTCTCTCTCTCTCTCTGCCCCTCTCTCTCTATCTCTCTCTTTCTGATTGTCTTTCTGATTGTACGCAGCGTCCGATTTCACACACTGGCATCAGAATACCTACCGGGGGAGAGCGAAGTTTCCGGTTACGATGCTCGGCCGCGATGTGACCGGAAGCACGTTATCCTCCCTCGGTTCGATAACGTCAGGCTATACAGTCGGGCAACGTTCAACACTTGTAAATAATCATGACAATATATATGCACACACATGTGGGGTCACCTCAATTTGACTGCCCCTGATATTGTCAGCTGGGACATCCATATCCCTCTGGTTTACCAGCATCCTGCAGTAAAATCTTCCTCTCTTTCTACGGTACCAGGTCTAAATAACTTTCGCAATAATGAAATAATCAACAGAGAAAAGCCGAAAACGTCCATACAGATCCAGACAAATTTGGGCGAAGTAACTTTTGGGGGAAAATTCCAAGGGAACTGTATAAATCTGAACCAACCCAAGCAGAATGCTTTTGTTGAGAGTTATTTTCATGAAAATAATTTCGACGGCCTGCTCTCTATCTCTCACTCGCATTGGGTCAAATAACATCTGGCGAAAACCCTTCTCGAATTTTTTATAAAAGTTATTTAAATAAGCTGCTCCCCTCTCTGAAAACAACCCAAACGAATCCAAACACGTTGGGGCGAAGGAACCTGTGGCACAAACCCGTGGGGACCATACAAACCCCTACAAACCCAAGCAAACTTCTTTTTGTGATAGTTATTGTCATGAAAGTTATTTAGACGAATTGCTTGCTCTCGCGAACGAACCCAAACACGTTTGACCGAGTCAATTTTGGCAAAAATCCAAAAGGAGCCATAGAAACCCGAACAAGCCCAGCGGGCTTCTTTTACTGAATGTTACTTTCGTGAAAGTTATTTAGGTAAGCTGCTCTTTCGTTCTCGCTCTCAAAACAACGAGAACATCCCTAAACACGTTTAATGGGAATAACTTCTCGCAATAAACCCAAATAAAGCTAGGGAAGCGTCTTTTGTTCATAGTTATCTACATTTGCTGCGCTCTCTCTCCCTCTCTCTCTTTCTACCAATTTCCAAGGGCGGTACTTGAGCACCCCGTTGAAAACTGCCATTGATTTATTTACGAGCCTCTTCGCGCCCTGTGCCCGCGTTCCGCCCCGTGAGGACACTTGTGCGACTCTTCCGGTTACAAAACTCGTCCAGGGGGAGCAACCCCGAGAGCCGAGTCGTAAAAGCGACTGGCGTTTATTCTACATTCGCGCGATACAGGCCGGCTTAACTTTGTGAAACGAGCAATAATCAGGTGGTGATGGGTCCGTGTGGAGTATGGAGCCTGGTAGAGTGTTTGGCGAACGATTACCGATCAAACGAGGCCCGTTAAAGGGAAGAATCATTGAGGTAGATGCGGCTGGGTTATCTTGGTGAATGGTGGTGCGCCGAGGTCTCCATCGAGATGCAAGCTGGCCCGTGGCCAATGAGTCCTCCGCGATTACGATTGTTTATTGCCAGTGATACCGGTCAACTTTTGTCGAGCTGCCCGGTCGGATGGCGCAGGATACGATTGCCCGACTTCCCCTTACGCAGGAAGGTTATCAGAGACTGACTAAGCGTTTGCCCGCGCGCGCTTGTGTATGTGTGTGTGATCCGTGTAGCAAGGAAGATGGGATAGCAGAGATAGCGGATCTGCAAACCGAGCAAACAGCAGAGTCCATTGAGGCTGGGTCAACGCCGATGAACGTCTTTCCGCGACATTGAACAAGCCTTGGGATGCCAAATGGAGGAGTGCCTGCTGCGTATCGTAAGTTTGCATTACACAGTTGCTCCTTAACGACGAGCCGCGACGATGCCGTCGCATGCGATTATCAGATTGAAGACAGCCTGGCGATGATGCTCCAACGGGCTAGAGACAGAATCATCAGCGAGTAGACGCGAATGTGAAAAGGCAACGAGCGGGAAGAGGATACCGCTTGATGGGTTCTGAAGCTGTTGTACGGCAACCACGGTGGACGCCAACAAACCTAAAGAAGCTGTTCGAAATATGATCCCAGCCGACATCCAGCGGTGACTGTCGACATACAAATTGTACATTAATTCGCAGGAGACTCCATGATCCAGTTACATTTTCGTGGGCAGGAGATGCTCGTATCTCTTTGCCCCCACCATTTATCGCTCCGCGCTGGCGGGTCACGTGCAAAAAAGACCGTATGCAAATTGAGCTGTCAGGCACCCTTGGGAGATTCCTTCTGCGTATTATACATGGCTGCACGGAAGCGGGACAACGCCGGGGCGACCTCCACTGTTAACTACGTCTCGCGAGAAGAGCTTTGCAAACTCCTCACGCTTGTAGTACCCACTGAGCCCGGTGGAGTGGGTGGTGGCTCGTGGAAACAACCCTCTGCCTTCCACCCCTTTGGGTTACCGCGAGTCTCCGCCAGCCGCTCTCCGTATGCTCCCCGCAGCGGTGTCCGCAGAGCGGCGTACACCCAACGTTCCTCATACCGCGAAATGTATAGAGTGACGCATACACAAAGCGAGTGCGCGATGAGCGGAGAAACTGCTTCTGCTTCTACTCGTGGAGCGCTGGTACCTTTCTCTGTCCCTCTGTCGGGCTAACAGGACCAAAGGAGCGAGACATCGGAGAGAAGCAGCGAGGAAGGAGAGCCTGCGGGTTCCGTTTGGTAGGTGGCAAAGGGTGGTAGGCGAGTGGAACCTGAGGAGCTTGAACCTGGGTTATTAATGGGCCAAGCGTGACACCTCGCGAAATAACCTCCCTAACTCTCCGACATGCCTAGCCAGAAGGAGGGATATGGAGTGCTGAGAATAAGAGGAAGGGGAAGCAGAATGGCCCAGCGAAGCAGTCGAGGGTCTCTCCTGTCTTCATTGACCTCACCCAGTGACCTGACTTCACGCCGCGTGGGCGTTAACTGGGTCAAGAACTACTCATTTTCGTAACTGGGACAATCGCCACCTTCTTGCTTCCAGACAATCCCACGTTCGTCAAGACTTCATCGCTGCAAGGGCTTCAACCGGATACGCGTTGCCCATTGAGGCTCTATAGCCAGCTGTCAAATGCTAATTGCGGTCGCTGATCGAGTCTCGTCCTGTGTATGAACGTGATCGGGAAAAACGCGCGCTTGTTCGCTGAGATTGGCTTGGGGTTTCCTTTGATGTACTTTTTCAAAGTGACTTTGATGCGTTCATCTTTCGAGTGATCGCTCGTTCAACTGATTGGATGGAGACAGTCTGGGCAAGCAAGTGTGCAAACCACTTATGCACCGTGTCCGGAGCAACTTTGGCTGATGACGTTGATAATGATAATGAGCTGCTTTGAACGTTTCAAGATGTGTCACATATTGGCATCGGTGATAACTTTGGGTCGATGCATAAAATATCAGGCTCCACTGTGCCTTTGGATTCCTGATGCATCATCGTCGACTGTATGCGCGATCATGAATGATGACCGCCAGAATTTAATCAACATAAAAAATAATTGGCTAACAAGTCGTGGAAGTTGAGCAAGAATACCACGTACACCGAGACGGTGTGGCTACCGGAAACGATAACTTTGCTCTGACTCAAGGACGGAGCACGAAGGCGGAGAAGTCCGAAGTCAGTACGTAAGAGAGACGTTGGTTGGAGGATGGGCAAGCTAGAGAGTCGCTCTTCTCGGACTGGAAAGGGTAAGTGGTTGTGCGAGGCATGGCCCAAGGGGCTTTCCGGTGTACACGCGCGACCATCTACAACCACGCGAGCGCAAATACACGGAGAGCTCTCTTTGGGAGTCGGAAGCGGGAAGATAGGACCGAGTAATGCGTTCTGCTCTGCCCCGGGTCACATCTAATTAATAACTGCGGCATATCGCGGCGAATAATGTACGTTAATTGCAAAAAGACGCGTGTCGGAACGTGGGAGAGCGTACGGAAACGGTGGAGGCTTCTCAATCATCGGTCTTTTTTCCTTCCTGGAGGCACTTTCAGCCCTTGAGATCGTTGGGAGTCCATCGCAGCCAACAATGTTCCACGCAGCTCATTTTCGCTTTCCAATCTTCTCCATAATTGAAGACTGGAGTTTTGGAAGGAATGTTCATGAGGCTTGTTGTCCGTGAAAGTTATTTCGATTGAGGCTATTTGGTCGCATTTGTTTAGACAGCATCGTGGGAAGACAAAATTCTATTAGTGCAATAGCATTTAAGGTGGGGTCCGTTTTTCCGGAAGAAAATTGGCAGTGCGCGCGGAGCAAAATTAGACTAAAGAAGAGGAAATTAAGGAACTGCTAAGAACAAACCGGTAACTACACTGTCGGGAACTCAAGCTGTGCTGCCTTTGTCAGAGAAATAGGAAATAACGGTGGGTGCTGGAGGGGTGCGCGATAAGTTGTTTACGGTTTCTAAGCGTGTGTAAATTAGCGCCGATGTACGTCTTTTCCTACATCATGGTCTCCTTCGCCTAATAGGGAAAAATCTCCTATCGCAGTATACGTGCCAGCAACGTTCCTCTTTGCTACATGTACATCAGCTGAACAACACGCTGAGCGTGATATGCCAAAAGGAAAGCTACCCGTTTTGGTAGTTGCAGCAACTACCGTTTTGGTAGTTGCAGCTTTCATTGCTCATCAGTCATAGTTGGGTAGCTCAAAGGGCGTTGCACCAACACTTTTATTCGCATCTGCCTTCAGCAGACGATGTGCCAAGTCCTTTGGACACGTCATGGACACATCAACATGTCAGTGCTTTTGTCCATATGGGTGTTCCTTCTTCAGCCTGGATCTTCAGCAACGCAGCAGCGGCTCTTTTTGCCAAGCGATGTCGTCATTACCAAACTGGAAAGTGATAACCTCAGTGAAGGGATCTAGAAACAGGCGATTTTCGGCAAACGGGTAACCAGCACAAGTGGGAGAACGCTCTTTGTTACTGGACGCTGGGTAGCGAGTTCCACATTCAGCCGCCGCAGAAACGGACCCGGTTGTCGAGCGAATAGCGACAATGGAGGCTCGCTGAGGATCGGTTAGAGCCCCCGGGTGGATAAGCACTGCAGCATTACAAAAGAGAGAGAGACAGAGTTGGAAACGTACGGGCATAGCTAGTCCACGCGATATACGCATTTGACTGAAATGTGGACGAGGCTTGTTAATTGTAATTAAGCACGCTGGCAGAAGCGCAATGCTGGTCTGCCCCATCACCGGTGCTTCTCTCCCGGTCTCCACCTGGTCCCTTGCCTCCCCCCTGCCATTGGCAACGCTGGTTGACGGTCACCACAATGCTCTCGTGGCCGCGAAACGTTTCAAGCCCGGTAGAAGAGCAATTGGGCAATTCGTGCGGTTTCTCACAGCGCTATGACGTGAATTAGGCCACCGTCAGTTGGAACACACGCGGAGATCGCGAATGCTTGCAAAGTATCCGTCGCGTAGTTTGCTCATCGGAGGCACAACACCAGCAGACCAACTGATCTGATAGCGAATTTAAAGGCCCTCCTTGTGGATGTGGCGACAGTATTTTCAGGACTATCGAGTAATGGTAGAAATGAAATGTGACGTGAAAGACAAAGGATGGATGACCTTTCGAAGATATCCCGAAAGACTTGGTTGGAAAGGCAGGCAGGGTGAACCTGGAGAATCGACAGCCCATAAACTTCTTTATCGGGCCGGGACACTGAACCTCAAGGAGGTGGGTTTTTAGGATGCAGCTTTTATAGGGCTCTTGTCCAGGCGGAACAACCACATCGACCACTGTATTTTCTTTCACGGGAGAGGTTTCTTCGCTCGCTTGACTTTCCCTCCCGATCGTAAACCATCATCAATGAGGTGAAGACACCCTAGAATATGCAGGCTTGGACATTGAGCATTTTTATCGACGCCTCCATGTTGGGGATTGTATTTTGGCCGGGAGAAGATTTGGCTATCTGCAATATAGTTCCCCGTTGCCGGAAGGGAGAATCCGTCAGGCCGAACCACATGTCTAATATTTTATCCTGATCTGGATTGGACGTCGTTCCGGAAGTCGATGTTCACCGGTAATGTGAGTTCCGTTTCAATTGGCCGAGCCAAAGACTGGAGCGGAGTTCCAGAGGAAGAAGCCACGGTGCTCCCAATCGATGTCGTTCGAT
The DNA here is from genome assembly GCA_964007375.1 of Ophion obscuratus. NCBI lineage: Eukaryota > Metazoa > Arthropoda > Insecta > Hymenoptera > Ichneumonidae > Ophion > Ophion obscuratus. The sequence continues at coordinate 55,739,258 of OZ023318.1, read as the reverse complement.
GAAGACCTGTCAGGAAGAAGACTGGCTTTGGGTCTTACCATTGAGTACGTGGACGGAGATGGTGGTAGCGGCTACATCGGCCAGCGCACAGCTGTAATTGCCGGTGTCCTTTTTGTTGGCGTTTGCTATGTAGAGCCTTGAGACAGCGCCCTCCGAGCCCATGTCCGTCTTGACACTGCAACAAAAAGCAAAACGCCCAAACGCGCTCGTTAGCGTGACACTCGCCGAGAGATTCCGACTTAAATTCATATTTCTTGAATCCAGCAAATCCTGCAGCCTGACTTGGAATCGATAATGGAATAGCAGCAAATGGATGATGGAAAAAGTGGATGAGAGATGGGGAGGGCTGAGAATGTACGGTGAGCGGTTGATGAGATGGGGAATCGGCGACCGGTGCAGCCCATACGTTTGGAAAAAGGTTGGAAAATTCATTCGGAAGCGCTCGGTGAACGTCTCGAGACGCCAGAGGCAGTGCGGAAGAAACGCCAGCGAAGGGCGAGGCCACCAAGCCGTACTTCACCCTCAAATACGTCACATTCTTTTCCACGCTGGTTTCCTCTCTTTTTTTCTCGTAACTTCTGTCCGCAGTTACGCCGGGTATATCTGTGTAGTTTTTTCGGAGCAAGGGAGAAATCTACGAGGCGAGGGATATCTCTGGCGGTTCGGCGTCCCTTTTTCCGCCTGCTGCGAAGAGGCGGAGCACCACCACTACCAACGGATGCTGAAAGCACTTGTTGCCCCGTTATCGTTACTCTCGGCTGCGAGCTTTTTTGACTCGTCCCTTTCACTCTTTCGCTGGAAAAAGAGGTAGAGGGCGAGGGAGAGAGAGGAGAAAAATATCTACGGATCTATCCCAGCGCATCCAAAAAGAACCTCCGCACTAGGGCTTGCCGAAGAAACCTTCCGCCTCGCCCAGAGTCAAACCGGAAATGATATGCCGTTAGCCTCCAGGTACGAATAACACGACCTGGTGAATTTTATTTATTGAATACTCCTCCCATCCGCTAGAGTAAACTTTGCTCTGAACGCTATGAACAAATCCAAACAAACTCCAACTGCACGAATAAACATCCATCCATAAACAAAAATTGAAAAATATTCTCGAAAAATTTCCTGACTGATAACTTCGCGCGTATTACCCCAAACACATTAATCTGCACAAGAACAAAATGCCGTCCGGATGGTTACAAATAAAGATTGAAAAATGATATCCAAAAGTTCCCTAAAAATTCTCTAAAAAATCCCTCAAGTCTCGAAGAGATGACTTCGTGCAGTATACTTGAGCAAACTCCTATCCACAATAATGGACTGCCTTCCGAATGCTATGAATAGACATTTTAAAAAAATGTTTAAAAATTCACTAAAAACTTTCTAAAAATCCACCAAAAATTCCCTAATTTCTCAGAGAGATTACTTTTTGTAGATAAACCCATACAAACTCCGTTTGGCAAGAATAAACTGCCTTCCGGATGCTAAAAATGGAGATTTAAAAATATGGTTTAAAAATTTCCTAAAAATTCCCTCGGATCCCTCCGAAATCTCGGAGAGACAACTTCGTGCAGATGCACTCAAACAAACTCCTTTCCTTAAGAGGGAATGACACCTCATGGCGGTCGGTATGGTAGAACAATTATAGATTCCCAAAAATCTCTGAAAGGGCTCTTCAGATCTCGTCGAAACTTTGCCAAACGATGTCAAATAGATAAACGAACAGCTGTCTGCCCCTCAAATTTTCTGAATTTGAGAAAAAAAATGTAGTTTGGCTTATCATAAGCCAATGTAGTTTTTTTTTCTCAAATTTAGAAAATTTGAGAGGCAGACAGCTGTTCGTTTATCTATTTGACATCGTTTGGCAAAGTTTCGATGAGATCTGAAGAGCCGTTTCAGAGATTTTTGGGAATCTATAATTGTTCTACCATACTGACCGCCATGAGGTGTCATTCCCTCTTAAGAACAGACTGCCTTCCAAATGCTATGAATAAAGATTCGTGGAGGTAGAAAAATGATATCTAAAAATGTTCTAAAAATCATCTATAAAAACGTCCTAAAAACGATCTCTAAAAATGTCCTAAAAATTATCTCCAAACATTTCCTAAAAATTTACTAAAAATTCGCTGGAAATTCTCAAAAAATTCCCGGACAGATTACTTCGTGTATATGAACCCCGACAAACTCCTTTCCGCAAGAATAAATATCCTTGCGGATGCTAGAAATTACGATAAAAAAAATTGTCTAAAAATTCCCTAAAAATGCCCTAATCTCGGAGAGATGACTTCGTGCAGATGCACCCAAACAAGCTCCTTTCCATAAGAATAGACTACCATCCGAATGCTATGAACAGAGCTTGAAAAATAATCTCTGAAAATTCCCGAAAATGTCCCTAAATTCCTGGAGAGCTGACTTCGTGCAGGCAAACAAACTTCTTTCCGCACGAATTGATTTCGTTGCGGATGCTGTAAATAAAAAAAAAATTGACCAATATTTCCTCAATGTTCTCAAAATTTCTCGACTTTCTTTTTGACTTCCGGCAAGTCATGTTTTTCTTGCAAATTTTGACGAAAAATATCGACGACGAGAAAAGACTTTAACTTTCAAGGATTTCAGAAAGCTTAAAAAATGTCTCGTATCTCCAGGGTGTCCGGGCTCGATCGTCCCCCCCCCTCTCTGGCTCTTCTCGGAGCGACAAAAAGTGAATCTAAACGAGGACATAAAGTTTTATTTTTTTACTCCGCCACGAGTTAGTTAGTTGAGACAGAGGACAAGTCGAGCAAGAGCTTCCGTCGCACTTGGGCACGCCGCCTGCTCGCCTAAGTAGCTTATTCGTAATGAGCAGGCAACGGAGCTTTCACGGGCAGAAGTGCCGGTTTCCGGAGGACCACCGGAGCGCGCGGAGAACATCTTGGAAATTTGCGCTTGGAAACTCGCTAATGGTAGGGAAAGATTACGAACTGCCGCGAAACCAAAAAGGGTTGCGAAAAAAATTAAATAATTTTCGTATCAAAGGGTCCAGCCAGAACGAACCGACAGGACACTTGTCCAAACACTTCAACCTTTTTCTCCGATCCTTAGCGACATTTTTCTTCATTGATCGTCATCGCGCAACCCCTGGTGTTTCCCCCAGTGTCATAATAATTCGATACCCCCCCCCCCCCCCCCCCCCGCCGTTCGTCGAGCTTTTTGATAACACTCACTTTAATTTTATTTTTTCCCTCCAGTGTACTCACGGGCAATTTATGATCGTGTTTCCCTCAGCGGGGCAGGGAGCTCGGGAGGGTTAACATTTTACCAAAGTCTGAAAGCACCCTCGTAACTTTATCCTGCGCGCATCGTATACCTACGCATGAGTGAGGAAAATAAAAGTGTCGTTGCATCAACAGCAGCGAAACTCGAGAGCTTTTATGTAAAAAAAAGACAAAAAGCGGAAAAATGCCTCTCTCCCCGCTATTCCGGTAAAGTGTGAGGGACGATATTCCCGGCCGCTCTCCCGGTTGCAGCCTCTTCGTGTGGACAACCTCTCGTCTCTCTTCGTTGGCAGCTTCGACTCATTTCTTGCGCATCAGCAACCGGAAGACGCCGTTTACATGTGTGTGTATATATATATATATATATATATATATATATATATATATATATATATTAGACTGATTCAAAAAAAAAATTTTTTTCTGGATTCTCGTGCTATTGTTGGGCACTGATAAAACAAAATTTCTCTAAAAAGATGGGCGCGGTCACTTAATTTTTAGAGGTGGCTATCTCGACTTTTTTGTATTTGAATTTTTTTAACAAACGTATTGCATTTAAGCATAGTCATGGCTTCGGATTACGGATAAAAATTACATCCAGCAGCTATTTCGTAACAAAAATAAACTCTAACAATTTGAAAAGGGTGCAATATTCACAATTCAAATCCAGGTAGATCAATAATGGCGTCTATACTACTCTCGTTATTCATGTAGATTTATTTATCCGCATTAACATTTCGCACTTTTTACGAAAAATTACATTATAAGCTTTTATTCATAAATCGTATATTTACATTTTCAAAATGCTACGCTTATATTATCTTCAAACTCATTTACATTTCTTCCCAGCCATTCTCAAGTTCGTTAACATTTTGGGCAGAACGAAAATGTGCAACGTTGAACAGTTTGTCCAAATCTCTCTTAAATTTACGCTCCTTCGATATTTGTGACGGCAAATTCTTTTTAACTCGATTTTTTAAAAGTTGTTTCCAGACTAGATGGAGTTTTATTGATTTCAAGATTGCGTTATTCAATCGACGCGTTGGAATTTCAGCACATTTCCATTGTTCAAAAATTTCTTTCATCGTTTCGTGTGCACTTCGACGTATGGTCAGTTTTTCTCTGTTATGCTTGTAGAAGAACAAACTCAAAACTTTTCCGATTTTTATCCGTAATCCGAAGCCATGACTATGTTTAAATGCAATACGTTCGTTAAAAAAAATTCAAATACAAAAAAGTCTAGATAGCCACCTCTAAAAATTGAGTGACCGCGCCCATCTTTTTAGAGAAATTTTGTTTTATCAGTGCCCAACAATAGCACGAGAATCCAGAAAAAAAAATTTTTTTTGAATCAGTCTAATATATATACACACCGCTATATATATAAAGAGAGAGGGCAGCAGTGAGTGAGAAGAACGAATAAAAGTGATATATATCGAGAAATCAAGACACCCACCCACACAAACTCACGAGCTCGGGTCGGAAAAGGCCTTTACGTTCGGATTTTCGGATATTCGAAGCTCGTATCCACCCTTGACCAGTACGTGACCAGCGCAACGCTTTTATTCTATCTCCCCTGCGCGAGCTTTTCTCTGCGCCCAGCCTGACCACGCGCGAGAATTTCTTCCTCTCTTTCTCGTTTCGCGAGGCAATGACGTCGGAGGTGACGGCGGCGAAGCTCCAGTTATAACACCCATTGCCTCGTTGAGTGCACATTGGCACGAACTTACGTAACGAGGAAAGGAGGTCAGCAGTGCGCGATCCTCGGGCAGTCGAGCTTCGAAGGCTGCCCGGCATATCTGCGAGGACGCTGATCATTCGAAGGGAACGCGATCGAACAGAAGGATTCCGAGCTTCGTGAATCCCGCCTCTCCTCCCTCTCGCGCAAATTTTCACAAATTTCGCACACGACAAAGAAAAACCAAAAAAAAAAAACAACAACATCTTCCTCCTTTTTCCCTTTCCTCCACCTCTTCCCGTCAACTTCCGGTCCAAACTTTCCATCGTTATTGATAATCTTCTTCGAGGTCGCGGAATTTCCTTCGAATTGCGGCGAAAAAAAATCGCGGCAAGAGCAGTATATAAACGAAAAAAAAAATCCAAGTCAGGATGTTGAATGGAAAAAAAACAGGATATTCATTTCCGCTTGCGTGCGTGCGGAAATGAATGAAACTCTCCGCCAATGGAAAATCTAGTATAGCAAAGTGCGCGAAGCACTCGCCACGCTCACCCCACATCCATGGCGAGTATCCACCTAGTGATTGTGCTTACGACTTGACGACTTCGTTTAACGAGGCCCTCTCGCGCGTGGCAACTATCACCTTAAGCCTCCTACCTGGAGCCCCGGCGTACATCGAATTGTACGAGCCGTGCACCCAGGAGCGTGACAACGATCTCCCACCCGTTTCGCACATTTTCATCTACAGGCTGACTCACAACTACACCCTTGGCCAAAAGTTTGAGGCACCCTGAAATTTTTCTTTCCGGACAAAAAATTTAATATTTCGGCCAAAAAAAATCGGAAACCAATTGACCAGAGGGGTTTTTTTGAAGAATAAAGTCAGCTTCGTTTTGCTTTTTTAATTTTATTTTTTCGATTTTTTTTGTGCCCGGTACGTCATTATGAAAATGGCGGTTTTTCACGATTTTCGCACCTTCCAAAGTCGTTCGCTGGACTTTGGAAAAATAGAAATCTCGCTATTAAGTGAAATGATTTTCGAAAAGGGAAGTGTTAGCTTTAGTTTCGTTAAAAAAAAATTCTGCAATTTTTTCGCAAAGAAATTTAGTTTTTCTTGAAAAAAAAACGGCAGGTTTCCGGAAGCCGGCATCGTGCAGCGTATCGTGAAAACGATGAGGTTGAGAATATTTGTCCTGAGAACTAAATAGTTTTCTTTTGTTATTTTGGAGTTGTTAATTTTTTTTCAGAATTTTTGGCTACATTTTATTTCATCGCTATTTTTGGTTGAACGTCGACAATTAAAGGGTTGCGATTTTGAAAAAATCTATTTTTTTTATTGCATTTTTTTTTGAAGTATAAGTATCTGAGAATATGTCCTGAAAATTTCAAGTCGATTCAAACAAAATTCACTGAGATATGAGCGTTGAAAGAGAAGAATCCGTTCTTCGTGTAAACTGAAATTGAAACTTTAACGGCGGGGTAAAGTTAGTTCGGCGAAAAAAAGGCATGTTTTTAAGGTTTTTTTTTGGCGCAACGTATAGTGTTCGTTTATTGAAAAATTTACATATAATAAAGTAACATTTGAACAACATTCTCCTAAATTTGCATTGCAAAATATTCGAAATTGAGCGAGTTAAAATATTCGAAATTGAGCGAGTTATGTGCACCATAACTCGCAACAGAATCATTTGAAACAAAAAAAATCAACATGCATTTGTTAAAGGAGATGTTTCTCGAGGTAATGACGGGAGGATTTTTTTTTTCGATTTTTCGATTTTTCGTAGCACTTGGGAGCCAAAAACTCGATTTTCGCTAAAAAAATCGGCTAATTTGTTGTTGAAAAATTAGTAATTATTAAAAAAAAAACAAAAAAGCTCTCGACAATACCTGGTGAATTATGTGAAGAAGTGCTGTGCAAAATTTCAAAGCGATTGGTCCAGTAGATTTTGAGTTATCGTGCACACGGACTTCAAATATGACAAGTCTCAGAAAAACGGTTTGAAAAACGCAGAAGAGAAGAGAACGGCATGGAGCAATAGACGCTCAAATGCTCATAACTTCGTCAATTTTACTCCGATCGACTTGAAATTTTAACACAATATTCTTGATATATTATGCATTCATTTAAAAATTAAAAAAAAAATGAAAAAAAATGTTTTAATACTTTACCCCGCCCTTAAACGCGTTTTGCTCAAAATGGCACTTCTGAAGTCGGTGACCAAGATTACTCGAACACTAATGAACCGATCTTCTTGAAATTTTGCAGGCTTATTTAATACATAAAAATGTAGTCTTTAATCGTTCGATTTTTTTTTCGAAAAAAATGGCCGTTTTATAGCCAAAAAACGGCCGTTTTTTTTCGTTAAAATCGAACCATTAACTTTGACTGTCCGCCATTTTGTGAAAAATGAATATTTTTCAAAATCCTTCGATAAAAGACTAGTTTATACTTATATTTGACTAAATCCATCCGCATTTTTTTTTTTCAGATGATCCACTTCGCCGCAATGTTGGTCACCGCAAACCGTGTATATCAAAACATTATTTCATTGACGGCCACTTGCCACTAAACAATGTAATATTTTTCAATAAAAAAATTACTGAAAGTTCTTCAAGATGTGTTCTTTAAGATGGTATATTGATCGATTAAAAAAGTTTTGTAGTTTTCTTTTAAAAAATTCATGAAAAAGGCCTTTTTTTGCGCTACAAGTGGGGGTAAGGCCTTAATATAATTAATTTATTGCCATTACATTAAAACGAAGACGTTTTAATGAAATCATCATTGTTACAAAGTACCGTTCCGAGAAAACGGGCATAATTGAATTTCTACGTCGTACGAATCAAATTACGTTCTGAGCTCGTACAGAGTCAAACGATACACTTGGGCAGATTCGAAAATTAGTGACAAGTGCTCTTAAAAATCAAAAGAAAATGTCGTCTGATTAGTACGACGTACAAATTCAATTACGCCTTGCCCAAAAGCATTAAGCACCCTGTGTTTCCCTCTTTTTCTAGTTTAGGGTATACCATTGAACTCTTCTTGTTTTTAAAATGTATTTATTAGTCAATTTAAACAATATTATTAATAGTTAATTTAATTAATAGCTAATTTAAAGACGCCTTTTTTAAAGAGGCTGCTCAGGGTCCTTGCGGGGCAGGCAGCAAGAGGGGAACGCATATGCTTAAACACAGGCGCCTGTAACGGCTGCCAACTCCGAATAATCAAATATTCGGTTACGTAAAATAAATAAATTTCAGCTGATAAATATGTGAAATGCATATAATTGACTGTTTAGAAATGGTATTAACTTTTTTTGGTTTATTTACATCGCGAATAAGTTATTAACCAAGTTGAAATGTGGCAATCGCTCAATTTAGTTCTCACAAGGAACATCCGTCAGGTGACACCCTTCGATTTTGTTGAAATTTGGATATGTTATAAAGCACCGAAAAGTAAGCGATACCTATTTTTTATCGGCGGAAAAACGGTTTTAAGGGGTGAAACCACCTCTCGAAAAAAAGGCATCTCTAGGGGTAATATAGCAGTTTCACACACAAGGAGTCCACCGATTTTAATGAAACATAACGAAAATTCTTCTACTCCGAAGCAATGAAAAATCCACTATAGTGACATTGCAAAAAAAATGAAGGGGTGAACCACCCCTATATTTTCTTTTTCGAAGGGTGGTTTCACCCCTTAAAACCGTTTTTCCGTTGATAAAAAAAAATACGTATCGCTTACTTTTCGGTGCTTTATAACATATACAAATTTCAACAAAATCGAAGGGATGTTCCTTGTGAGCGCAGATACGAAATGAAATGAAACGATGGAAGGGAAAAATGCAAACCGAAAAACAGTACAATCGACGGTTGGAGCAAGTAAACCTGGGAAGCGGCGGAAAAAAGTAGTTGAGCCGAAAAATGAATGCGCAGTCGAGGAACGACGCGTAATTGATTTGAAGGTTATGTCGAAACACATGCACTGCAGCTTCCGTGAAGAATGATTCGAAATATTCAAATACTCTTTATGAAACCGCGGTAAGAAATTTATAGCAAGGAAGCAATAGTTTGTGCGTTTGAAATTTTGGCGCCTATTCAAAATGGCCGACTTGACAGCAGCGTTGCCACGTTCCGTAGGGCGCTTTATCGTTTCAGGCGAATCAGCTGAAAGGCCATAGCCGGGTAAGTAGGGAAAAATTGCCCCGGCATTTTTTCCAGCGAAATTTGGAGTATATTCTGAGGTATAAAAAAAAAAAAAAAAATTCTGAAAATTTCATGCCCGTCAACGCAATGGTTTTAGAAAAATGAATTTTGTTTAAATATCAAAAAAAAATTCCGGAAACGGTACAGTGGATCGATTTGATGTTTTTTTTCTTTTTCGTACTTGTTCCGATCAAACGTGTTACGAAATAAAATTATAGAGCATTTTGCGAAAGATTAAGGTTTGAAAAAAAATAATGTTCCTTGTTTTATTATTTTTTACTATAATCCACTTGGGGTACAATAGCGAAATTTTTTTCATATAATCTTTGGGCACCTTATTAGATTATATATTTTTTTCAAAATGATCGGTTTAGTATGCCACAGTGAAAAAAAAAAGAAACACTTTATTGATATATTTTAGTTATAATTCTATATAACTAAAATATATCAATAAAGTCTGTTTCTTTTTTTTCACTGTGAGGTACCAAACCAATCATTTTGAAAAAATTATATAATCTAATAAGGTGTCCAAAGATTATATGAAAAAAAATTTCGTTATTGTACCCCAAGTGGATGGTAAAATAAATAAAACAAGGAACATTTTTTTTAAACCTTAATCTTTCGCAAGATGTTCTATAATTTTATTTCGTAACACGTTTGATCGTAACAAGTACCAAAAAAAATCGAATCGATCCACTGAAGCGTTTCCGGAATTTTTTTTTTTGTTAAAAAAAATTCATTTTTCCAAAACCATTGCGTTGACGAGGATGAAATTGTCAGAAAATTTGTTTTTTTTTATACCTCAGAATATACTCCTAATTTCGCTGGAGAAAATGCGGGGGCAATTATTCCTTAATTACTTGGCTATGGCATTTACTGTTTTATTTCACGAATATCTCGTTAAGGAGACAGACAAAACGCTGCACTCTTCGTTGAAATTATTCATAAAAATCTCAAGAATTTTTTCCGCCTATTTCCATTCAATTCGTACTATTTTTATTGTGTTGCAACAGTCGTATTAGAGTTCTTACGAAACTTTTGCTATGTCGCCCGTGTATAAGAGCAGTACTTCAATAATTAATTGCTCGACAATCACGCAGACGAAGTACTTGAAATTTCACACGGAGTCGTAACACCTGTTCGCAAATATCGTCAATAAATTTTAGCAAATTCTTACTATTTTGCGATAGCTGAGCAACCTCCTTAACGACGTGGGGCAACAAGTTAATGTTTTGTAATAGTTTCGTATGGGAGCATGAACAATTATTTGATACGTATTTTTTAATTAATTTTTTTTTTTTTTTCGTCGCTGGAAAAACCATTTCAAGGGGTGAAAGCACCCTTTGGAAGCGAACCCCCAAGCAGTCCACCGATTTCAGTGAAACAGAAACGAAAATTCTTTCAATACGGAACGCGATCAGAAATCGCCTGAGGGTAGATCGAAAAAGACGAATAGAGGGATGAAACACCCCTTTATTTTTCGATCTCTCAGCCCACATTTAAAAGGAGTGTATTAAATTCAACGCCACAGGCAACACTTTGAAGAGCGGCCGAAATTGATGTTTACGTACTTTGACATTTTTGCCGAATAAGAAGCTTAAGGGGGGAATCAACATTTTATACATTTTCGATGATTTTCAAGAAATGTGGAGGGTTTCGGGGGGAAATTGATAGTGAATTCGTATTCGAGGATTAAAAATACATCGATATGGACTTGGATAACAAATATTTAGAATCCAAACTCTTTGCTCATCTCGACCCAAATAAGGGGCTTCACTGAATCCATGATAATTTCTTTTCTACTTCGATCTGGAACCCCACTGTGTAATAATTTTCTTCGTTATCGTTTGCTCTCTGAAATGACGTTTGATTTATTGAGATACAATTATTTTTTTTATTTTTGACAGCATTTTCAAAACGGAGCATCGATTTTCACCAATTTTTCCATGCATATTGCCATTTTTACCCTTTGCCTCTTTTTCGGTTACTTTTCAAGTGGCCTTTCGAGGAAAAATAATGGAGATATCGGGATTAATCAAGCGACATTTTCTAACCTTTGTTAAAACTCCTAATACGTTTATGCCACTCCTATAGAACCGACGCTACGGCTGTTTGAAATTTCGTAATATTGTCGATTTCGGAAAAGTAGCTGAGAGAGAAAAAAAAATTCGCTTTTTTAACCATTTCAACGGTCTATCGAATGTGAAATCTTCCGCCGATTACGAATATCATCGAATTCTCGTCGAAAGCTTAAAATTACGCCGGTTAAATGCAAAAAAAATGTCTTTTTCGCGCTTTTGACGATTTTATTTTTTTAAATTCAGGACTGCGAGGAAAATGAACGGTGAATTCGTATTCGTGGGGTGAAAATACATGGACATGTATTTTTAAAAAGATTCTTTTGAATCCAAATTTTTTTCGCACATCCGCCGAAAAAAAGTTTCTCTCTCAAATTGCCGCTCATTTATTGGTCGTTTCGATCTAAAACGCCGCTCTACGCCCATTCTCTTCGCAATCGCTTGCTGAAACACTACCGTCTGATTCATCAAGCTCCGATTATTTTCCGATTTTTGGCAGAATTTTAAAGTCGAATTCTATATTTTTGTGATTTTTTTCATGCATATATTACTTTTATAATAAGATCGAAGCGAGGAGATTAGGAAACAATTATTCTGCTTTAAAAATCTTTTCTCTTCTATAAATATTTGAATTATCATATTTTGATAAATAGATATTTTTTTCAACTATTTAAAAAATAATATCTGGGGATAATTCATAAATATTACTTGAATGTGTAATGGATTATTACATGAATGTATAATAAGTATATAAAGGTACACAAAAGGTTTACGGTAAAATGTAAAATGTACAGTAAAATGTTTTTACGGTACGAGATATGAAAAAATTTCAAATTACAAAAACCTTTATCTTTCCGTGTACTATACATTGGAGATGAGAACGATGCTGATAACGACAAATATAGAACGGAAAACACCCCTATTTTGGAGGGTGCGTTTCACCCCTCAAAAATCGGGTTCCGCAGATATAAAAAAAATACGTGTCGCCTATTTTTACCCATTCTACAAACATGCCAAATTTCATGGAAATCGGAGAGTTCGGCCTCGCGACCTATCCTTTAAGCAACTTTTCAAAGCAATTGGCACGATATGCATAGTACATTTTTTTACACCGCAGGTTATCAAAGTCATATTCCAATTGGTTTCTATGAAAATTCTGCATAAGATCTTTTTTCATGAAGTTTCCTCATCATTTAAGGGGTCTTCTCGCTTTAGACGCTGAAAAAATACTATTTTCATAAATTTTTTGACAGGTTTATACTGCACATATTGATATAAAAATTGTTACACTTACAAAGAACATCCCTCGGGTGACACCCTTCGATTTTGTTCAAATTTGGATATGTTATAAAGCACCGAAAAGTAAGCGATACGGATTTTTTTTCATCGGCGGGAAAACGGTCTTAAGGGGTGAAACGAACTCTCGAAAATAGTGGTGTTTTTCGTTTTTCGTCGATAACTTTATCGTTCTCATCTCCAATGTATAGTGCACAAAAAAATAAACATTGTTGCAATTTGAATTTTTTTAAGATCTCGTACCGTTAAAACGTTATCGACGAAAAACGAAAAACATCCCCATTTTTGAGGGTGCGTTTCAGCCCTTAAAACCGTTTTTCCGACGATAAAAAAAATACGTATCGCTTACTTTTCGGTGCTTTATAACATATCCAAATTTCAACAAAATCGAAGGGTGTCACCTGAAGGATGTTCCTTGTTAATAATACACTTTCGAAATATATTGAAACCAATTTTTTATGTATTTATGTAACCCCAACAAACTTCAACGAGTTTTTCTCGAAACAACGTTTTGAGACGGCTTGTTGATAAAATCTTCAAAAGTACTGTACCGATCCTCATAAAATGTTAACCACATATTCTTTACAACTATAGCTATAGCGCATATTGAGGATTTTTTATTTAATTTTGATATTTACTATTTTTTTGCTAAAACGGTAAAAAAAAGTACGTTTTTTTTCGAAACTATCCGCCATTTTATTATTTTTGCGTATATAAAAAATCGTATAATATGCGCTACAGCCATTAACATACTGAATCTAAAACCGTTTTATTTTTTGTTTCGTATGATCCATCTCAAAGATTTTATCAACAGCGCAGACCTACCATTTTTTTAGGACATACAGGTTGTCCCATTTTAATCTTACACCTGAATTTGCTCGAAAAATATTGCTCGGACGAAATATTGTGTGGAACAAAACTTCTAGGGATTGAAGGGGGACGTTTGAAAAAAATTTATTTGAGGAGCCAAAATTCAAAATGGCGGCGTTACAAAGGCTGACATGTTTTTTTCAAACGGAAACATAACTTTTTTTTATTGCCAAAAAATTTGTCAGCTGAAAACTAAAAACTTTTGTTGAAAAAATTTGTTGATAAAGTTCATAGTTTTCAGGTGAGAACATCATTTTCAATTATTTCAAATGTATCCAGGATTTGTGTGTGTGTGTGTGTGTGTGTGTGTGTGTGTGTGTGTGTGTGTGTGTGTGTGTGTGTGTGTGTGTGTGTGTGTGTGTGTGTGTGTGTGTGTGTGTGTGTGTGTGCGTGCGTGCACATACACACACACAAATCCTGGATACATCTGAAATAATTAAAAATGATGTTCTCACTTGAAAACTATGAACTTTATCAAAAAATTTTTTCAACAAAAGTTTTTATTTTTCAGCTGACAAATTTTTTGGCAATAAAAAAAAGTTATGTTTCCGTTTGAAAAAAACATTTCAGCCTTTGTAACGCCGCCATTTTGAATTTTGGCTCCTCAAATAAATTTTTTTCAAACGTCCCCCTTCAATCCCTAGAAGTTTTGTTCCACACAACAGTTCGTCCGAGCAATATTTTTCGAGAAAATTCAGGTGTAAGATTAAAATGGGACACCCTGTATATCAAACTACCATTTTCGTCTATAAATAGTCACGTAAATAAATTTAATTTTTTTTCAAATGTGTTTCGAAAGTGTATTTATTAAGTGTGACAACTTTTATATCGATATTTATAATATAAACCTTTTTAAAAAATCATGAAAATAGCCTTTTTTAGCGTCTTAAGTGAGAAGACCCCTTAAGGTTAGAAAGAAGACTTTTCTGGATAAACATAACCAAGAGTATTCTTTTCTATGTATTATAAGTATATTTTAAGCCCTATTTTTTCCTTTTCTCACTATCTCTTCACGAAAGAAAAAAAATTGTCACGGAAGTTGCGAGCGGTGAAAAAATATTTAGAAGTTGCTCAAGTCTCCAAAAAATTCAAGTTTTCATCAAAAAATAGATTTTTTTTCGTTCACATCTCGCCCATGAATTTTACGCTTTACCATTTTGAAATTCACCTCGCGAAAGCTCCAGCCGGCCAATAAATACTTAGTGGTCGGTCGAGGTTTTCGATATTCAGAATTTCCGCCAAACAATAAATCTCGCGTGCACTATAATTCCTTGTAGCATAATAACAAAATAAACAGCGAAGTGTTACATTTTCTGAATAATTTATTGTAATAATTTGTAACAAACACCAATTAGACGATATGTGTTATTATGTATTATTATGTATTATTGTATTATGGCGTCGCTCGTCACAGAGTACAGCTACGAATGGTCCGCAATTTGACAAACGAGACCAACTGTAGGACGCATTACGATGCGCGGAAAACTATTTTTAAAGCAAAAGGGATTCATGGTTTGAAAGTTTGGAAATTTCGAAGCTCTTGAGCGACCACTCAATATTCATTGGCCGGCTAGAACTTTGGCGAGGTTGATTTAAAAATTGTGAAGCGTAAAAGTCATGAATGGTTGATCAGGAGAAGTGGACGCAAAAAAAAATGTTTTTGTAATGAAAATTAGAATTTTTGGAAGGCTTGAGCGACCTCTAAATAATTTGTGACCGCTTGCATCTTTTGTGACAATTTTTTTTTTTTTTCTTCAAAACAGAGATTTGGATGGTGAGAAAAAAATATATATATATTAGGGTGTGCGGAAAAAAATCGATACTTTTTTTTTTCGGTTGCATCCACCAAAAAACGGTGAATTAAGGTAAAAAAAGAAGAATCCTCGAAGGAGAGCTCAAAAAAAAATTATTTCGCATGGCGCATTGCATTTGAATACTTTCCATAAGAATAACACAGGAAAATATTGGCACTTTTGAACGTCGTAGTAAAACTCTTCAGAAAAAAATCTCACAAAAATGTCATTAAGATATTCTGATAGAGAATTGAATTCCCTACAAAAAAAGTCCCTACGAACAATTAGCTTAGAACAACCGTTCAAGTGGTATCGCTGTCTGAAATTAAATTTTTTATTTAAGCGACGTGCAATCTCGAGAAAAATCCAAAAATCCTTCCGAGTGAGTAATTGTTCAAAAAAAAATGATTGGGAAATGGTGCTGAAAAAAGACATAAGCGATTTCGTCACTCAAGAATCCTTATTTCTTTCCCAGCAATTCAATTTACCTCATGATTTTTTGAGAGTAAATATTGAATTATGGCCGGAAAATGCCATTTATTTAAGTTGCTTAGATTTGTTTAACCCAAAAGTCGTTAATAACGTAGCCGAACGTCATGTCACTTTGATAGAAGCATATAACGGTTCATTAACAAAAAACGAAGAGCAGCTACAATATTTATTGGGCGTAGTGCAAAATCATCGACAGAAATACCCTAATTGCAACAAACAGACTCTTAAGAAAAGGAACGATGATTATCAAGCATTATAATGTAAAAACAAATTATTTTATCTTATTAAACCAAATTAATTGAATAAAACTTTTCGAAACACGATCAATGATGGACGTCGTTTCTTTTATATTTCTTGTTGTACTTGATTCTTTTTTGTATCAGAGAAATATTTTGAGAACGATTCCATGCAAATTGTATGTTAGAGCAGAACATTCTTTACAAAAAAAACCCAAAAAGTTTTTTCGTAAAGCGAAAAATTCGATTTTTACAGCCTTTCGAATTATTTTTTTTCTATTCATTCAATTTCAGACAGCGATTCCACTTGAATAGTTGTTCTGAGCTAATTTTTCGTAAAAACTTTTTTGTTGGAAATTCGTTTCTCCATGAGAATATGTTAATGACATCTTTGTGTGATTTTTTCCTGACGAGTTGCACTACCACATTCAGAAATCCCAATATTTTCCTGGGTTATTCTTATGGAAAATATTCAAATGCAATGCGCCATTCGAAATAATTTTTTTGTGAGCTCTCCTTCGAGGATTCTTCATTTTTTACCTTAATCACCTTTTTTTGGTGGATGCAACCGAAAAAAAAAGTATCGATTTTTTTCCGCACACCCTAATATATATATATACAAATCTATGTATTACTCTCTCTCTCTCTCTCTCTCTCTCTCTCTCTCTCGCTCTCTCTCCCCCCTCTCTCTCTCACTCTGTGTGTGTCCGTGTTTGGCGATTGTTCTCTCTCTTCAAACCGCGGCTATTCGAACAATTCCGATCGCCCGACTACATACAACGATCGGTATCCTCACATACATCTTTCGTGACACAGGCACCGCGGGTGGATAATCGAGCGAGTTAGAAACTCGACCACGGGGACCGGTCCGCCAACCGAACGCACGGGCGAGTACTCGAAGCCTCGAAATTAAATTCTTGCGTACACGCGAAAAAGCCACACAGGGCCACGGAACTTTCTGGCTATAATGGAGAATAATATGCGGATGTAGCTTGTCGTTGTCGTGGAAGAAAACGAGATGCGGCGTGCCCCGAACTCTTGGAATTCTTGCGGGCGCAGCTCGCGGTAATGAAGTCCCAGAAGTAAAATGAAAAAAAAAACAAAAACAAAAACAAAAACAAAAATGAATCAAAGATGTGTGCGGCCGTGTAGATGACAAGTTGCTAGTTGAAGATTCGACGTCAGTCCGGCCAACAGAGGTTTTCCAAGGTCAGCGAAGGAAATAAATCATGTTTTCTTACGTTTCGGCCCTCTGGTTCGGGTCCTCTTCAGAAGTTATATTTTTCTGTATAATTTTTATACACAAATTTTACAAATCACGTTTGGAAGAGTTAAATACACGAATGTTTTATGTTATGATTGTTTTATAAAATTGTCGTGTCGTTTTTGTATAACTGTTATGTTAATTCTGTTTTGGTTATAGCTATATTGATTTGATATGAATAAGTTCTTGTATTGCGTTAATTATTCTTATGTATCGGTGTTTGAAATGCGTAATGTGCGAGAGAGTGGTTTATCATATCATGGAGTTATAAAGAAAAGAAATATGAGAAATGACTAACCTCGATGTTGTTGATATTTCTGGCTTTTGCGTATATTTTGGAGGTTATTTCGAAAGACAGTATTTATAGGAGTAAACACTGTTTCGTTGGAATATACTGAATAGATATATAATAGATAGATATAGATATAATATATAGATGCGTAATGTGCGAGAGAGTGGTTTATCATATCATGGAGTTATAAAGAAAAGAAATATGAGAAATGACTAACCTCGATGTTGTTGATATTTCTGGCTTTTGCGTATATTTTGGAGGTTATTTCGAAAGACAGTATTTATGGGAGTAAACACTGTTTCGTTGGAATATACTGAATATATAGAGGAGTATATCGTTTTTAAGCGATTTTTATCATCTGTAATGGATAAATAATGATAAAAAAGTTTTGTGTTTTATTTGTGAAAATTTAATGTACGTGATTGATTTGAGAGAAATTTAAATTAAGTATCAAATGACTGTGATGGTTACCTATTGAGTTAAGATCTTGAAAAAAAAATCTTCCAAAATAAGCAACAACTCGAAATTTACATTTTCCCGTTACATATTGAGTTGTGTGATCACCAGAAGGTCACAAGGTCACAAGAAGGTGACAAGAAGATCACAAGAATAACACAAAACTTTTTTTATAATTATTTACCCATTATAGATGATGAATACCGCTGAAAAACGTTAAATTCCTCTATCTATTGAGTATATTCCAACGAAACAGTATTTACTCCCATAAATACTGTCTTTCGAAATAAACTTCCAAATATACGCAAAAGCCAGAAATATCAACAACATCGAGGTTAGTCATTTCTCATATTTCATCTCTTCATAAATCCACGATATAATAAACCACTCTCTCACACATCACGCATTTCAAACACCGATACATCATAATAATTAACGCAATACAAGAACTTATTCATATCAAATCAATATAGCTATAACCAAAACAGAATTAACATAACAGTTATACAAAAACGACACAACAATTTTATAACACAATCATAACATAAAACATTCGTGTATTCAACTCTTTCAAACGTGATTTGTAAAATTTGTGTATAAAAATTATACAGAAAAATGTAACTTCTGAAGAGGACCCGAACCAGAGGGCTGAAACGTAAGAAAACATGATTTATTTCCATCGCTGACCTTGGAAAACCTCTATTGGCCGGACTGAAGCCGAATCTTCAACTAGCAATTTGTAAAATGAAAAAGTATCGCCAGGCGATACGGCTAAAAAAATTGATTCGCTCCGGAGATCGAGACGAAAAAGTCGGTAAATAAATAGTTACGAGGGTGGGGTGAAAAGTTTCCAGCCTGACCAAGAAAAACGATGTTTAAAAATTTTTTTTTTGCTTTATTTTTCAACATAATCTCCATCAACACTGATACATTTCTCATAACGGTATTCTAATTTAGTTATACCAGTTTTAAACGTAGATTCGTCAAGCTCCTCAAAATACTGATTTACAGCTTTGATAACTTCTTCGTTGCTCTTAAGTCTTTTTCAGGAGTGTAGTGGTGGACCCATGTCTCATCAACAGTTATGAATCGACGCAAAAATTCGTTTGGATTACGCCTATACAGCGCTAAATTGTCGGTAGAAATGGTTTTTCGAAGCAGTTTTTGGTCGACCATTAGCAAACGCGGCACCCACCTTGCACACAGCTTTTCCATGTTCAAATGGTTGTGCAAAATATTTCGCACACGTTCAGCTGACATCCTACAGGTCTCAGCTATCTCATGCACTTTCAACCTGCGGTCTTCCAACACTATTTTATGGATTTTTTCAATCGTCTCTGAAGTTGTGACTTCAACGGGCCGTCCTGAGCGAGGCTCGTCAGAGGTGCTCACACGACCCATTTTAAATTCAGAAACCCACTGCTTAATAGTTGAATATGATGGCGAGGAGTCTCCTAGTGTTGAATCCATCTCTTCTTTTATTTGTTTTGGTGTAAAACCTTTCAAATGGAAGTATTTGATGACAGCACGTTTTTCCAATTTTTTCCATTTTTACGAAAACAACGGAAGCGCCTCGCGCAATGTGCTCTCAAACGCGAACTAACGTAGCGATTGGGCTGAAACTGTACATACAAGCTCGGTAGGAATGGTACTGTAGGACGCCGCTCCAAAACTAGACCTAGTGGCACCATCTCTTGGTCAGGCCGGAAACTTTTCACCCCACCCTCGTACTTTCGTTTTGGATCATTCCTATATTACTTTTTGTTGCAAAGATTTTTAAATCATATTTGTTCTTGTTGCTTTTCAATTTTATTCTTTTTCATGAAAGATTTTTTACTTTACACATATTGTTATTTTTTTATTGATTTAATTTAATTTTCCGTTGCGATAGATTTTTTCATGACATAGATATTTTTTATTTGCTGTACACGCATGAATATAGGTATAGCCCATAAAAAGATAACAATTACTCTCATTGTTTATTTACTAATATCAGTAATTATCATTTCATCAATGTTTAACAATAATTAATATTGAATAATTTTTTTCTTTATTTTCTGGACGTATATTAATGTACAGCACGTTACAAAAAATTATCTATATTGTAACAGATCTGTTACGAGGAAAAATTAAATAAAAATTCGCAAAATAAATATATGGGTATCATGAAAAATCTATCGTAAGAAAAAATAACATGCAATAATACAAAACGAAAATAATTATTTATCAGACGATGTTTTCGTATAGATTTATTCGTTAAAATATACATACATATCCGAGTTTTAATCACGCGCCAAAAAACTCGTGACTTTTTATGACTTTTAGCATCGTCGGGAACAGATCACTGCCGGCAACGAGACGTAGAATAAATAAAATAAAAATCGATTTAGTTTTTAAAAAATTGTTATAGATTGCGTGGATGTTGATGAATATTCGATCGTGGGAAGTGACCATTGAATGAGGACAGTGTGCTGAAAACGAAGAGTTCGAGGTGGAACGATTATTAAATATTGCTCCCCTCTTCGGGCACCGTGGTTCGTAATGGATAGTCCTCGGTGGGATTCCTCTCTGACCCGGAGAATTGCACACGGAGGTTAAGGATCAATCTAGGACTTCCTCGCTCACGCAGCAGACAAGGGTTCGATTCACTCGAGGGGATGTTGTTTGCTCTCTCTCAATCTCCCTCTGACCTATTTTTAAGTAATTGTTTTATTGCTATTTGTCTATTTTGTGTTTTTGCTGGTTTGGCGATTTTTTAAATATATTTTTATTGCCTTTACTCCATTTCGTGAGGTTCGTTATTTTTCGGTTTTTAAATCATTTGTTCTTTACCGATTTTAGATGCTGTTTTTTCGTTATTTTACGATTTTTTCATCATTTTTTTAATAACAATTTTTCTATTTTGTGTATCTGGTTAGTTTTCAATTTTTTAATAATTTTCTTAAATCAGCATATTACATCTACACCTAATTTTTTATTTCGTCATTTTCTCCGTAGCATTGACAGATCCTGATGCAATTCAGACAACCTTATTAATCGACGAATCAATCATTCCGTTCGCGACGTTATACCCATCTTTCTTTTTCGCCTCCCCAAACTGTGGTCATTGAAAAAATGTTTGCGGATCCATCGCAGGCTTGAGTTATGATTAGATCAAGCAGGAGATACATCCTTAGCCCCTCCACCCCCACCCCCCTCGTTCCACCGTCGAAGTCTCGGGGGAGAATTTACTCTCGAAGCCGCGACCAATTCAGCACCGTGCGCAAGTTTTTCGTTCGGCCTTAATTGCGCGGAAAGTTGCTCGGTACGTTGGCTGAGCCCTCGTATAAAATGGGGGCGAGACGTAATAAACCCACCTTCAAGAGCCAAGAATAACGAATAATTCTTAAAACAGAATTCATCGCGCCTCTATTCATTGCAAATTCTGCAAAACTGCTCATTCATCTCAATTCGTTCTGATTCCCTCTAGCTCTCTATTTCTCTCTCTCTCTCTCTCGTTTCCCCTCGTGATATTCTTTACCTCATATCAATAATCATGTACTGTAATCAATCAAATTGAAATAATTTTTATTACAATAAATTACTATGTGTATCGCTAAAAAATTCTTACAGCGACTTTCCCTACTCATTTTGTACTAAGACCCGTTATTGCGGATTTTAATCAATAAAAAATTACCTCGATGATTTAAGACTTTTTTGTTATGCTATAGTAAAATGATTAGACTGTGAATTTTTTTTCTGATTTTTTTTTAATTAAAAAAATGTTTATATTTGTTAATATTTTTTTTGTATAGTATTATTAGGTGTACAAATAAGTTTTAGGACAGTTTTCAAAAAATTCAAGATTTATTAAAAAAGAAGTAAAACACAGTTATTCATCGAAGTAATCTCCATCGCACTGAATGACCTTCAGCCATCTCTCAGGTAACTCGCGGATGCCTTTCGCAAAGAAACTTTCGTCTTGCGAGGTGAGAAATTTAGCGACCCATTTTTCCACTTCTTCAAATGTTTTGAATCGCACGTCAGACAAATCGTTCTGCATTTTCCGGAATAAATGATAATCGGATGGGGCTAAGTCTGGTGAATACGCCGGGTGTGGTACAGCTTCCCATCCAAGCGCTAGTAACGTATCCTTGACCGGTTTACCCACATGAGGCCGCGCGTTGTCATGGAGCAGTTTTACTGGACGTTTTCCTTTACCAGAAAATGGACGTTTCTTCTCAATTTCTTGATTCACTTGCATCAATTGATGACAATAGCGATCGGTAGTAACTGTTTGACCAGGTTTGAGAAGTTCATAATACAGTACGCTTTTCATATCCCACCATATGCACAGCATGACTTTGTTACAATGAACATTGCGCTTTGGCGTGGATGTTGTCGGCTCGCCGGAGTCAACCCAATGATATTTGCGTTTTGGATTATCAAAATAAATCCACTTTTCATCGCCGGTCACAATTTTCCACAAGATAGACTTTCTATGTTGCTTGTTGTAAAGACTCACACAAATGTTAAGACGGCTGTTTTTATTTTCTTGAGTCAGAAAGTGTGGTACCCACTTTGTTCCTTTTCGAATCTTGCCCATTGCTTTTAAACGATAAGAAACAGTTTGTTGAGTTACTCCAAGCTGTTCCGAAAGTTGTTTCTCCGTCTGACAAGAGTTTTCATCCAGCAACGCTTGCAGTTCCTGATCGTCCACCTTTACAGGAGGCCCCGTGCGTTCACGGTCACTAACGTCGAAATCACCTTCTTTGAATCGCTTATACCAATACTCACATGTACTTTTAGATACAATGTTGTCTCCAAGAACAGAACATATCGATTCACACGCTTTCCTAACACTTTTTCCTTGATGGAATTCATAGCGAATGCAGTGTCTAATAAATAGCTTATCGGTCTGCATGTTTAATTTACAGAATTTATAGGTTATGTTTATGACTCCTTTACGTTTCGATACTACATATCAAGCGCCATCTATGATAAGTGAGCGGGACCTTTGAATTAATTTAGAATAGCTGTTATGATACAAAATCGAAGTGTCCTAAAACTTATTTGTACACCTAATATATATTATATATATTTGTATATTTTTTATATTGAGTTTATTATTATTTTTTTCTTTTATTCTTTTGTATTATTATTTTTAAATACACTTTATTGCTCCGAGTAACGAACTTCCTCAGTTTGTACTGAGAAAATAACGCTGGGCGCCACTTATCATCAGTATTATCATTATTGTTGGTATAATAATTTGCGTATTGGGATTAAAATTGCTACGAATCAACATTGTTGCAATTCCCATTACCATCATTATTGTTATTGTTATCGCAATTTTCAGTATTAGGCTTCAAATTGCTACCAACCACCCTTGATATTATTTTCACGACCATCATCGTCATCATCGTCATCATCATCATCATCATTATAATTATTCAATGTTTCGCTCTAAGAAACCAATTTTTTGAATTTTTATTACCACCAAACACCGGAGATAAAAAATAGTTTAATGTGTGTAATATTACGTGTGGTTAGATTGTCAAGACGTACACTCTCTGGGTGACGTAATTTCGTTGGCTATTCAGTGCCAAGATAAACCATTTCTAACAACGGATTACCCCAAACTAAAGCTTTGTAGACATTCAGAAAAAAACGAACCCCCATCTTGATCATCGTAAATCATATATATTGAATATTGAACCCTCAAGTTTGATAAAAGATTACGAATCTTCGCTGGCGAATGAAGAGCATTGCTGCCAACCTCAACGTCGCTGAAGTTGCCGGTTCTCGGCAACACTTAATATTCATAAATGGTAATAATAAATAATCTCCTGATATAAATATAAATAGGCATAATTATAAATGACTTAAAATTTCATTTTGCGTTGTATAAAACATTCGATGCCGCAGTTTTTTTCATTATAATCATCGATAATGTTATACTTTTTCAAGTTGGTAGTCGCACGACAGTTTTTCTTATTTACGTAATGAAAATATAAAAATGCTTCATTTTGCTTGTTAATTATATATTTTATGAAACATTAGCATCTACAGAATAAATCTGTACCTCGTATGCAGTTTTTTGAGGTACATTGAGAAAATAATCCATACACCGTTATTCAACTCAACTGGGCGGCAACATCCTTAAGGGGTAATACTACTGCAGAGTTTCCAAAAAATTGCTTTTCTTTTATTAGCTTAAGGGATGCTTCGAAGCATCTAGAATAAGGGCAAAAACGTTTGGTACCTGTAGAACAAAGGTCCGCTGGCACGTACGCGAAACTTCGACCGTTTATCTGGGATCACAATTTTTCAAAACGGCACGCAGCATAACTCCAACAATTTTCATTTCTTTCACTCCAAATTTTGAGCACATCTCTAAAATAACATTCCAAACAGAAATACGTACGGGATTTACCATGAATTAATTAGAACATCAGTTTTTAACAAACGACTGTCCTTCTTTCCTGTCGAAAATTGAGTTTTTACTTTAATGCTTGCCAATTACACAAAAATTTATATTTTCAGAATCACTGCGTATTTCTCTAGCTATACGTTCAACATGCCTCGCAACATGGCTCCAGCGTCACTATGTTGTATAATTTTTTTAAATCATTTTTTTTTCTTCACTCGGAGATATGACCAATAACATCCTTGAGTATTACTATCCTCTTACTTGTCCTTCCTAAGAAAAAAACTTGATTTTGGAAAAAAAATAGAAAAATTTTAGAAAAAATTAGAAAAAATTTAGAAAAAAATTAGAAAAATTTTAGAAAAAAAAATACTTTTCTAAAATTTAACCAATTTTTTACGTTTTCTAAAATTTATTATTTTCAATTTTGGAATATAAAATTTTAGAAAATTTTTGCTTTTCTAAAATTTAACTTTTTTTTTACTTTTTCTAAAATCTATTATTTTCAATTTTGGAATCTAAAATTTTAGGAAAATCTTACTTTTCTAAAATTTAACTTGTTTTTTTTTTACATTTTCTCAAATTTGTTATTATCAATTTTCGAATCTAAAATTGCAGGATTTTTTTTTAACCTAACGACAACGTTCGTGTCGCCTTCGTGTATTTCTGGTGTTTCACAAGCGTGTACCAGGTCTGTAGAGCTCGTTGTCCCGTACGAAGGGAGCAGCGAGTTTGTGGGAGAAATGGAACGTGAAATGTGTACTGCGTAAAGGAACGGGCTTCCTTTTTCTAGGTTAAATTTGCCCGGACGTAACTGAGTCTCTTTATACGTACGATAAAAGCTGACGGTTGATCTTGGTGGGCGCAAAGTTCAGGATCTACTTTAAACCAAGATGAGGTGTAGGGGGGGGGGGGGGGAAGACGCGAATCCTTACGGCTTCACAGCGTATTCTTCTCTTTCGTACTTTATCCAGCGCTATTTACCATGCGATATAAGGATCGCGCTTCTATATGCCTTCCCCTCGCTCCTGTCGCCCATTGATCTCTGTGACGTTCTCCCTTCACGATTGTACCGCATTTTCCGCGTCGAGTTGCGCGCCCCAGGCTATCGGACCGGTTGTGCGTCAGAATCGTTGGTGTCTCCCGCGGAGAGCGAGCAAAAGAGAGGGAGAGAGAGAGAGAGAGAGAGAGAGAGAGAGAGAGAGAGAGAGAAATCCTCGGGATTTTCCACTGGTTTCCCCGGAGACGAGCAGCGTCTGTCAGGTGCCATTCTTCGTCGCAACGAATGCTATGCACCCTTGACGTGGCTGGCCACCCCTTTCTCAATTACTTCAGAAGTTTGCTGATGCGCTTCGTATTTTATATATATTAATTAATTCTTTGGTATTATCGATTATAAATATATTTCTGTTTTCTCAATAATTTAATTATAAAAATATCTCATTATAATTGTTTTTAATATAAGAGTAATCGAATTTATCGTATTTTTAGCACTACCCCAATATAGATATATATTTATTAAAATGATCCAGCATAAATAAATTGTGGATTTTTGTCCTTAAATTATAAAAATATAATAATTTATTTAAAGTGTTTTTATCTTTCGTAAACTGAGCTACCCTGTAGCTCAATTGAAAATAATAGGGCAATCCACTTTCTGCTGGTTTCCTAATATCCGCTTCCAGTTATAATTTTTCACGAATTCGATGAAAGAAATTGTGAGAAAACGTGTGAAAAATAATGTCCCGTGAACACGTGGCAACGTTAAAAAAACATTTTTTTATCGTATCCAGGGAGCGGAAACGTGCACGGATCATAATCCAATGAAAAGAAAATCCATAAATTGATATGCCTGACAAAAATCATAATGATGGACTTTTCAACATATTTTGTTATTATCAGTCTTATTAGCGACGTGTAAAACTGTGATTGCGAAATGAAGTAAGGACAACAAGATTCACGATCCGGAAATTTTTGCATTTTCATTTTATGTTGGCATTTTTGGCTATGGGCCGAAGAAAAATTAATATAGACGTTTTTTTCTCAGGGATAATGGCAAACAAATGTTACTTAAGATAAATAAATAAATGATTAGAATTAAATTATAAATCTTAAATTATCAATTGTAAAAAATGATAATCAATTAAAAACAAAAAGATATTTTAAGAATGTAACAAACGAAATAAAAATGTAAATGTTTTCATGATCAAAAATTCATTCATTCTGAAAATGTTTTCAAAATGATCACTTATGAACAGTTTTAATAAATGATAATAAATTAAGAATTGGTAAAAAAATTCATAGAATTTAATTTAATTGGAATAAAATTAAAATAAAAAACTTACACACACATACGTACTAATCTTTGCTAATTGTACAATTTCAAGTAGGTAGCGCATCGCGAGTGCTCGGTATAAAAAGCTGTGCACAGATTCACGCACGATAATAATAAAGCAATGGAGAGCTCGTTAAATATATATATATATATATATATATATATATATATATATATATATTCCACGAGCCGCAAAATAACATTTATCCAGTATTTTTCGCTGCTTCTGTTGACAAATAGAATAATAGAAATGACAAGATAATTGCAGCCTAGACGAGCGAGACATTCAACCCACGGCTATTTTCGTAAAAGAGTAGAATAAAATGCTTGGCATATTCGCGAGATGACACGTCAGGATTTATCCGTCTCTTTGTAAAATGGAAATATGTATCCGACTGCAAGACCCGCTCTTGGTCACGTTTACGTTTTCTTTTAATTCTGTTTTTCGTTGGTGTTTCGACTCTTCGTTTTTCGTTATTTTCCGGAATTCGCAATATTTCCGGTGCTCATAGAGCTGTAGGATAAGAAGCTGGGGGGAGCCGGGGGACATTCGCAATTACTGGAAAATCCGTCTGCATTCAAGCTTAAGTTCAGCGCAGGGATAGGAACAAATGGAGGCAGAAAGCGGAAACTCAAATCCGCTTAAGACCCACCAGCGAAATAACGGCCTTCATTGTTGAAGAACCTGGATCTCGCGATCATTCGTGAAGCGTGCCAGTAACGGGAATAGCCGAAAATATGGGGTAGCATGACGGAAGGAGGGCGAATATGTTGCGGCAACACGGCGACGAAGCAAACAGAAGGGAGGATCAAAGCTTCGCATTGTTTATCGAAAACGCCTTGGTTGGATCGGGATCAAAGCCTGTTTCGCCCGGTCTTCCGAGCCATTGTTAATTATTATGGTCCGGATGATGGTTCCGGCTCGTTAGCATGATTAGCATCGCCGCAGACGCGGGACTTGGTATTTAAAAAAATTCAGTACCGTTGGATACGCTGAACCAGTACTCGCCGTAGGTTGAGTAACATCCAAATGGAAAATGCTCCATTTTTTTTAGGTTACTCGGTAGTAAAATCCATTAAGTAGGCCAGTACTTGCAACAGTTAGCGGTGGCTTAATACTCAAGAACTACCCCGGAACTGAGGATACTTAGTAGAGCTTTAGTATTTACTGAGCACTTAGATTGCTTAGTAGTAACCTAGTGACTACCAAGTACCCCCGTTTTAAGATTAGTCAATAGATGGCTAGTACGAGGGTGGGGTGAAAAGTTTCCGGCCTGACCAAGAAAAACGATGTTTAAACATTTTTTTTTGCTTTATTTTTCAACATAATCTCCATCAACAATGATACATTTCTCATAACGGTGTTCTAATTTAGTTATACCAGTTTTAAACGTAGATTCGCCAAGCTCCTCAAAATACTGATTTACAGCTTCGATAACTTCTTCGTTGCTCTTAAATCTTTTTCCGCCAAGCCATTTTATGAGGTTAGGAAACAGGTAATAATCGCTGGGGGCTAAGTCTGGAGAGTAGGGAGGATGCGGCATCAATTCAAACTTCATTTCGTGGATTTTGGACATGGCAACAATCGACGAATGTGCTGGTGCGTTATCGTGATGAAACAAAACTTTTTTCTTCGCCAAATGAGGTCGTTTAATTTGCACCTCGTGCTTCAAACGTTGCAATAACTCTGCGTAGTATTGACCAGTGATAGTCTTACCCTTTTCAAGGTAATCAATGTATATAATTCATCTCGCATCCCAAAAAACAGTAGCCATAACCTTGTTTGCCGATAAAATTGTTTTTGCCTTCTTTGGGGTTGGTTCCCCTTTTCCAACCCACTGTTTTGACTGTTTTTTATTTTCAGGAGTGTAGTGGTGGACCCATGTCTCATCAACAGTTATGAATCGACGCAAAAATTCGTTTGGATTACGCCTATACAATTGTCGGTAGAAATGGTTTTTCGAAGCAGTTTTTGGTCGACCGTTAGCAAACGCGGCACCCACCTTGCACACAGCTTTTCCATGTTCAAATGGTTGTGCAAAATATTTCGCACACGTTCAGCTGACATCCTACAGGTCTCAGCTATCTCATGCACTTTCAACCTGCGGTCTTCCAACACTATTTTATGGATTTTTTCAATCATCTCTGAAGTTGTGACTTCAACGGGCCGTCCTGAGCGAGGCTCGTCAGAGGTGCTCACACGACCCATTTTTAATTCAGAAACCCACTGCTTAATAGTTGAATATGATGGGGAGGAGTCTCCTAGTGCTGAATCTATCTCTTCTTTTATTTGTTTTGGTGTAAAACCTTTCAAATGGAAGTATTTGATGACAGCACGTTTTTCCAATTTCTCCATTTTTACGAAAACAACGGAAGCGTCTCGCGCAATGTGCTCTCAAATGCAAACTAACGTAGCGATTGGGCTGAAACTGTACATACAAGCTCGGTAGGAATGGTACTGTAGGACGCCGCTCCAAAACTAGGCCTAGTGGCACCATCTCTTGGTCAGGCCGGAAACTTTTCACCCCACCCTCGTATTTACTAAGTAGCCTAGGAGTAACTGCCAAGCAATTAACCTCGCTCAGTATTTGGTCCTCATCCTCGTATTAACGGGCTGCATTTACCTAGGTGGATAAAAATAATTGCATTTCCAAAAAAATATTTTTATTCGATAGAATCACCTTTTAACTATAACCCCTGAAAATTTCATCGGAATATTCGTAAAATTCAACGAGCTACAGCTTCTAACAGACGGCGAGGTAAAAAAAATGTCATCATCTGCCGGCGGCCATGTTTTTCTGCATTTTTTGGTGATTTTTTTAGCCCTCAATATGTTTACCTTCGTGTTAGAAAAAATGCGTTTCTTTTTCAGCAACCATGTCGCAGAAAAAAATCAGAATTTGGCCATTTTTTCGGGCCTCCAGGTAGATGTAGCCCCTTAAAAAGTGCCGTAGTGCTCATTTTACACACTCAGGTAAAAAGTACTGAGTAATTAGTTCATCAAAATATGAAATACTCAGTAAGGGACCCATTCAGTATTAAGTGATTACTCCTAGTATTAGTAGGCACCCCAGTTCTTATTTAGTAAGAGCCTTGAACAATGAGTACTGAGTAATTAGTATATCGACTTAGTAAGTACTTAGTAAGGTACCAACTTTGTATTTAGTGATTACTTCTAATGTTGGTACGTACGCGAGTTCTCATTTAGTCAAAGCCTCAAAGACTTAGTAGGTACTTAGTAGGATACTGACTCAGTACTTGGTACTTACCCACCCTACGATTAAGTACCCAAGTACTCGTTCAGTAAAAGTCTCATCCAATGAGTACTGATTAATTGACCCATCGACTTAGCACGTACTTAGTAAGGTACTACGTGTTTAGTAATTACCCTATTATCCGTAAGCACCCTAGTACTCGTTTAGTGAAACCCTCTCTGTGGTCGATCAAGTACTCACTAAGCAAGTACTTAGTAACTTACCAAGTTCGTACCCCGGTAAGGAATGACTGTCCACTGGCGATGTCAACCACAGCCCGAGTTTCATCAGTGTCTCTATCGACCCAGAAATCGCGCGTGAAGCTGGATAATCATCGGGGCAAGTAGGAAGAAAGGGGGAGGGTAGCCCCGAGGGCATATGATGAATACAGCAGGAAGATGTGAGATACCTATCGGTATTCGCAAGATGTTGTTGCCGATAGAGTTTTGGCACGTGCCCAACGCTAAGTCCGCGGTTGCGCTTCCGAGATTTCTGTCGGTTTCAAAAGTAGTTCGCGTATCAGACTCCAAAGAAGCTGGCGACGAGGCAGTGCATGAGAACACACGTTAGTCACGGTTGTGCAGCTCCGTACGTGTGTACGTGTCGCGTGTGCATGTGCGATCAAGATTCTCTCCTTTCATGAACGCGATGTAATAACGGAATGTACGCTGAGCGATCAAAACGACTGAGTGCACGGAGATTGGCTGAAGGCATCATCGAGAATCTTCTCCGCATTCTTTGCCGTTCTGGCAAACTTTGCGCCAATGTCTGTAACGTTTTCTCAAGCGTGCAACGGTCCCAGTACCTCGGTATTTACGTTGGTGTAAGCTACCGAAAATTTCAGTGCCGACTGTTGCTCGGATGAATAACGACGACACTCAGTGCGCACCGTGAAGCAATTAATCGCCGCGTGCTGATTGTGCGCAATTTATTGCCGTAATTTGGTCGGAAATAGTCGACACGCACCCCGCGTTATAAATATGCGCGTATATTTAATGTACACACGAGGCCAAAGGCCGCTGCAAAACACACGGATCGGAAGATTTATCGTTCGGCGACGACGATTATTTATTTAGCCACGAAGCCCAAAATGGACAAACTAGTTGGAACGAGTGAAAGAACAATGAAAAAAAATACAAGCAAATATTGTAACTGCTATTCATTCGAAGCGTGATTGTCTCCATTATTCCGCCCACCCAAACAAACCCAAACGAGTCCATAGGCGGTCGTCAAGCGTGTATCGGGTTACCGAAAGTGGAACGAACAAGGCAGCTCGTTATTGGAAGCGGACCGCTGGTGGAGTGGAACTTGTGGCAATGAGAGAGAGAGAGGGAGGGCTTTCCTAAGGGTTGGTTTTTTGCGAAAGTCGACAAGGGTTGGATAGTCCGACTCCAGGAACATTCACAATGCGTCCAGCGGCTCTTTGAAGGGTTTCTTCAGCCAGGAGGGTTGAAAGCCGAGCCAGTCTCATCGAAGGTGGCCTCTCGCCAAGCAAGTGGGTCACGCGATGACGACAGCCAGGCTGTAGTATCAGTGGACCAATATGTGGCATCTGGCGTTACAGGCTTCAAGCTTCGCATAACAAGCTCGCCCAACCCCTCGCTACACACAACCCCCGTGCATGGGGTGAGAAGGAGAGGCGTTTAGGAAGAGAGCAGAAGGCGGCAAGCCTGTGTAGGGATGCAACGCTGATGGGAAAAGTTGCAGCTTGCAAAATCAGATGTGCCCTCCATGGATGGGGCTGCATATCCTTGCGAGGGTGATCTTCCTTTTACGGGCGGCGACGTCATGAGCACACAAACCCAACGGTGCCTCCACTGCACGGCTTACCAGCTGGATATCACTGGAGCATCCTCCGCGACAACTTTGCCAATGGCAACAACACCACCATCCTACCTCCAGAATTCTGAGAAGATACGAGTATCAGGCATGATCCGTTTCGTTCTCTTCCATCCACCCTTCGTTCCCCTATCGATAGGTCATTCCTCGCTTCCGCGTTGGTGTACCAAGCTTGTCCACACTGGGTTGGTCCTCGTTCGGTATTCAGTCGAAGCTCTAGCCCGGCCAAAGCCCCGCGTTTATGCAGCCACTAAACGAGTAGACGTTGCGGTGTGTACTTGGGCTACCTTGCGTGGCATCCAATTTTCATAGGAACGCTGCCTCAATCCGCTCACTTCTGCCTTCATTCCTGACTTGTACCACAAAAATTTGGCATTCCTGGTGCCTTCCTTCCAGGCTCTTCGTGTGTTCTTATGATAAGGAGATAGGGCCTCGCACACGAAGAGGCCAGCATGATGGTATGAACTGGCGTCCGAAGTATCCGGGCAGCCAGGGATACAGAGAGAGAGAGAGAGAGAGAGAGAGAGAGAGAGAGAGAGAGAGAGAGAGAGAGAGAGAGGTCTGGAGGATGGAGAACCAGGATGAAAGTCGTACGTGTATCCGATGCGATAAAAGGCAACCGGCGCGAGCCTTTTGGAGCCGTCTGGTTCCTTTTTTTAGTGCTTGCAACCAACTGGTGAAATATTCTTGTGCACGAGGCGATAAGATCTAGCCCGTTTGGAGATCGTGCGCTGCCGACAGATGTCCCGAGAAGCTCCTTGGTGTGGGCAACTTGGATTTGCAACAAATGGTTGATGGCGTTGTCGGGGATGCCGAAACAATGTGGTAGTATACAGCCGAAAGGTGTGCATCACCGTTGCTTAATTCACTCGAAGACTCTTGATTTCCGTCATCATTGACTCCGCTCAGGATTCACGTCTTCGCAGCCATTGGGACACGGAACGACTCGTGTTCCGGCTACGGTTGAAGAACGGTTTGCAACTTCACCGAAGACAGGTTAACAACGGGCCTGAAATATACGCCTCCGAAAGCTCAGTATATTGCAGTTAATGACTTGGTCGTCGTGCCATGGCTGCCGACAGTTGCTCGGGCTTGTACTCTAATACGGGAGGGTAGGTTTGTATAAACGTGTCGCCCCCGTCATCTTGCGCTCTAAGCCTGGATCGGGTAAACACGCTGCGAGGCAGCGAACTCTGCCGAATCGTGGAACGATGCACTGCGGGATAGTCATCACGAGCTGTAGGTTATTATACGACGAGGCATATTCAAAGTTCACCATAAACGACTTCAACCCCCCGAGCTTCTTCATCGCCCGCTACTGTTATACTCTTGGCGCTGGTAGGAAGAGGGAATATTACATTCACCGGAGTTACGTGCGCTGCGTATACGTGTATACAAAGGGTAGCTCGGTCGCCCTCGGGCACCCACAGGAAAGCGGAGAACTGCGCCACCCTCGGGACATTTGCAAACGCTCCACTTCGCCACTATACTCGTATGGAGATGTGCAACATGCGAAGACCAAACTGACGACGTGATGTCATGCGCCCGAGCTCTCTCGGCCTACAATTGGGAAACGTGGTATCAAGTCTCCGTTGATGGCTCGTTTACTCTCTCTCGTCGATGATACTGGAAGTCTGTATACATATCAGGAATATGTAGCTGCGCTTATCCTGCTCAAATTGACAAGTTTATTGACCTTGTCATCTTCCAGTGAACCGTAACTTCCCCGACGGAAGTTCAGTGTTGAGTTATCCGGGTGATTTGGGTACGTTTGGAATTGGTTCGGTTCATTTGGGCTGTTGCAGAACCAGTGTAGGATACCCCAAATGATTTCGATCCGTTTGGGATTGGATTGGGTCAGTTTAGGCCGTTGTAGTTTCAATGATTAGTATTCCTTTCCATTTCATTTCATTTGGGATTGGTTGGATTTGTTTGCGCTGCTGCAGCTCTAATCGTCAGTGTTCCAAATTGTTTCGGCCCATTTGGGTTTGTTTGGGTATCCTTCAGCTGTTGCAGCTTCAACGTCAAGTACTCCTAGCTGTTTCGGTCTAGTTGGAATAGGATACGGTTGCTGCACAAGCTAAACGTTGCAGCTACAACAGCACATGTTGTAGCTGCAACCTTTGAACCCCCACATCGTGTCGGTCCGTCTTGCTTTGGTTAGGCTTCCTTGGATTGTTGCAGATTCAATGTCAAGTAACCCAAATGATTCAGATCCATTTGAGTTTGGTTGGCTTGATTCGGGCTGTTGTAGCATCAATGTCAAATACTGTAAATTGTTTCGGTCCGTTCCGTAGTGGGTTTGTTTGTATGTCGTTTGCGTCAAGACATTGGGCGGATAAGTTGTTCGAGCTACTCCAGAAGCCAAGTATGATGTTGCTATACGAAGTACCTACCGCAAAATCAGTTCCCGTAGCCAACTCTCGTTAATATCCTGTACAATAGACAGGGTCACTAAAGTTTGCATCAAAGCGGATGATACCTGGGTCTCTCCAACAGTGCCATAGTTTATTTAATTGGTCGATGTTCCGAACTCTCCTACTCTTTCACTCTCTCCCTCTCTCTCTCTCTCTCTCTCTCTCTCTCTCTCTCTCTCTGTGTCTCTTACCATTTTATCAGATTGCGATACCGTGACCACTCTGCCTTTCACCGAATTCAGTCGGTTGTTACGCCAAGGAGTACGTGTGGAGTGACGATCGGAGTCCAAGCCGGATGAGAAATCTGTGTACAGCGATAGATAATTGTAACTGTCTCCACCGAACCGACGGCGATTCCTACAACCAAAGTGATAAACTGTCCTAAACTCGCGATATCATGGCTGGCCATCCTCAGTCTCTCTCTCTCTCTCTCTCTCTCTCTCTCTCTCTCTCTCTCTCACACACACACACACACACACACACACACACACACACATACACACACACACACACACACACACACACACACACACACACACACACACACACACAGGTCTTCGCATTGAACCGCAAACTGGTTTCGTCCCTGTGGTATTCTCTTGCTGCGACCACTACGCCGTGATCCGTCCGAACTACTGTGAACAAATATTTCCCAACCTGCTCCGAACTTTTGCCCTTAACTTTATCGATTGGAATCTAGCAAGCTACCGGCCCGGAAGTGTCGCCGAGTACCGTGAGCACAATTATCATTCCAGACTCCAAGGATCCCACCGACACGAACCGATGTGGCAGGAGAGGCTCTCGTCTCCTCATTCGCATATGCGAGACATCGGTATTGTTCTCCATTGTTCCATCGCAGCTTTCTCATCCTGGAAGGTTGTCAGGGCTTCGGAGCGGTCACCCATCCACCTACTGGGGTCGAAGAGACCTCCGTCCCGAAAGAAATCGTACTCGATCATTTTTTTCTCGGCACAACGAAGTTTCGACTATCATCATCATACAAGTGAACGTCCTGACTCTCCAGGGTCCAAGAAGACTAGATGTTTCCTGTTTCTCACCGCCGTTTTACTTTCCTCTCTCTCTCTCTCTCTCTCTCTCTCTCTCTCTCTCTCTCTCTCTCTCTCTCTCCCGCAAGCCCGCCCCGGCTCTCCCGCCATATCTCACGTTCATACAGCCCGGCAAAATTGCTCGGGAGCGTGAAGCTCGCACGGGAATTGCCGCTGGATAGATAAACATCGCGGAATGAAATATCGCGCAATGCCTCGCCGATGGGGTCAGAACCCTTGGGCACCCCACGAACGACACCAGAGACTTTTATATCTCCGACACGCGCCCGCCATCCTCGCGCGATCCCGTCAGCCCGGAGAAGAGAAATTCACGTAATGACGTCTCATCAGTCGAATGAGCTCTCGAGCGTCGGGTGACTGAAAGTGAGCATCGAACGCTTTGCTGAGGGGATGAAAAAAAGGACACTCGTCTGGGAATTTCATTGAATCACGGAGGATGTTGTACGCCCGTCGGGAGTGACATTTGCTTGGATTCTTCTGTACGGGCCTGTCAACGTGTAGGGACGTATTTCGACGTACACACACACACGCTCTCTCTCTCTCTCTCTCTCTCTCTCTCTCTCTCTCTCTCTCTCTCTCTCTCTCTCTCTCTCTCTCTCTCTCTCTCTCTCTCAACAAAAAATTCATTTTTTCATTTAACTATTGCAATTGACTTCAGTTCTAATCGATACAATATAACTCCCTATGGATCACGCTAGTTTTTCAGTTTTGAGAGATTTATCATGATCGAAAGAAATAGTAGGGCCAGAGAAATGATGCAAACATTTTCCTATCAAAATTTTATTGGTTTATAAATATCATCTCCTTTTTCTTTGAATATTGATCTCGCTCTTTTTTTTCAACTTCTCTTCCTACAGGATCCTGTTTAAGCTTTTCGTACCTCCATTTTTCGGCTTATCTTTTTCTACGGAGCCTTTCTTCTTTCGATAGCAACATGGCGATAATCTCAGAGAATCAGTTTTATGTGACTACATGCATATTCACACATGCGTAACCAGGATGGTGTCAGTCCTCTGACGCATCTATTATGCCTCTGGATCTCACATATCGGAAAGACGAGGAATGACGATTCGAAAGGGTTTTTATGCATAGCGCGGCATGCTACGTTTTTCTAACCTCAAAATATGACGGTGAGTAGGTGTCTAAACAGGTGAAGGGTGACTTATTTAAGGGGTCTTCTCACTTTAGACGCTAAAATATGCTATTTTCATGATTTTTTTGGGAGGTTTATATTATAGATTTTGATATAAAAGTTGTTACACTTGATAAATACTTTCGAAATACATTTTAAAAAATTATTTTATTAGGAGTACAACTTTGCAGTGACCGTTTTACTAAGAGAGCCACTGCGGCCGAAGTAGTGGCCCTAGCTCAATAAAAAAAAGTGGCATTTTAAACTAGAGGCTCTGCCAATGTAAACAATTTAAAAAAGCTAACGGATACGTGTATGCATTATAAAGTTATTGGCACTCAAACATGGCAACCTACGAGCCGAATTCTCAGCATTTGCGGGAACTGCTCCAAAGACAACAAAGGAAGGGATCTTTGCACCGGATTGTGACTGGAGATGAAAAGTGGGTTTACTACGATAATCCTAAACGCCGAAAATCATGGGGACTGCCTGGTCATATTCCGTCATCGACGCCCAAACCGAATATTCACGGATCCAAAGTGATGCTGTGTATCTGGTGGGACCAGCTGGGCGTTGTGTACTATGAGCTGCTCAAACCATCCGAAACCATCACAGGGGAACTCTACCGACGTCAGTTGATGCGCTTGAGTAAGGCACTCAAAGAGAAACGGCCACAATTCAACGAAAGACATGACAAGGTGATACTGCAGCATGACAATGCCCGACCCCATGTTGCAAATGTCGTGAAAAAGTACTTGGAAACGCTGAAATGGGACGTTTTATCCCACCCGCCGTACTCTCCAGACATTGCCCCTTCCGACTATCACTTGTTCCGGTCAATGGCACGACGATTGGGCTGACCAGCACTTCGGTACTTACGAAGAAGTCAAAAATTGGGTCGATTCCTGGATTGTCTCCAAGGACCAAGACTTTTATCGACGCGGGATTCGAATCCTACCTGAAAGATGGGCCGAGGTCGCAGCTAGCGACGGGCAGTACTTTGATTAAAAAATATGTAGCCACTTTTTTATAATAAGGCCTTAAACTTTTGAAAAAAACGGTCACTGCAAAGTTGTACTCCCAATATTTATTATAGTCACTATTTATAGACGAAAATGGTAGTTAAAAATATGTCCTTAAAAAATTGTAGGTCTGCGCTGTTGATGAAATCTCGGAGATGGATCATCCGAAAAAAAATCAAACGGATTTAGATTCAGTACGTTAATGGGTATAGCTCATATCATAAGACTTTTTATATCTGCGAAAAGAACAAAATGGCAGATATTTCACGAAGAAAAAAACAAAAAAATCGTGTTTTTTCACCGTTTTTGGCAAAGAAAAGTAAATATCAAAATTTAAAAAATCCTCTATATGCGCTATAGCTATAGTTGTAAAGAATATGTGGTTAACATTTCACAAGGATCGGTTCAACAGTTTCGAAGATTTTATCAACAAGCCGTCAAAAAACGTAGTTTCGAGAAAAACGCTTTTAAAGTTTATTTGGGTGACATAAATAAATAAATTTTTTTTTATGTATTTCGAAAGTGTTTTTATTAAGTGTAACAACTTTTATATGAATATCTAGAATGTAAACATATTTTAAAAAATCGTGAAAATAGCCTTTTGTAGCGTCTAAAGTGAGAAGATCCCTCAATTGAAAAATGTCACAGTTAAGAATGACCAGAGGGGTGACGACCTTGCCTGTGACCGATCAGGCTCTTCGGAAAAGTAGATGTCTGGCAAGCATAATCAGCTAGCGGCACCCATCATGCAATATCTGAATTGATTTACAGCCACTGAGAGGCATGATTGAGAAGAACGGTTACAAAATTTCGTTATTAATTGTGAGATAAATTTATAAAAAACATAAAATTTATGTTTTTTATAAATTTTTCAGGGAGGAGTTATATAAATGCACAATGGTTTCAGGGAATGTTTGTAAATGTTAAGTACCTCTGCAGCTCGCTACTATATATGAAGCCTGGATAGTTACACTCCAGAGAAATGATTTTCATATTCAAAATACAGGGAAAAAAACGAACAACGACGATTCATCTGCCAAATCGGATTTGCAGGAAAATTTCGAAAAATATCCAAGTCTTGTATTCCGATAAAAACCTACAAAGTATTCAAATAGCAAGTATTGGAAAAGTCAGATTACAAGCAAAATGACCATTCGGGAGAAAAACAACCAAACCCAAACAAGTACATATATTTTTTGTCTACGGCTGTTAATTGTTTCCAACTCGCAATTTGATCGAAATAAAAAATGAGCTGGATCAGCGCGACGACACGAACCCTCCAGATGGAGAGTAGATACAAAACTCGAGAGTTCCGCGCGGAGTACAATTCTCGGGGGAATTTTCGTTGCAAACTGGTAAATTATTGCGAAGCGCCATTAGGGCTGTTCCAGGCGAGTCGCGCCAGGATCTATCTGTAGGGGGACATTATGTTGCGGCGACAGGGCTCGGTGTTGCGCATGAATGCATAATCTCGGGGCGAAGCAACGAGTATAGTTCAAGACAAGGTGGGAATTCAGCGCCACAGTGACATAATTCGTTTGCGACCGGATTTCCTTTGTCTTTCCGACTCGCTCCGTACATGCCGCGCACTGCGCGGTTCACACCGTTTCGTATTGTACAATGCGATTCCGTTTTCCTGCAAAAGTGCGGGTCTCCTCAAATTTTGGGTAAACTCACTGCCTTGGAGAACAATGCGCCCACTTGCGAGTTCACGGGCTTGTCATTTTTTTGGTAGTATTTAATTGTGTAGCAACGAATGTATATAGAATATATTGAAATGTGTTTTAATATTTCAATGTGATGAGATATATTTCAATATTCTAATATATTAATGCATTCAATTAATATTTTAATTTACTTATATATTCGGTTGATTTTTAAATATTTTAATGTATTAATATATTCAAGTAATGTTTATATTAATTCATATTGATGCATTTAATTTGAAAAATGTATACGCATATACAGGGTGCCGTGTAATCAATGGATCATCCTGCAACTGTCGATAGGTCAGACCATGTCCTACTATATGTTGGAATTTCAGTTTAGTAAAAGTTTTAGGTTTTCGAGATTTTGGGCTTTATGCTATTTTTTTTAATTCATCTATTTTTGGTTTTTCGCTGGTCATTTCTACAAATGATAACTCTTTTTACCCGATTTTTTTAACACTCATAGTTATTTGTTTTATGTAGAAAAGTCTTCTTTTTTACCTTAAATGTTGAGGAAACTTTATGATGAAATATTTGATGCAGAACTTTCGTACAAACCCATTCGAACATCTGACTAGCGTGCTGGTGAAAACAAAAAATTACCACGTATATCGTGCCAAGTACTTTAAAAAGTTGCTTAGTTATTATCGATTCATATCATTTGTATAAATGGCATGCGAAAAACCAAAAGCAGATAATTTTTTTAATAACACAGCCTAAAATCTCGGATACTATGGGACTTTTACCAAACTCAAATTCCAGCATATATACATATATATATATATATATATATATATATATATATATATATATATATATATATAGTGAGACGTACAGGTCCGTCTCAGGCGCCATACCCCCACCACAAATTCAAACAAACGGACCCATTATGAAAGTAAGGGAGGGGGAATAATAAATCATAACAACTCAAGTGAACAGGTACGACCTTTAAGGACACAAGGTAACACAAACAGTGTACAAGGTCACAAAACGCTAAGCAGGAAGAAAGACGAGGGAGAGAAAAAACAAAAAAAAACAAAAACAGTAGAAAAAGGTATCGATAGGTAATAAGTAAGAGAAGGGGAAAAGACGTTGGAAAAAAAACAGAGGAAGCAACAAAAAACAAAGCGAAAGTAAAATTGATTTAATGTATGAAAAAAGGTTAACAATAGAGGGGATGATGGGTAATTAGTAAGGGAAGGAGAACAATAAACAATAAAATATGGGTATAAAAGAGGAGGAAAGTTGGAGGAACGTCACTTCTTTAATCCCTTGTGGATCAACAAGTACCGCTCAGCAGAGTGCTACCTTCTCGGAGGGGAAAAGCTGAAAGAGGGGAACCTTGAAAAAACAAGAGAAGTGAGGAGTCGCCATCGTAGAGTTGTACTTTTTACGTGGATTTAAAAGTATCGTTCAACAGAGCACCACCTTCTAGGAGGGGAAAAGCTGAAAGAGGGGAACCTTAAGAAACTTAAAAAGGAAAGAATTGGGACATAGTTTTTTTTAAGTCAATAAATATTTACAAAAACAGAAAACGCGATAAGAATGAAAAAGATCATTAAAAACATTAAGAATAAAAGGGGAGGAATAAATTACGAGAAGATATAAAATTAGTATAAGGAGAAGTGGGAAACTTGGGAACGACACACACACAAACTCACACACACACCTGTAACACACAATCATAGCGACAAGGATATCGAAGGACGTGTATCAGGAGACCCTGCAGCTCAAGAGCGTATCTCAAATTCGAGCATTGACCATTGCAAGGTGCGTGGTGCCATCTGGCGTCACGATCCGTAGTTAGAATAATCTATTATCAACGCGCGATAATCGATTACGCTCACGCAGAGTAATTAGGAGAAAGCGCGCCGTGGCGCGACAATCGAGAGCGCGCTCGGCACCGCGCGCCACGACCAGCGGTAGCGCAAGAGGGGGAAGCGCGTTACGAACTCCCAGCGCCATCGGTGAGTGTGCGCCGTAAACTCACCACGTCGCGAGCGACAATACACAAAGGAGAGGGGGAAGAAAGTATAGATGCATGATTGGGCCACCGCGCTCAAACATCCTTACCATCTGAGTCAATCCGCGTGCCGAGTACTTTACCGACGGAATAGCGACGTATAATAAGCACACGAAACACACACAGCGACACAAAAAAACACATCACACTTGTACACAGCGAGCTTTTTAGATTATATCGAGTCATAAAATTGAATGAATAGCATTTTATTATAAAGTACCACGAAACAAAACAGTCTCAACTAATTTCCTCACTGATCGAGTCCCGAACAAATAAATTTAATTGTAACAAATTGGGACCCGTTACAATATATATATATATATATATATATATATATACGAGGGTGGGGTGAAAAGATTCCGGCCTGACCAAGAGATGGTGCCACTAGGTCTAGTTTTGGAGCGGCGTCCTACAGTACCATTCCTACCGAGCTTCTATGTACAGTTTCAGCCCAATCGCTACGTGAGTTTGCGTTTGAGAGCACATTGCGCGAGACGCTTCCGTTGTTTTCGTAAAAATGGAAAAATTGGAAAAACGTGCTGTCATCAAATACTTCCATTTGAAAGGTTTTACAACAAAACAAATAAAAGAAGAGTTGGATTCAGCGCTAGGAGACTCCTCCCCATCATATTCAACTATTAAGCAGTGGGTTTCTGAATTTAAAATGGGTCGTGTGAGCACCTCTGACGAGCCTCGCTCAGGACGGCCCGTTGAAGTCACAACTTCAGAGATGATTGAAAAAATCCATAAAATAGTGTTGGAAGACCGCAGGTTGAAAGTGCATGAGATAGCTGAGACCTGTAGGATGTCAGCTGAACGTGTGCGAAATATTTTGCACAACCATTTGAACATGGAAAAGCTGTGTGGAAGGTGGGTGCCGCGTTTGCTAACGCTCGACCAAAAACTGCTTCGAAAAACCATTTCTACCGACAATTTGGCGCTGTATAGGCGTAATCCAAACGAATTTTTGCGTCGATTCATAACTGTTGATGAGACATGGGTCCACCACTACACTCCTGAAAATAAAGAACAGTCAAAACAGTGGGTTGGAAAAGGGGAACCAACCCCAAAGAAGGCACAAACAATTTTATCGGCAAACAAGGTTATGGCTACTGTTTTTTGGGATGCGAGAGGAATTATATACATCGATTACCTTGAAAAGGGTAAGACTATCACTGGTCAATACTACGCAGAGTTATTGCAACGTTTGAAGCACGAGGTGCAATTTAAACGATCTCATTTGGCGAAGAAAAAAGTTTTGTTTCATCACGATAACGCACCAGCGCATTCGTCGATTATTGCCATGTCTAAAATCCACGAATTGAAGTTTGAATTGATGCCGCATCCTCCCTACTCTCCAGACTTAGCCCCCACCGACTATTACCTGTTTCCTAACCTCAAAAAATGGCTTGGCGGAAAAAGATTTAAGAGCAACGAAGAAGTTATCGAAGCTGTAAATCAGTATTTTGAGAAGCTTGACGAATCTACGTTTAAAACTGGTATAACTAAATTAGAACACCGTTATGAGAAATGTATCAGTGTTGATGGAGATTATGTTGAAAAATAAAGCAAAAAAAATTTTAAATATCGTTTTTCTTGGTCAGACCGGAAACTTTTCACCCCACCCTCGTATATATATATATACGAGGACACACAGACAAGTGCTTTATACTTGTCCATAAGTATAAAGTACCCTGTCATTTTTCTATCCGGACAAAAGATCGAATATCTCGGCGAAAAAAAATCGTAAACCAATTCACCAAACGGCGTTTTGAAGAAGATGAAATCAGCTTCATTTTTCTTTTCTATTTTTGCGATTTTTTGGACCCAGTAGGCCATTTTGAAAATGCCGGTTTTTCACGATTTTCGCCCTTTTCAGAATCGTGTGCTGGACTTAGGAAAAATATTAAACTCCCAACTTTGTAACAAGATCTTCAAATAGGAAACCGTGAGCTTTAGTTTCGTTAAAAAAAGTTGTGAATTTTTTCACAGAGTAATTTAGTTTTTTTCAAAAAAAAAAAATGAAAAATACGGCAGGTTTCCGACAAGCCGGCATCGTGCAGCGCAACTTGGAAACTATAAGATTTGAAATATTTAATCTATAAAGTAAGAAGTTGAATTTTGTTATTTTGGAGTCACCACATTTTTTTAGCTTTTTTCAAATATTTCTTCGTATCGCTAGTTTCGGTTCATCGTCGACGATTTGTCTCATTAATTTATTGCCCTTACTTTTAAACAAAGATGTTTTAATGAAA
The DNA here is from genome assembly GCA_964007375.1 of Ophion obscuratus. Lineage (NCBI taxonomy): Eukaryota > Metazoa > Arthropoda > Insecta > Hymenoptera > Ichneumonidae > Ophion > Ophion obscuratus. The sequence goes on along the minus strand of OZ023318.1, from coordinate 55,695,896 downwards.
ATATATATATATATATATATGAATAAATAAGGGTGTGTGTGTGTGTGTGTGTGTGTATAAACATTTTAAATGCATTGTTTTATAGCCTAGGGTCTTAACTTTAATTTGCAACAAAGATTTTTGTATAAAATCCGAAAATGAACCGCGTTATGAGGATTCTTGTGAAGGGCAAGGTGGCCCACTACGTTACGGCCAGCCGCTCTGCTGCAATGTACCCTCTTTTCCTTGGCGTTTATCACGAAACTCTGTTTTATGAAACGGTTCAATCGCAAAATATACAACATTATTCATCGTATGATCGGATGATTTTTTTATACCTTCATCCATTTAACAACCAATAATTAATGTTTTTTGGTCGAAAATCCATCGTTCTTCTACGACTTGTCATTTTCGTAATTTGGAAGATTTCAAAAAAGTTTTCGACCTAACGAACATTTTATCATTCTACTGAAAGTACTGTGGGATAAATAAACGATAGATGCTAGATCGGTCTCCCAAAGATATAAATGAGGATAGGTGTAGCAACAATTAGTGGTTAAAGATTCTTTATTAATGTGGAATGATAAATAACAGAATATGCGCTCGCTTTTCTTTTTGTCGTGTTCGCGCGATTATTTCAAGTTTTACATCCTCAATGTCTCGTTGTCAACTTCCTCCTCTTGTTTTTTTTATTTAACGCCCTCGCAATCCCTTGTTTATTCATTTCGTCTCGTTCCGCTCAGTCGCTCTCTCACATGTTTCAGCACACACAAAAGCTTTGAATGCCCTTTCCCTACAGTACATTTCTTTTTTGAATTGCCAATGAGCCTAGTTGGCAGAAGCGCTTACACCGATTGTCCATGCAGCAACGGCGGCACTTTGTTTAAACAATAATGATTTCATTGTTTATCAATATTTTTCAATAAAACAAAAACTCAAACTTGGCACGACTGTTTATTAATTGTGTGTATTACACACTAATACAGCAAATATTTTAATGTATTAATATATTAATATATTCGATAAGTATTTATATTGATTCATATTGATTGTTTTTAATTTGAATAATGTATACATACATACACACACACACCATATATATATATATATATATATATATATGGTGTGTGTGTGTATAAACATTTTCAATGCATAGTTTTATAGCCTACAGTCTTGACTTATTAATTGTGTGTAAAATCCCGACCTCGTCACCGCAATATCCCCATCAGAAAAAAATATTGAAAATAAACATGTTTTTTTGTTACCTTAAGCTTATGGAGCCCGTTGATGCGCGCGCGCATGTGTGTGTTTCTCATTACGCTCGGCTGTAACGTCGAGCCAGATGATCCTTTAGCAACTATGAGCTCACTCCTCTCGCCAATTCGAGCGATACGCTTTACTCTTTATGCTCTTTTTTTTCATTTTTTTTTCTTCTCGTTTGCAATTTTATAGCCAGCTAACATTCGCATTCTACTGCAGTGCAGTCATTCCCGAATAGTTTTGGCTTTGAGGCTTTCTACCCTCCCCCCGTCTCACCACCCCGTCCTGGCCCACTCCCGTGGACCCTTTCATTCCCCCTACACCCGATGAGGTACCATGCCGTACTGCATGCCATATAATGTCCATACATGTGTGTGTGTGTGTGTGTGTATACGCGAGTACGATTTACATGATAAATAAGACTTCGCGTATGGGCGAAACGAATCGGTTCGTTACGAGGCTGCGGTAGTCCAGCGGATGACGTTAAAATTGTAGACAGGGTTGGACGTACGAATAATATGGAGCAGCATGTACACACGAAGCGTATTAGGATTGGGCCTTCACTATTTACACACACACACACACACACACACACACACACACACACACACACACACACACACACACACACACACACACACACACACACACACACACACACACACACACACACACACACCAATTTTCGAAAGACTTTGGAAGGAAACAACAACACATAAATATGTGTTGTTGTTTCCTTCCAAAAAGGACTGTGTGACTTAAGCATTTTTCTTACATATTCGTATCGTAGCATTTTTTTTAAATCGCCTGTTTTGCATACGTTAATAACTTTCTGAAAAATTGACCAAATAAATCTCTTTATTTTTCAATTTTTTCGTTTTGAAACGTAGTTTATGAATTTTTTTTGTTAGTATTTACGCATCTTTAATATAATTATTTAGTTTTTTTTTGTCGAAAAAACACGAATTTTTCAAAGTTCGACCTCTTCGTTCCCGATTTCCTTTCGTCGAAAAAAAGAATGGTAAATGTGGCGTTATTTCGCCGCAAGACGGTTTCGCCGCAAAATCGTGGTAAGATTTTTTTTCTATTTAGTATTCTAAATTGAAAAACCGTAATTCTTGATTTTTTAAAACTTTAGTTGTTGCCTATAATGCCATATGGTCAATTAATATATTCAATGGTTGAAACAATTCAGTACACTATTTCATTCATATTAATGTTTCGCTCAGATATTTTACAAGTAGTATGTGAATTTGTCGCTAAAATAATTAAGAATTATAAAAAATTAGTGGATTGTAAAAAAATGTTAATATTATTTTCAAAGTATTGAATATCATAGGATCAATCATTTAAAATTACGTCATTACAGGAAAAAGCTAAATTTAGAAAAATCAAGAAGAGAAAATTTTCAATTTGTGACAAAAATAAAAGCAAAATCTTACCACAGTAGGTCCTCAGTAAAAAAAACGCTAAATTAGTCATATTTTTTTACGAAATAGAATTGAAAATGCAGAAGAATGGAGTTTGACAAAATTAGTGTTGTTTCCAAAAAACTAAAAAATTATATCGAAGATGACTGAATATTTTTTTCATAAATTACATTTCAATACAAAAAAAATGGAAAAATAGATCTTATTTGGTCCACTTTCAGCATGTTATGAGCATTTTCAAAAAAAAATTTCGATTTTTTCAAAAATTCACTACATATTTCCGATTATGAAGAAAAAAAAATAAAGAACTTATTTAAATTTCAGCCAAATCAAATTGGGTCGGGTCTAAGAGTGGTCGATTTGGTGTGGAAGGCTCCATACATACATGTGTTTAAGTGTGTGTGTGTGTGTATCTGTGTGTGCAAATCAGCTGGGAAAAAATAGAAAGCGGCATAAAAAGTGAACAACAATTAATCGAACATTCACACAAATTACCAAAATTAACATGAAAAGGTGTATCAAAATTGAACAAGAAATTCAAGACAATCGAAGCAAAATCGATGCGTTAACGGCGGGGTAAAGTTAATTCGGCGAAAAAAAGGCATGTTTTTAAGATTGTTTTTTGGCGTAACGAATAGTGTTCGTTTATTGAAAAATTTACATATAATAAAGTAACATTTGAACAACATTCTCCTAAATTTGCATTGCAAAATATTCAAAATTGAGCGAGTGAAAATTAAACCCCGGAGGCGCCTCGAAAAAAAGTTGGTTTGCGGTGTGCACCATAACTCGCAACAGAATCATTTGAAACTAAAAAATCAAAATGCATTTATTAAAGGAGATGTTTCTCGAGGTAATGACGGGAGGATTTTTTTTTTCGATTTTTCGCAGCACTTGGGAGCCAAAAACCCGATTTTCGCTAAAAAAATCGGCTAATTTGTTGTTGAAAAATTAGTAATTATTAAAAAAAACAAAAAAGCTCTCGACAATACCTGGTGAATTATGTGAAGAAGTACTGTGCAAAATATCATAGCGATTGGTCCAGTAGATTTTGAGTTATCGTGCACACGGACTTCAAATATGACAAGTCTCAGAAAAACGGTTTGAAAAACGCAGAAGAGAAGAGAACGGCATGGAGCAATAGACGCTCAAATACTCATAACTTCGTCAATTTTACTCCGATCGACTTGAAATTTTAACACAATATTCTTGATATATTATGCATTCATTTAAAAAAAAATTTTTAAATGAAAAAAAAAAGATTTAAATACTTTACCCCGCCCTTAATATACTGCAAGAGGAATTAAAAGGAACGTGGGCGAGGATAAGATGTAGATGCTAAATGTGTTAAATGCAAGCAGGCAATTGAAAATTTAAGGCACATTCGCGAATGTACGGAAGTTAAGGAAAACTAAACCAAAAAATAGTAGATGAACTGGAGCAATGGTTGGAAAATAGCAAAGGCTTAGAAATTAACCGGAAAATAGAAGCGCAATTGAAAATGCAACAGGCAAAGGATCTATGCGATTACACGAGAAACGTGGGAACGAGGAACTATGCGATTTCAGAAACTAGCAGCTAGGATAGATATGAGAAAACCAATGTAAAATAATTTGTGTAAACGAGTATCGAGGGACATTTGTGGAAATACGCTTAAAAGGAGTATATACAAGGAATAAAAATACTACTACTATACATGTATATTACAATACCATTATAAAACACGACACAAATACACGATATTAATAACGAAAAAAAATAATAATACCAACAAAACAATCATATGGGAAAATATTGATTTTGTTTGTTTGCTTGGGTTATCATTATTTCGCAGAAATTATTATCTTATTGTTATTGTTATTTCCGTTATTATTAGCAAGCGCAGAATATACACTAATAATAGTCATAATAATAAAATGAAATTACATAATAATTAAATAACCATTTTGCTTAAATGATAATAATAATTATATGGGGAAAATAATGTTTCCACCATGGTACAAATATATATAATATAATATAATATGATAACATACGTTCTAATTACACGATAATAATTACTAAAAATATAATTGCACAAACACAACATTAAAATGCGAAAATAATTATTTTTATTCAGTCTGTTTGGGTTATTATTATTTCGGGAATACGATTATTTTATTGGTATTCTCACTCGTGTTATTATTATCATGTACCATAATAATAATAAAATAAAATAACAATTGGATAATCATTATTTAGCAACAATAAGAATGATAATAATCATGTCAGAAAAATAATTATGTTACTATTGCGTGTGTGTGTGTATATATATATATATATATACACACACACACACACGCAATAGTAACATAATTATTTTTCTGACATGATTATTATCATTCTTATTGTTGCTAAATAATGATTATCCAATTGTTATTTTATTTTATTATTATTATGGTACATGATAATAATAACACGAGTGAGAATACCAATAAAATAATCGTATTCCCGAAATAATAATAACCCAAACAGACTGAATAAAAATAATTATTTTCGCATTTTAATGTTGTGTTTGTGCAATTATATTTTTAGTAATTATTATCGTGTAATTAGAACGTATGTTATCATATTATATATATATATATATATATATATATATATATATATATATATATATATATATATATATATATATATATATATATATATAATATTCGCAAACCCTGATACGCCATTAAGTTTACTTTACAGTCATGATTTACAGTTATGACTTACAGAATTCATGATTGTTTTAGTGCTCATAAGTATTCATATTTGGGTCATGGGGCACCCTCTCGGGAGCTTGCTGACCATATAAACCCTGACCATTTCCCCCCCCCCCCCCCTCGGCCACAACCGCAAAGACGTTTTAATTTTTCTGAAAAAGCCAACGAGCTACACGCTTGTATGAACGAGTTTTCGAGGCACTCCACGGGGAGTCATGAAATATTCACGCGCGATACGTATTATGTACAACATCCAGGCTTCAAATATGGACTTATATATATGTAACATTCCTGTGGGAATCGTACACGACGGTTTTAACGAAAAAAAAACATGGTTCTCCTGGTCTGAGGCTTGGGTATACCATTTCTCTGTCTCTCTCTCTTTCTCGCGTTCACTCAATATAAGCCTGACTAAACTTTATTACGGCGCTGAGAAAAAATAGAGGGTCGAGTTACAGGCTATAAAAAAGTTTCCAAAGTCCCAAAGGTCTGAGGCTTGCAAAGGTGAAGGGGTTCGCGCCTTCGATGCATAAACATACATCCATACACACACACACACACACACATATGTGTCTGTCGAGAGGCACGGTGCGGTGACGTCGAGTAATTAAGAAGAATTTTTAATAAGATATTTGTTAAAGAAAAATCATTAAAAATCGTCGACTTTCTGAATTTCAGATATACCACAAAAATATAAATTATTTCATTAACGTAATTATATAAAACATTTATTTAACGATAAATTAAGTTTTTGTAAGAAATTACGGGTAAAATTCTGACCCCCCCCCCCCCCCCCCCCGATCGAGCGGAAATTTTGCATAAACCTTCCTTTTAATATTTTAAGACTGAAAGGATTTTTGGCGACGCGCAATATTTTTTGGGTTTGGGTTTGGGTATGTTTGGGTATTTTTGTTTGGACAAAACGGAAAGCGTGATAACATATATAAGTATGAACGGAGACGTAGCAGATATAAATATACTCGGCGCGCGTTGAAAAACAGATTAAAAATTCATTTTCTCAAAAACTATTGCAAGTCGCTAAAAATTCCTTTAGAGATTGTCTTAAAATATTAAAAGGAAGGTTTGTGCAAAATTTCAGCTCGATCGAGGGGGGGGGGGGTCGGAACTCCATCCGAAATTAATTAAATGATTATGTTAAGACCTTAGGCCACAGTAACGAGTATAAAATCATGTGCGTACGGAAACAATTTGTTTTCTTATGAAAAAGTGATTCACTCATAAAATTAATTACACATCTATTTAGTATAAATATCAAGCTGTTAGAAAAAATATATATATATTTTTTTTATGTACAAAATGGCTGACTACTAATATTTTCTTTTTGTTTGGGCACTCCGCGGTGTAGTATTTAGCATCCACAATTTTTCACCTAGAACAAAAAACAAAAATTCTCGTCAATCTACATTAGAATACCTAGAGAAGTACGTAAGGAATTTAAAAAATATTGTTTTATTCAAAAGTTGTAAGTATTTGAACTTAAGAAATGAATTTTCGGTGAAAAATTTCGTTATGACTGCTCATAAACTGCTCATAAAAAGAAAAGTTTTCGATTAATCAGAAATTCCGTACGTACTTCTCTGCGAAATACAATTAGGAACATAACTTTCAAATTTGAAGTAAATCGAGTGAAAATTGTTGAAGTTATTTCAACATTTCAACAATATTCAACAATTTGTCACGCCAATTGGAAAAAAGCTGTTTCGAGAGGTTTCGAGTAGTCGACCATTTTGTAGATCGAAAAAAAATACATGTACTTTCTAACAGATTGATATTTATACTAAATAGATGTGTAATTAATTTTATAAGTGAATCACTTTTTCATACGAAAAATATGTTAAATTCGCACATGATTTTATACCCGTTACTGTGGCCTAAGGCCTTCTTTGAAAATTGAGTTTTAGCTTCATTATTAATTTCACGTAATGTTAAGTACGGGCATGATGGGCTATGATGAATGTCCTCAAAGTTGAACGTCTTCGAAAAGCCCCTTTTTCCACCTTCCTTGACACACTGGGTCATTTCGATCCAGACGGATTCGAAATAAAATGCTCACTTTCCCAAAATTGAAAGTTTTCAATTATTTTTTACAACAATTCGATTTCATACTTTCTGAATTTTAATTATGCAGCCATATTAAGAAATATTTAAAGAGTATTCCGGATTTTTGTCATTAAAAACCGACTGAAAGGTTGGTGGATGAAGTATCCGGGTCAAATGTACCCAGTGTGTCAAAGTCGTGGCCAAATATGTGTTTTGAGGAGAGGGTTGAACAGAAATTTAAAGAGGATATTTTATACAAAAAAATAATCATAAGCTGTCGATTTTCTGGATTTTAGAGAGTTCCCAAATGGACTATTTTTATTAACCTAATTATTCTACACAAAATATTCGTTTAACGAAAAAATAAGTTTTTATTCTTTTGTAAGAAATTAATTGGATGCTTATTTGAATTTAAAATTATGTACCAGCTTCATTACTGATTGCAGCGATTTGGGGTTTACGTAATGTTTAGTACGGGGACGATAGGCTATGAGGAATTTCCTCGAACTTGAAAGTCTTTGAAAACCCCTTTTCTCATATACATATATGAATATATATTTTTCAATCATCAATTATTTGCAATTTCAATCAGATTTGAATTCCCAACTAACCGGAATTTTCAATTACACGCTTTCGAAAAAAAAAACGCGTCCGGTTTCATATCTCCTTTCATTCGAGCAAAACAGAATCCGTCGTGGAGCAACTGGCAAGAGCGAATTTATAGGATTCCTTGGCGGCAATATAGCAGTGTTCTTCATCTCTACTCCCATCTCGCCTTTCATTCGTTACTTCTTCGTTCTTGTGGCTTCGTTCTTTTTGTGCGGTAAAGGACTGGCAAGGGCGGAAAGGGTCGGTGGAAGGGAATCCTCATGAATATCCTGTACATAAATTTAACCAGGACACGAGAGAGTCGTCGAAATATTACCGGACCCTGGATCACCCGAATATGAAGCTACGAAGGAAAGGCATTAGCGAGAGAGAGGAGAAGAGAGAGAGAGAGAGAGAGAGAAAGAGACGAATATGCTCAATGTATAATAGGGCAAGAAAAAATTGGGCCAAGTGCATGCAGAAAAACAACGTCGCATCACTAGGCGAATTCCAAAAGTCGTCAGCCCTGATTAGAGCTTGCAAATGTCGTTCGGTTGAGGACTGCGAAGAAATGATGGAAAAAGCAATAAATAATTTATTTGATAATGAATGATTGATCGAGACAGCTGTCTGAAAGGATCAATCGACCCAAACAGCTTCCTCAGTCTATAAATCAACCCCAACCACCTCAATTGATCGCTTCAGCTGTCCGAAGTGATCAATCGAAGACATGATCAACTGACCTGGAAACATGATCCGTTCTCGCTCGGATGAAAAATCATAGCAACAAAATGGTGAAAATAAAGTGCGTAATCGGGGGAAAAGAATCGCCAGTTTTCCAGTACAATGTGGACACTTGTTAAAATCGAACTAGGGCATTCGCGACAACGACGGACACGTATGGCGTCGTTATGATTAATTGTACCGAATGTGGTGACGTACGAGCCGACGTGGTGTACGATTCCATGGCGCATGTGGAATAATTATCCGACACGCTTCTCCGCCAGCCACTGCCATTGTGCCGAGAGCTTCGATCTGCCGGGCAATCACCATATTAATCACATTTCGTGTCACCTAGGGAGAAATGACTATCAGCTCTGATACGCGGCGCAGTCTTGTGGGAGCCCTCACAGAAACAAAAACAACGCACTCGCTTACCGGTAATGAAATGGAATTGGTTAAAACGTTGGATAAAAGGGCTCATTGTAGCAGGGCTCGTCAGCGTGGAGCTTAGGGTGCCACAAAAAGAGCGTGATCTACGAGTCAAATGTCAGTATTGAGAGCCGCTTTCACGTTTCCTCCTTGGGGACACAGGTGATCAAGGCCAACCGTTATTCGAAATCGTCGCATTGACCACGCTCTTTCTTCGAATAAGTTTATGTGATGTTTGTGGCTTCGCGAAGATTGACAGGTTGACGTGAAAAATAAAAAAAGGATAGACAAGAGCTCGAATCTGTAAACTTGGATGCTTTGGATGGCTCTGAAACTTGATTTATCCAACTTCTAGGAGAATCACAGTTGGCCAAGTACAACCATTTTCAGAAATCATGGCTGGGTCATTCCAGTGGACTTTTCATTTGATCAGGTAAGTTTTGGCATTTGTTCTGACATCGAGCTTGGAAGATCAATATCAACTGGAATCTGTAATCTTAGACGTGCTGGACGGCGCTGATTCCGCTTTTGTCCAATTTCTAGGGGACTCACAGCTGGCCAGGTTCAACCATTTGCTGAAGTCACGACTAGGTAATTCCCGCGCCCTGTTCATTGGATCAAGTGAGTTTGGATATTTCTCCTGGCATCAGCAGGCCTGAAAGATGCCGGAGGATCTGCTTATATCCTGAAGAATGAGCATAAGTACTCGTCATTGAGATCCGGACGCAGCACTTCGCCAGCATTGAATGCCCCGGGTCTATAGAAGCCCCTCAAGCCCTTCTGCGTCGGAAGCCCAAGCATTCAAAGGAAAATTCCTTGGCTCCTCTCGCTTTACTACACCAAAGCTTTCGATCCCCGCATTCGTATTCTCTTCCCTCCTTTTTTCTTCCATTCTTATAAGAAATTGTGCTCTCGTCCCGGCTTGGGTGTGTGCTATCACCCCAAGACCTGTATTTCTCTCTCGCCCTCTCGTATATTCCATTTGACCGTGTATGACGGACGAGGGGGTGGATAAGACGGCGAGAAGCGAAAGAAAAAAAAAGAAGATTTTTCATTCCGGCGGCACTCAAGGATCTCGAAAGAAAAGGCACCCGATACCGCATGTCGAGTGCTCGTTGTACGTATAAGAGGGCTTAGGTAAATTGAAAATGGAATTAAATTTTCAAGCTCGGGTGTAAGGTTGCACAGCTTCTCACCGCGGGTGAAGAACAGAGTGTGAGAGGCTGCCGGCAGTACAAAGCAAATACGTTCAGACCTGTTTTCTTTTCCCTAACGTCTTTTTTCCTCCACCGCCTTCCTTACAAAGGCTCTCAGAGTGCGTCAATGTTCTACTGTGCATTTTTCGTCTTTTAACCTCTGTTTTTAACCAACTACGCTGATTTGTATAAACATTATGCACCAATTTCAAACGATTCGCGCAACCTTCTCTAAGTCAGCCCAAGTTCCATTCTTCCATTATTGATAGTCCTACACCTATGTGATCATTCCTGATGAAGAATATACTTGACGCCCCAGAACTACCGTCAGTGTTACTTTTCATGTACCATAAAAAGAGGATTCATAATGTCCAGGTCGTATAAACTAAAACAGATATTTTAACTGTTTTTTGCTAGTTGATTTCAAGGGATGAGGAAGAATTTTGGTGCTAGAGTTGCTGGGATGGAGTGAACTGGAAGGTGTTCAGGTTCGTTTGGGTTGACGGTAGTGTACTTACCTGCAGGACTTGTTGGGTATTTGTGGTAGGCCAACAGGTTTGGAGGACTTGCTGAGTGTTGTCGGTAGCTTGGAGGTCTGAAGAATTTGTAGGATGTTGATAGTAGCTTACAAATCCAGGGGACTTGTTGAGGACTTCCTATTATCCAATACAAGTCTAGGGGACTTGTTGGGTATTGGTCGTAGCCATTAGATCTGGAGGTGATCTGTTGTTGGGTGATAGTGGTAGCCTAGAAGTCAGGAGGACTTGTTGGCAGTCGGTGGTAGCCTACAGGTCTGGAGGACTTGTTGTGTGTTGTCGGTGGTACCTTACAGGTCTGGAGGACTTGTTGAGTATTGTCGGTAGCTTGGAGGTCTGAAGAACTTGTAGGATGTTGATAGTAGCCTACAAATCCAGGGGACTTGTTGAGGACTTGCTATTATCCAATACAAGTCTAGGGGACTTGTTGGGTATTGGTGGTAGCCATTAGATCTGGAGGTGATCTGTTGTTGGGTGATAGTGGTAGCCTAAAAGTCAGGAGGACTTGTTGGCAGTCGGTGGTAGCCTACAGGTCTGGAGGACTTGTTGTGTGTTGTTGGTGGTACCCTACAGGTCTGGAGGACTTGTTGAGTGTTGTCGGTAGCCTACAGGTCTGAAAGACTTGTAGGATGATGATAGTAGCCTACAAATCCAATGTAGTTGTTGAAGACTTGTTATTATCCAATACGAGTCTAGGGGACTTGTTGGGTATTGGTGGTAGCCATTAGATCTGGAGGTATTGTTGGGTGACGGTGGTAGCCTACAAGTCAGGAGGACTTGGTTGGCGTTAGTGATAGCCTACTAGTTTCAAGGTCTTGTTTGGTGGTAGTGCACTGTGTTGTTCTGGTATTCCTCCTCCGCATCCAGAAGTTTTTTTTTCGTCAAAGTGAGGATACTTTGCCACTTGACATTTACAGTCACCGCGTTTGGTCTCCTAAGGCCCATGACCCGTGAGACCCTCGATGATGTCAACTGCCAATTGACAAATCTGTAGGCCTCGCACGTGCAAGCCTGAAAGATTCCTGTCAAAAAGATCCCAAACAATTTCATTCGCCAGTCTACTACAGGCCGTCGTCATTCGAAAGTAAACGATTCAATCGTTTATCTATTTTTCTTTTATGTCACGTCGTGTGAGCGAATCCTTTTTGGTGAGATGAAGCGGGACATCTGTCTGATTTGATAATGGTCCCTGGAGCTCCGCGTTCGAGATACCTCCACTGCGGGACAACTTCTTCCACGTTAGACAACCTTTTCCCATCGTTTTTTTTTCTTCGCGTGCCGAATCACGCGGGCGCACAGCTGAGACCCAAGGGACGAATTTGCAGAAAATTCTATAGAGGAGCAACGCAGTAGGGAGCAACGAAAGATCGTATAAGTCAAGCCGGGACCGTGTCTCAGATCGCTGGAGAATCGAATTTAACGGGAGCTCCCGGGGGAGATCAACTGAACTTCGTCTCGAAGACGTGAGCTCTCTCGATGCTCGTGAATACCTATATATACATTTCAACATACAAAACTCGTTCGTATGGATTTTTCAACGAGACTTTTTCCTTCTAGGAAAATCTTTGCGAACCTATTATGATATTCCCCCAATATTTGACTATACCGCGATCGCACAAAAGTAGATGGAAAGGAAACGAGTATACACGTCTGATTCCCTTTCCCTCTTGTGGGGACAAAACGGCAAAGCTGCTTCGAACGCTCGGTTATCAGAGGGAAAAATCGACATTGAAAAAATTAAAGACACATCAACGGCGTTCAACGAATTGGAGTAGATGTTACATTCGCAGGGTTGCAGTTACAGTTATGTGGTTTGGGGAGGTCAGCGTGGGGCATTCAGTTTATAAACGACCTCAGCCGGACAAGTTCGTCGGCGTGGCCCTCGAGAAATGCAAGAACTTTTCACGTTCCCTCCATTGCCGATGGTGACCGTTTGCGGAACAAGTTCCAAACTCGACTGTGTGGCTCTCAGCCTGGTGTGAATTTCGCTATTTGGAAGGCAAAAAGAACGGTATTCGTGATCTGGCCGTTCAACGGGGAACGATCCATTCAGTGGCGTTGACGCGTGTTTATCGGGACTGGCAGTTGTGCGCGGCGTACACAAGGGTTTTTAAGGAATTTCTCCGAGCGAGTTCCCTTCGCTTTATCCGGATAAGTATTCCGCGAGGCAGAAGGAAGGAATGTCAGGAAAGGCAGGGGTGTGTTTGTATATAGGTGGGAAGTATACATAGAGGATGTAAGCAAAGTATGTACATATGGGAGAAGAAACATCAAGACGAGAATGTTACGCTGCAAGACGATCACCTATCCGACTATTGGCCCCGAGGCTAAACATCGCTGATGCCTTGTTTCTGGTGCTTTATTTATTTTTTTTTTCATCCAACCAACAATTCGACTCCCACGATGGAGGATCAATAGCAGATTTACTTGTCCGCGAATATCGCTGCCGATTTGATCCTGACGGATACGGGTGCGAGAAGTTATCCGAGAAACTAAAATGACTTTGGCACAATACCTGCGAAGGACTATTGTCAAGCCTGTCCGCGAACTTTCGAAAGACATTTAAACTTCGGTCGTTGGTCCGTCTGCACGGCAGGCCATGAGAAAGTACGAAAGCCGTCACGGGGCATTGCGAAAAGCTTCGAATCGTGAGCGTGGTCTATTGAATGGACATGCATTTGGTCGATGATCCTTCGCGCTTTTTCCTTCTTCTCTTTTCCGCTCGAGCTAGATTACTTTTACTTTCGTGGACTCGCGCGAGACGGGGAAGAGGACAAAAATCAACCAGGACAGAATCTTTCGACAAGGGAACAAAGATGAAAGTCTGGCGATACATTGTGAATTTCCGTGAAAAAAAAAAAGTAAAGAAATACTCTGCACGAAGAAGCCTGAAAGTCCTTCACATCACCGACGACCAGCGGAAACTCGCGTATAATGTGTACGAGTACACACTGCGGTGGATGGACATGAAAGAGAGAAAAGGAGGGTAAGGATGATGTGGAAAAGCATGTTCGTATGTCCAGACCGGATGGAAGTCCAAAGTTCTTTTCAGTAGCTAACACACTGGCTGGAGCCTGGACCAAGAATCTCAACGATGGCAGGTTGTAGAGACTTCCACTATACCGAAACCACCAAAGTTCGGCAGATTGTTAGGCGCAGCCGGTGGTTCTTTTCGGGGATGGAAAAAAAACAGAAGTTTTCGCTGCGTGTGTGAGAAACTCGCGTCTATGTGAAAACACTTACCGTTGCTGCTTGATACTTGGAGGCGGTTCGCTAGACCAACGTGGTATGTGGAAATCTGAGGTTTACATGATACAGAGTACACCATCTGCACTACCGGTTAATGAGGACAACACTCTTGTGGCGTGTTCTTCATTGCGAAGAAACAGTACTTTTACTTTGCCGTTAATCCGCCTGCCGAAAGATCCTTGTTGTCTTGATGGCGCAGAATCAACGTCCTGCACATCAATGTCTTCCTGATTCCACGAGAATGAAAACTGCTGGCTGCTCCGCGAGGACCATAAAGCTCGAAAATTGATTTAATCAAAGTGTCCAAGCAAATACCGACGACGGGATACAAGCCCAAACAAATATATACTGCCCAGGAATGGTAGATACGATGGAGCGGGTAGTGGTCGGTCAATATTTGACCACCTTGCCAAGCAACTGCACGGAGGAACGAGACCGTCGTCTTGTCTCATTCGATTTTCCGCATGTGTACTCGAATATTTCTCTGCTGCGCGGGAATTCGTTGAACAAATTTGTATACGATCGACAATACTCGGTTTTCGTATCGAGCGCAGACGACCCCACGAAGCACCATTGGGATGACATTCGATTTCCAGTTGCTGTAGTGTAACAGATTCGCCAAATCAAGAGTGAATCACAAGAGAAACGTGAAGCTCGTTTTCATTTCCGGTTGATGAAATTTGTGTAGCCACCTTAATTTCTCTACCTTTGAGCATACGTGGACAATAAAGACATGGCGTGACGTTTGGGCTTGTTTGACTCATCGAATCAAGAGTGAATCATAAGAAGAATTCACAGCAAGTTTCTATTTCCGGTCGATCATATGTGTGTAGCCGTCTTACTTGTCTCCTTTCGAAGATACTCGGAACATCAAGGGATGACGTTTGGGCTTCATTGATGTATCCAATCAATGAGAATCAAAAGAGGAATTCGCAGCAAGTTTCTATTTCCGGTCGATCAAATGTGTGTAGCCGTCTTACTTGTATACTTTGGAGGATACTCGGAAAATGTAGAGATAACGTGACGTTTGGGCTTGTTTGATTCGTCGAATCGAGAGTGAATCAAAAGAGAAAGTCGCAGCAAGTTTCTATTTTCGGTCGATCAAATTTGTGTAGCCGTCTTACTTGTCTACTTTCGAGGATACATGGAACATCAAGAGATGTCGTGACGTTTGGGCTTCTTTGATTCATCGAATCAAGAGTGAATCAAAAGAGGAATTCACAGCAAGTTTCTATTTCCGGTCGATCAAATGTGTGTAGCCGTCTTACTTGTCTACTTTCGAGGATACTCGGAACATCAAGAGATGTGACGTTTAGACTTTTTTGATTCATCAAATCAAGAGTGAATCAAAAGAGGAATTCACAGCAACTTTCTATTTCCGGTCGATCAAATGTGTGCGCCGTCTTACTTGTCTACTTTCGAGGATACATGGAACATCAAGAGACGGGATGTTTGGGCTTCTTTGATTCATCGAATCAAGAGTGAATCAATAGAGGAATTCGCAGCAAGTTTCTATTTCCGGTCGATCAAATGTACGTAGCCGTCTTACTTGTCTAGTTTCGAGGATACTTGGAAAATCAAGAGATAACGTGACGTTTGGGCTTGTTTGATTCGTCGAATCAAGAGTGAATTAAAAGAGAAATTTGCAGCAAGTTTCTATTTCTGGTCGATGGAATGTGTGTAGCTGTCTTACTTGTCTCCTTTCGAGGATACTCGGAGCATCAAGAGATGTGACGTTTAGGCTTCTTTGATTCATCGAATCAAGAGTGAATCAAAAGAGGAATTCACAGCAAGTTTCTATTTCCGGTCGATCAAATGTGTGCACCGTCTTACTTGTCTACTTTCGAGGATACTTAGAACATCAAGAGTTGGCGTGACCTTTGGGCGTGTTTGATTCATCCAATCAAAGAGAATCAAAAGAGAAATTCGCAGCAAGTTTCTATTTCCGGTCGATCAAATGTGTGTAGCCGTCTTACTTGTCTACTTTCGAGGATACATGGACATCAAGAGATGTCGTGATGTTTGGGCTTCTCTGATTCATCGAATCAAGAGTGAATCAAAAGAGGAATTCACAGCACTTTTCTATCTCCAGTCGATCAATTGTTTATAGCCGTCTTACTTGTCGACTTTCGAGGGTACATGGAACGTCAAGAGATGTCGTGACGTTTGGGCTTCTTTGATTCATCGAATCAAGAGTGAATCAAAAGAGGAATTCACAGCAACTTTCTATTTCCGGTCGATCAAATATGTGCACCGTCTTACTTGTCTACTTTCGAGGATACTTGGGATATCAAAAATTGGCGTCACGTTTGGGCGTGTTTGATTCATCCAATCAAAGAGAATCAAAAGAGAAATTCGCAGCAAGTTTCTATTTCCAGTCGATCAAATGTGTGTAGCCGTCTTACTTGTCTCCTTTCGAGGATACATGGAACATTAAGAGATGTCGTGATGTTTGGGCTTCTTTGATTCATCGAATCAACAGTGAATCAATAAAGGAATTCGCAGCAAGTTTCTATTTCCAGTCGATCAAATGTGCGTAGCCATCTTACTTGTCTCCTTTCGAGGATACTCGGAACATGAAGAGTTGGCGTGACGTTTGGGCGTGTTTGTTTCATCCAATCGAAGAGAATCAAAAGGGAAATTCGCAGCTGCTTCTAATTTCCTGTCGATAAAATATGTATTCCTTCCTTTTCTCCACCATCAGAGGTACTTGGAAATTCAACAGATATTCGCGTTTATCCATTATCGAATCAAGATTGAATCAAAAGGGGACCTTGCGCCCAGTCTTTTATACCCGCTCGATAAGATACGTATTCTGTCTCATTCACTTTTGAAGATCCTTCATAACTCAACGGATGCTCTCATATCCGAGTTTGTTCCGCAAAATGAAAAATAAATTATTTCTACAGAATTGATTTTGCAGATTAAACTGATAAATCGGTTTCCGCAAACTGATTCCATACAGCTCCGGTGGATCGAAGGAACTTGGTAGTGTTCGGTCACTGCATATCGCGGCGAACTTCTCGGGTGATCATTCACTAACTTCCGGCTCATTGCTCTGTTGAGACTGACGTTACCACATCTCCCCCCCCCCCCCCCCCCGATGTCGCGTCAATTTTTCCACTGGTTTTCCTCGTTGCTTTTTTCATTCCTCTTTGATTTTCCATTTCGCTCGGAGCGAATCACAGGAATGGCTCGTCGTCTTCGTCCCCCAACGCTCTATACATATATGTCTGTGCAATACTTTCTGCGACTGACAAGGACAAAGTTTATGCCGCTCTGATTCGCCTCCGCGTACCTTTGTTTACACAGAGAACTCTATACATGTATATACTGGAAATAAGGGCTGTAATTCCAGCGAAGAAGTGTCGGTGGTTGCGTTGCTTTGGAAAACAAGACCCGGGCAGGAGTTTCCCCTACTTTTCATCGTGAGAAGAAGACAGAGAGGGGGGCGGGGAAGATAGACATTCAACCGAAGTGCGCTCACTTGGATGGAGAATCTGGAAAAAGAATGGGCAAAGTAAAAAAAAAAATGAAATTGAGAGGGTGAGAAAGAGACTATTCGTCGCGAATGGGGAGGTAGAAAGAATATATACGAACCGGAAAGCCACTCAAGCGAACCGGAAGTCCCTCGATCGCCACCCCCCTGCCCCGATCGTTTTCTCCAGTGGCAGCATCTGGCGTATCACTCTATGCTGCAAAGTATTCCCAAATCTATTCTCCAGACTGCGAATCTTTCTGCCCTCATCTCTCACTCTCGCGGGAGAGGAAGAAAGAGAGAGTGAGAGAGAGAGCGACGACTTCTCTTATCTTTTCCGCAATTAAAAAGATATCGTCGATGTATTCCAGGTGGCTGTACTCTCCCTGTAGGTACACTACGGGGCGGAAACTCTTTCAGATTTGCCCGCGAGGGAGAAAACGAAGCGACAGAAGAAAACAGTTTCGGAGTAAAGTTCCTTGAGGAAGAAGTTATTGCAGTTGGCTAAATGGGTAGACCGTTAATTCGCTCCTCCATCTCATTAACGTTCGGTTGCCTTTTTTTTAGAAGAGTTTGAGACTTTTCCTCTCTTCGTCTCTCACTCTTTCTTGCACTTCGCTATTAGTTATTTTGCTACTATCAGATTTCAGCTTATAATTTGTGATTAATTTTAGTTACATTAAAATAATTAGATTCTATTTTATTTTTTCAAATTACATTTGTATTTTCATTCGTGATGTTTTTAAGTCGTAAATGTAAAGCGAACAATACATTAATATTCTCTCTCTCTCTCTCTCTCTCTTTAGATTTAATTTATCGTTTTACTATAATCGTTACTGTTATTATTATATAATTGATGTAGTTAAGGGCTAGCTGACATTGAAAAAAAATGTTGACTTTAATTTTCGACGGATTCACAAAATAGAGCATTTCAAAAATATTCTCGTAAAATTTCGATCCGTTTATAGTTAGGTTGCACGAACGGGCGAACTTTGGAAGCGCTTTTCTCACAATTATTTTTTCAAATTCGGTGATCACGATATTTTAAAAATCACTGCACCGATCAAATTGTGCAAGCTTCGATCACGTATCAAAGAGCAGTGCTTGATCGGACGAATTTTTTTTTCGATACATATTTTCTCTCTCTCTCTCTTTCTGCATATTTTCTCTCTCATATTTTGCATGTAATGCATATTTTCATATAATGCATATAATGCATATAATGCATATTTTCTCTCTCTCTTTCTCATATAATGCATATTTTCTCTCTCTCTCTCTCTCTCTCTCTCTCTCTCTCTCTCTCTCTCTCTCTCTCTCTCTCTCTCTCTCTCTCTCTCTCTCTCTCTCTCTCTCTTTCTGTCTCATTTAGTGACCTCACGTCAAATTTAATTACTGTATCAGCATCACAATCATTAACCCGATAAAGTAAATTATTCTCTCGCAGTCGTAAAATCCAACTCCAACAAATAATTTTTTGAATGCCTTTTTACGTTGCAACGCTGTTATAATTTTATTCCGAAGGAGAAACAACCAAAAAACTTGGTCTACGAAGTCAAGTACACAATTTTACTAGCAAAGCACAACAGGATCTCTTCATTTGCTTGACTGCACACTTTACAAAAGTATTAACTCACGCTCTCTCAGGTCTCTCAGAGAGAGAGAGAGAGAGAGAGAGAGAGAGAGAGAGAGAGAGAGAGAGAGAGAGAGAGAGAGAGAGAGAGAGAAAGAGAGAGAGAGAGAGAGAGGGCTCTCGTCTCGTGTGCACGTCCGCGGGGGATGACCCGTTCTTTTTGGAAATAAGCCATAAAGGGCAACAAAGTTTTCCGTGCACTCGAATAAGTTTCGGCGGATCCCGGAGCTAGGGGAGGCAACGAGTTCACACACCGAGGGAAGAAGAAGAGAGAACGACGAAAGTTGGAGCGAGCAGACGCGAGCAGCTTTCGGACGTGTGCGGCACTTGGGGAATGAATTTTACAGTCTCTTAGCTTTTAGAATCCCATTTTCACGACTGTTTTCGTCCGAACGCTTGTCGAGACGACTCGACTGTAGCCGACAGCTCCCTTACGCACGATCATCGATCATGTTTTGTTTATAAATTTCGAGCATAGCATCCAATTGTCATTATCATTGATATCAATGTTTAAAAGTAGTAATTGATGGACTAACAATCGTTGTATACGTGGGAGAAGGTTAACGGCGGGGTAAAGTTAATTTGGCGAAAAAAAGGCATGTTTTTAAGATTTTTTTTTGGCGTAACGAATAGTGTTCGTTTATTGAAAAATTTACATATAATAAAGTAACATTTGAACAACATTCTCCTAAATTTGCATTGCAAAATATTCAAAATTGAGCGAGTGAAAATTAAACCCCGGAGGCGCCTCGAAAAAAAGTTGGTTTGCGGTGTGCACCATAACTCGCAACAGAAACATTTGAAACAAAAAAATCAAAATGCATTTGTTAAAGGAGATGTTTCTCGAGGTAATGACGGGAGGATTTTTTTTTTTTCGATTTTTCGATTTTTCGTAGCACTTGGGAGCCAAAAACCCGATTTTCGCTAAAAAATCGGCTAATTTGTTGTTGAAAAATTAGTAATTATTAAAAAAAAAACAAAAAAAGCTCTCGACAATACCTGGCGAATTATGTGAAGAAGTAGTGTGCAAAATTTCAAAGCGATTGGTCCAGTAGATTTTGAGTTATTGTGCACACGGACTTCAAATATGACAAGTCTCAGAAAACGGTTTGAAAAACGCAGAAGAGAAGAGAACGGCATGGAGCAATAGACGCTTAAATACTCATAACTTCGTCAATGTTACTCCGATCGACTTGAAATTTTAACACAATATTCTTGATATATTATGCATTCATTTAAAAAATAAAAAAAAATGAAATAAAAATGTAAATACTTTACCCCGCCCTTAAAGCCCTTGCGCCTAAGTTAAGGTTAATTTTCTCAATATGAGTTGAAAGTCGATTTATTTAAGGGGTCTTGTCACTTTAGACGTTATAAAAAGACTATTTTTATGATTTTTTATAGGTTTATATTATAGATATTGATATAAAAATTGTTGGACTAATACACTTTCGAAATATATATATTTTTAATGTATTTATGTAACCACATTACATAACCACAAATGTATTTATTTAACCACATATTCTTTACAACTATAGCTATAGCGCACAGCAACGGTCTTTTTAAATTTTTATATTTACCAAAATTAAATTTTTATATCTTTTGCCAAAAACGGTGAAAAAAAACGATTTTTTTTTGTTTTTTCGAAAAATTTCCGCCATTTTGTTATTTTTGTATATATGAAAAATCGTATGATATGCGATACAGCTATTAACACACTGAATCTATAATCGTTTGATTTTTTTTTAAAGATCCATTTCCGACATTTCATCAACAGCGCAGACCTACAATTTTTAAGGACATTTTTTCAACTGCCATTTTCGTATATAAATAGTATCTTAAATAAATAAAGTGTAACAACTTTTACATCAATACCGATAATATAAACCTATGAAAATAATTCATGAAAATAGGCTTTTTTAGCGTCTAAAGTGAGAAGACCACTTAATGAATTTTTGTATCTGAATATTCATATGTTATCTGGATAACCGATTGGCCGATTGAGCCCAGATTTGGCGTACACCTTCAATGGACTGTTTTTTTAACGTTGGTAGCGGAATCGAGGTCAAATCATTTTTTTGTTTAATAACTTTTAGAATGGTCAGAACAAATTTTAATCAAAGTTTAGCATCCCGCTATTTTGTATTTTTTTGTTGCTAAATCTGGTACCGAACATCACAGCACTCATACAGATTGAGAAGATGTTCGATTTTTTTTTAGATTCATACAACGTCCACAATACCAGTCGCCAATTGGCGACGTTTTTCACGCACCGTTGTAAAAAACCGTACAAAAGTACATGAAACCAACTTTTTGTAAATTGTTGTAAATACTCGACAATAATTTGTAAATATTTTTGACGGATCAATAAATATGTGTAAGAAAAATCAGAAAGAATACTAGAACAGTTTAAAGGTTACTTCATCCTAAAAATCTCCTCACAAAACGGTGCTCTAGACGAAAATATCGCTTTAAAAAAAAAGCATTTTGGTGGCAATTGCACACTCGGTATGTTCACAAAGGGAGCCCTTAAATTCGTGAATCACCCTTGGCCAAAAGTACAAAGCACCCTGTAATTTTTTGATCCGGAAAAAAATGGAATATTTCGGCGAAAAAAATTGTAAACCCATTTACCAAACGGCGTTTTGAGGAAGATAAAACCAGCTTCATTTTCCTTTTTTATTTTTATTTTTGCAATTTTTTTTGTACCTGGCCTGTCGTTTTGAAAATGCCGGTTTTGCACGATTTTCGCACTTTGCAGAATCGCGTGCTGGACTCAGGAAAAATAGTAAACTCACCATCTAGTTTTAAGATCTTTGAAAGGGAAATCATTAGCTTTAGTTTCGATTTTAAAAAAAATGCGATTTCTTTCGCAGAGTAATTTCGTTTTTTCTTGAAAAAAAACGGCGGTATATTTAGTCTAAGGAGTAAAAAGCTGTGCTTTATTATTTTGGAGTCACTAAATTTTCGTTAAATTTTGTTTCGAAAATTTCTTCGTTTCGCTAGTTTCGGCTGACAGTCGACGATTTATCGCATTAATTTATTGCCGTTACTTTGAAACAAATATATTTTAATTGAAAAACGCTTTTCGGAAAACTGCCGTTTTTTCAAGAAAAAACTAAATTACTCTGCGAAAAAAAATCGCAGAAAATTTGTTTGAAAACGAAACTAAACCTAACAGTTTCCTTTTCAAAGATCTTATCACTAAATGGTGAGATTACTATTTTTCCAAGTCCAGCACGCTATTCTGCAAATTGCGAAAATCGTGAAAACCCGGCATTTTCAAAATGACGTACCGGGTACAAAAAAATCGCAAAAATAAAAATAAAAAAGGAAAATGAAGCTGGTTTTATCTTCCTCAAAACGCCGTTTGGTGAATTAGCTTACGATTTTTTCACCGAGATATTCGATTTTTTGTCCGGATAGACACATTACAGGGTGCTTCATACTTTTGGCCAAGGGTACATACAATAATCCTATTAATATTCGTACTAACAGGGATTCATAACCCGGAATATTAATAATAATGAGTTTTAGCACATAATCTACCTATTTCCGAAAAAAATAATTTAAGGGAAACTTTGTCCTTGAAATTTTCAAAAAATTCAAGCGGCTCAACATGAGCAGCTAGAAGAAGAGGAGGGATGACTCTATGGACCAGACATTGCCCATTAGCAGTAATTATAAACACATTTGTGTAAACACATCACAAAACTTTAAATGCGTTTTTTACGAAAACACGTTTTTAAAAATGGCTGACATTCTCCTGACCGCTGTAATTAACATATCGACCTGAAATTTGGAGAGCATACTCAGAAAATATGTCTTCACGGAATGACGGATCGTTTTTCCGATAGATACATTTTTGCATTTATTATTTATCTTTTTATGCGAAAAGAAACGCGAAAATTCGATTTTTTTTTAAATTGCCGCCATTTTCCGAAATTTGTACTAAACGAAAAACCCATCCGTCATTCCATGACCAAAGGGTCACAGATTGATAATATGCTTTGAATTTGTGTTTCAAATCAACAAAGAGGGGGCAGTGATGTCAGCCGTTTACCTCCCGCGATTTGAGGACCTGTTTTCGCGGAGCTGCAACGGCCGCCATTTTGGTTTTTTTTTTCAAAAAAAATTTTTTTAACGTTCTGTATATCATGAATAAAAGCAAGAAAAAACCGCACTCGAAAAGCTTTACTCGTTTCCTTTAAAAAAAAATAAAATGTAAACACCTGAAATATGGCACTCCAAGGACAAAGTCTCCCTTAATTAAAATTTACTGAAAAGGGAGTTTTCTCTACGAGAAATCGAAATGAGTGATTCGGAGTATTCGTTGAAAAGGGTGACTTATGCTGGAAAAGCAGTATCCCTCTCTCTCTCTCTCTCTCTCTTCCTATGCTCTCGGTTGTTCATCGTCTTCGCGTTCAGACAATAAAATGCAAGACGCCTAAACACAAAGGGTCCTTGCTTGAGCGGCAACAAGGATAAAGCCCCTCCATTTGCATGAAATTAATTATTTTTGTACTTGAATAAGACAGAAGGTGAAGACGAGTACGAGGGACTTGGGACAGCAGGGGGGGGGGCAGTTATTTTCAGTGAAAAAGTAGTTGTCGAGTAGGGTGTACGCTGGGAAAAAAAATCGCGTCGAGAGCAACGAATTCACGGGGGCTCGTTACGGACCTACCCGCCACCCCCGCCTCCACCCCTTTTGTCTTCACCTCCTCATGGTCAGGATTGATCACGGTGTAATCTCATTCACCAAGAAAAAACCTTCCTCTCAGTTCAACAACGTTTCACCCTTCTCATCCTTATCTCACCCCTTTCTCATTAAGGGGGGTTGAGAATGAGAATTTAGCGCGACTCGTGCTTACAGGGGCGGCAGCCTCGTGCTCCGATATTTCCAAGCTCGGTGCAAAAATATTTCGGTAAGTGTAATTACGGGACTAATGAAAAATGACCCGAAGAATTTTCCTTTTTTTTTCGCTTCCTTCGAATTATTGTCAAATTTTGATAGTCACTACCGGCGAAATGGTTCCGGACAAAAATTCTAAAAAGTTCCGGAACGATTTTTAATGCCATTTCGCCGATAGTGGACATCAATGAGTTTAATAAACGGTATTTTGAAGATAAGAAATCCACCTACATTCTGTTTTTTTTTTCGAAATTTTTTACTATGCTCTTTACGGCTAGTAAAAACTTTTTCGAAAACGACCATTTTTCGCCTTTTTTGTTCCTTTACTGGTGAATCCCGTTTACAGACAACATTTTTTAGTCCATTTCTTTTATTGGAATCATAAAGAGGGAAGCTCAAGTATCAATCTTGCTTTTTTTAAAGCTTCGTACGATTTTTTTTAAAGAGACAATTGGAAAAATAAGTGGAACGCGAAAACGAATAGGATTCAAGGAAAACCTCAAGATAGTAAAAAGTTGAATCGGTTTTCCTTGAGATCTTGGAAATTTTTTCAGATTATTTTTTCAAACATTTTTTTCACTTATTTTAGGTAGAAAATCAGATGATTTAATTACCCTAACTGGAGAACTAAGGGATTTGTGGTTAAATTTCTAAAGACGAAAAAGTTAATCGATCGACGGGACTAGAAAACTATGAAATTTTTAAGGGGAAAGAAATGTCGAAAAAAAAATCTGAAATAATTATATTGCATTGCAAATGGCAAAATTCAATTTTTCCTCTGCTGGCATTTTACCACAAATCCCTTAGTTCTCGACTAAGGGGTTTGTGGAAACCCCTTAGTTGATGAAATATGGTAATTGAATTACCATTTAATTGCCATATTTAATGGTAATTAAATGGTAACGAAAACCAATTCAACTTTTTACTATCTTGACGTTTTCCTTGAATCCTTGTCGTTTTGGCGTTACACGTTATTTTTAAAATTGTCACTTAAAAAAAATATATCTTTAGAAAAAAAATCGTGCGAAGCTTCAAAGAAAACAAAATTGAAGCTTGAGCTCCCTCCTGTATGATTTCGTACAGACATGCATACAAAATTCTGTGTAAATAGGGTCCACCAGTAAAGGAACAAAAAAGGCGAAAAATGGTAGTTTTCGAAAAAGGGTACTAGTCGTAAAAAAAAATACTAAAGACTTAAAAAAAACGGAATAAAGGTGAATTCCTCCCCTTCAAAATGGCGTTTATTAAATTCGTTTATGCCAACTATCAGCGAAATGGCATAAAAAATCGTTTCGGAACGTTTTTGAATTTTTGTCCGGAAACTTTGTACTGGTAGTGTATACTTATAGCAATAACATGCGATCAATGAACCGGGAAATTCGAAGTTTCTAATCCGAATACATATATACAAATATAATAATAAGAATTATTATTATTATCGTAAAATGATAATAATATGTGTAATGGTACTAATATATTATTAGAGACTGGATCTGAACTAACCAACATTAAGGGGTTATGCCGAGTTGGAAAAGACGAAAAATCACTTTTTTTAAACCAATATATTTTGACAGTATATCATCTCATAGACGTTCCCTGAAAATGTCAAGGTGATCGGATGAAAATTGACAGATTTATAGGCTGTTGAGCTGACGCCCGTCGAAACGCTTGGAGCGTCGCACATACGGGAATTCTGACCATCAAGCCGGTCATAAATCAATTTCTAAAACTTGACGCGCGTGAAAAAAACTGTTATTTTCATTGTTAAGGGAAGGTTCTGCCATGTTGGGCCAAAAAATGCTCGATTTTTCACAAATTTTTTATGCGAAAAGTATTAAACATAGAATGTTGATATTTGGTATGTTGACAAAGCGGTCTTTATTGAACACCAAAATATTTTTTAAAGTTTGACAAAACATGGCGGTGGGACCGGGAGGAGCCACGTATGTCGGTGCGCGGGCGATGACATTCTTTGCTTGCGGAAGTCCTAAGTCCCGGACAGGTGATCTGAAGTAAAAAAATCAAAAATATTTTTACTTTGTACAATATTTTGTATAATTTTACCTAGAATCGCAAAGAAAAATTGAAAAATAATAAAATTGTGAGCCATCGGATAGAAGTTTGTTTTTTTTTCCCAAAAATTTTCGCAGTTTTTTGGTCACAATTGTTTTGTCAAACTTTAAAAAATATTTCGATGTTCGATAAAGACCGCTTAGTCGTACCAAATATCAACGTTCTACATTTAATACTTTTAGCATAAAAAATTGGCGAAAAATGGAACATTTTTTTGGCCAAACAAGCAAAACCTCCCCTTAAATGACTAGAGAATAATGGGCAACCCTGCCCCCTCCCTCATCGGTTGCACCCGCGCCCTAGTTTCAGTCAGAACTTTAACATCCCTGCAAGCGTACGTTCCTTTCTCAGCTTTCTAAGTTTGACTGTCTCAGTTAAGGGCGGGGTAAAGTATTAAAATTTTTTTTCTTCATTTTTCTAAATTTTTTAAATGAATGCATAATATATCAAGAATATTGTGTTAAAATTTTTATGCAATCGAGAAGTGTTCTCAAACTTATGTGCAATGAACGCTTAGCGACCAAACTCTTCTGCGTTTTTCAAACCGTTTTTCTGAGACTTGTCATATTTGAAGTCCGTGTGCACGATAAGTCAAAATCTACTGGACCAATCGCTTTGAAATTTTGCACAGTACTTCTTCACATAATTCACCAGGTATTATCGAGAGCTTTTTTTTTTTTTTTTTAATAATTACTAATTTTTCAACAACAAATTAGCCGATTTACGAAAAATCGAAAAATCGAAAAAAAAAATCCTGCCGTCATTACCTCGAGAAACATCTCCTTTAACAAATGCATTTTGATTTTTTTGTTTCAGATGATTCTGTTGCAAGTTATGGTGCAAACCGCAAACCAACTTTTTTTCTAGGCGCCTCCGGGGTTTAATTTTCACTCGCTCAATTTTGAATATTTTGCAATGCACATTTAGGAGAATGTTGTTCAAATGTTACTTCATTATATGTAAATTTTTCAATAAACGAACACTATTCGTTGCGCCAAAAGAAATCTTAAAAACATGCCTTTTTTCGCCGAATTAACTTTACCCCGCCCTTATGGGGTCTTCTCACATTAGACGTAAAGAAAGGCTACTTTTATGAATTTTTTGGATAGGTTTATATTATGGATATTGATATGAAAGGTGTTACACTTAATAAAAACACTTTCGAAGTAAATCTTTAAAAAAAAATTATTAATTTAGGTCACCATTTATAGACGAAAACGGTAGTTAAAAAAATGTCAGTTTTTAGTTAACTGAAGAAAAAACGTCAGGTAGTTAACAAAATTGTACATTTCCGCTGTTGATGAAGTCTCGGATAGATCATCCGAAACAAAAGAATCAAACGGTTTTAGATTGACTATGTTAATGGCTGCAGCCCATATCATAAGATTTTTGATATATGCAAAAATAACAAAATGGCGGACATTTTTCGAAAAAACAATAAGAACGTGTTTTTTCACCGTTTTTTTTGCAAAAATGAATAGTAAATATCAACATTTTTAAAAATCCTTGAAATGCGCTATAGCTATAGATGTAAAAAATGTGTGGTTATAATTTCATAAAAATCAGTTCAGTAGTTTCGAAGATTTTATCAGCAAGCCGTCGAAAAACGTTGTTTCGAGAAAAACGCGTTAAAGTATGTTGGGGTTACATAAATACATACTTTTTTTAAAATCTATTTTGAAAGTGTATTTATTACGTATAACAACTTTTATATCAATATCTATAATATGAACCGATCAAAAAAATCATGAAAATAGCCTTTTTCGCCGTCTAACGTGAGAAAACCCCCGAAAAAGTACGCTTTTTTGTTAACGGCGATTTCTTTGAAAATATTGTTATGGATTTGGATCGAACAGGTAAGAACACACACTTTTTAAACATTTTGCTGTGTTATTTGTTAATGAAATATTGTTTTTTTAAGTTCAGAATTGTTAAATTTCCCACCAGATTCTTACGCATAAAAAGCTGTTTGATGTATTTCCGGGTTCGTCCCGGTCATTATTTAAATTGATATTGCGAGATGATAGTTTGTACAATATAATCATCATCAAATCTGCTGCACTTATCCGCACTTTTTCGTGTCAGGGGTGAACAACCGTGATAGTGAAAAGAATAGAAAATTTATATTCGGGGGAGGCTATTACTAAATTTCTCCCCTAAATTCCTCCCCCTAAAGGAAGCTATTACTAAAGTTTAAAAATATTATAAACAGGCTATTACTAAATTCCGACCCACTGATCACTAGCATGAGACCAACCCCCCACCCCCAAATCAATGCCGTTCACGAAAGATGCAATTGAATTGATGGTTCCCGCTGAACCTGACTCTGAAGATGACTCACAAGGAACATCACTCAAGTGTCCACCGTCGATTTTGTTGAAACGCATATTTGTCATAAAGCATGAAAACTATTTCGCCCTTTAAAACCGTTTTTCCGCAGATAAAAAAAAATACCTGTCTATTATATTAGATTTTTTATCTGCGAAAAAACGATTTTAAGGGGGGAAACTACCTCTCAGAGAAGGGTGTATCGGGGGGTGGTTTTGCAGTTTCACCCACAAGCAGTCCACCGATCTGGATGAAGCAAAAACCAACATTCTTCTGATGTAAAGCGATGAAAAATCCACTAGAATAATTTAAAAAAAAACGTAATTAAGGGGTGACACGCATTTCTTCAGGGGTCGTTTCCCCCCTCCAAAACGTTTTTAAGCAGATAAAAAAAAATACATGTCTAATAGTTGTGAATGCTTTATTACATATGAGGCATTCCATGTCACTTCAGCCAGTAAAAAAAATCCACAAATAATTTTGAAAAAACGTGTTACATTATTGAAAAATATTCACCGAGTGTCGAATTTAAAAAAAAAATATCTGACGTTTTTTCTCGTTGATTACCATTTTTTAACATGTATCCATTAAAATGGCTGTATCTTTGGCAGGATTTGACGGATTTACATTCGTAAAAAAAACGAAAATGTGCGTCTTTTTCTAGGCTTCCAGAAAAAAATTAATTTAGTTTTTATTGAGCAAGTCGAACGTCCGTTTCAGGGCAAAATATGTAAAAATATTTTGTTTCTCAAGGAAACGCACTCGTTTTTTTTTATTTTTGAAAATTTCCCCGAATTGTGAATACGAAAAACGGATTTTTGCTATTTTTTATATTGTGGGATTCCTAAACACCGTGAAGTAACAGCTATTTTTATTTTTAAAAATTTTTTAAATTAAAATTCGATTGAAGAGTGTGGAGCACTCAAAGGCTCCAATATATATGACATATATGTCATATGTATTTCGAAAACCTGGTAAACATACAACGAGCGCTCCACACTCTTCAATCCAATATTAATTTAAAAAAAAAAATTTAATAAAAATAGCTGTTACTTCACGGTGTTTAGTCATCCCATAATATAAAAAATACCAAAAATCCGTTTTTCATATTCACAATTCGGGGAAATGAAAAAAAAAAAAAATAACGAGTGCCTTTCCTTGAGAAACAAAATATTTTTGCATATTTTGCCCTGAAACGGACGTTCGACTTGCTCAATAAAAACTAAATTAATTTTTTTCTGGAAGGCTGGAAACAGACGCACATTTTCGTTTTTTACGAATGTAAATACGTCAAATCCTGCCAAAGATACAGCCATTTGAATGGACGAATGTTTAAAAAGCTAATCAACAAGAAAAAAACGTCAGAAATTTTTTAAAAATTACGACACTCGGTGAACATTTTTCAATAATATAACTCGATTTTTCAAAATTATTTGTGGATTTTTTTTTACTGGCTGAAGTGACGTGGAACGCCTCATATATGAGTTCCATCCAAATCAGAGACGGACACTTAAGTGATGGTTCTTGACAGATTCAGATTCGGAGGAGGTTCCATAAGACACAGAGAGTGAACAGGACAAAGAAGAGCCATGGCGCTCATCATCGTCTTAGTTACATAAATTATATGAAGTTTAGTTTCAGAAAAAAATAAAAAATTAAGTTAAAAATATGGTTTTATTCTATTTTTATAAAACCCAATATTTTAGGACACATTATTCATCGTAAAATACTTCCTATGAATTGAAGTGAATTACAGAGTCATTACATATTAAAAAAATCGCAACAAATAATGTTGGCCGTCTATATAGATGGGCAAAATACCCCTATGTGGGTCGGTCGAAACCGCAAACGCTTTTTTTTTTCTCGAAAGTACGTTTTCAAACCTGGTGAGCAAAATATCTCACAAACTACTGCATCGATTATTCTGAAATTTTTGGGGCTTTTTCTATATTTAAAAATATATTATTTGATCCAAAGATTTTTTTTCCATTTATACTTTCGATTTGATCAACGAAAAATACACATATTTTCGCAAAAATCACGACTCTCCCTCTAAACACGTGCCATTTTTTAAATTTACAATTCCGGAAATTCCTCTCATCAATCATGGGATAAACTATTGGGTGTACAATTTAATTGGGTCCGTTTTTTTTTCTTAAAATACGCACTTATTTGAATGATAAAATGAATTAAGGGAGACTTTGTCCTTGAAATTTTCAAAAAATCAATTTTAGAAGAAGCTAGGAAGCTAGAAGAAGAGGAGGGATGCCTCTATGGACCAGGCATTGCCGATTAGCGGTAATTATAAACACATTTGTGTAAACACATTACAAAACTTTAAACGCGTTTTTCTTGAAACCACGTTTTTAAAAATGGCTGACATTCTCCTGACCGCTGTAATCAACATATCGACCTGAAATTTGGAGAGCATACTCAGAAAATATATCTTCACGGAATGACGGATCGTTTCTTCGATAGATACATTTTTGCATTTATTATTTATCTTTTTATGCGAAAAAAAACGCGAAAATTCGATTTTTTTAAAATTACCGCCATTTTTCGAAATTTGTACTAAACGAAAAACCCATCCGTCATTCCATGACCAAAGGGTCACAGATTGATAATATGCTTTGAATTTGTGTTTCAGATCAACAAAGAGGGGGCAGTGATGTCAGCTGTTTACCTCCCGCGATTTGAAGACCTGTTTTCGCGGCAATGCACCGGCCGCCATTTTGGTTTTTTTTCAAAAAAACATTTTTTAACGTTCTGTATATCATGAAAAAAAGCAAGAAAAAAACCGCACTCAAAAAGCTTTACTCGTTTCCTTTAAACAAAAATAAAATGTAAACACCTGAAATATGGCACTCCAAGGACAAAGTCTCCCTTAAACGGATCAATTGTTGCCTGTAACTATTGTGAACGATATTTGGTTGAGAGATGTTCATACTTCACGATACAGCAAAAATCAGCTGTTGCCGTCAACCATTTATAGCACCTAGAGCCATCTTTTAAAAACAGACCGAACAGTTTTACACCTAATAACATATTAACGAAACCTTTTTGATTTTTTTAAATAACACATAATCGGTTTCGAATGTCATGAAATCAAATATTTTTACACAATAATATTACACAGTGATCTTCAGATGATAATTTTTCCAATACATTATTTTTGTAGAAACGTATTACCACGATTTACTATAAAAAAAATCCCAAAAATAAGCTGTTTTCGACCGTCACAACTAGGCACCCGTTAACGTGCGACAAATATCCAGTAGGCTCCTTTATGGGCCTCAATAGCTAGTACGGTAGACGAAAGAAAAAAAAGAAAAAACAAGGGAAACAAGAAAAAAATTAAAGGCGAAAAAAGCGAGGACATACCAAGATAAAAAAAAATGCTCGCATGTTACATCTGGTGCATCGAGAAAAAGAAAAAAAGAACTAACTCCGGGGTCTTCCCGATAATCGGGAAAATATACTGCAAGTTTTTTCCCCAAGAGAATCACATTTTTCCGGTAGAAACAAAAAGTAGGTATACCCGGATTTTCCTAGATCAATTTATCGTCTCTCTCAGCGAATTCACAATATATATATATATATATATATATATATATATATATATATATATATATATATATATATATATATATATTTAAATCGATGTCGTCCCGCATACCAAGGCAAAATATTTTTTTATACGAGTCTCCCTACCCCTCGCGACAAGTCGAATTCGCGACGTATTTTTTTTCGGTTATTAAAGAGAGTGTGTCAGCACAGCGGAGCAAAAAAAAAGGTTATTTGACGAGTGTATGGGGTGCGCGACGGGCGTTGTGCCAGCCACAAGCCCCTCGTTCCATATTATTATTCGGCCCCTTTCTTTTTTTTTTTTATTCTTAATATCTCAAAGTGCAGTATTGCAATCGCCGTGACTTCCACTCTTTTGTGCTGTAGGTAACAAAAAAAAAGGGGGATTCTCTCTCGCCAAACGTTATACCGTTGCTAATGGAGGCTTAATGTTATTTGTCAGTGTGGAAAAACATCAAGTCCTTTACGAGGATATTATCGTCCCGCGCATTTCCACAAATTTATGCACTCGTCCTACTGAATAAAAAGCTTTATTGCTTTTAGAACGTACCCTGCGATCTCTTCTATCGCGCTCTTTTCGCGCCAGTTCATACGCGTGTTCCTTGTCTCTCGACGATGTAGACGAATTTATAAACTTTATGTGAAAAGCTCTGATAACACCATATATATATATATATATATATATATATATGCAGTTCCGGACTTCCGTATTTATCGGTTCGGTTCTAACGCGAAACGGGCTATTCACGCGTCGATATCCGAATCCAGATTTTATCGTATCACAGTCACCAGCTCGTTCGAACACTCTGGCAAACTGCTATACTGGCGATTCGCGAATTTACGAGGGAATCCGAATTTTCCTGTCACTGGTCACCCTACGATTTTGCAAGCTTCGTATTTACCACGAACGTATGTATATACACCACTAAAAAAAAATCCGAAATTTGTTCATCGATTTTCAATAGGATGTCACTCTGTGAAAAATGGTCGTGGGACACTGAAAAAAGTGTTTTAAAGCTTGAAGTTTCGAACTTACGGTTTTCAACTCATTTTTATTTTCCATTGGTAATTTCTTAGAAGTTGTGAGCAAAACATCGAAAGAACATTTTTAAACACTTTGTTCCGACTTTTCTCGAGGTCTCGGGGGTGGACACATTTTTTATTAATTTTTCTTTCGGGAACATTTAGATTGATACTTCGTCTTTAATTTGACCGGCTAAAGGGCTCGGTACGATTATTTGTCGCCGGGTTATCAGCTGCAAAAGCAAACATTACACTTTTCACTCTGAAGCCTGATTTAGGCCTTACCCCCACTTGTAGCGCAAAAAAGGCCTTTTTCATGAATTTTTTAAAAGAAAACTACAAAACTTTTTAAATCGATCAATATAACATCTTAAAGAACACATCTTGAAGAACTTTCAGTAATTTTTTTATTGAAAAATATTACATTGTTTAGTGGCAAATGGCCGTCAATGAAATAATGTTTTTATATACACGGTGACCGACATTGCGGCGAAGTGGATCGTCTGAAAAAAAAATGCGGATGGATTTAGTCAAATATAAGTATAAACTAGTCTTTAATCGAAGGATTTTAAAAAATATTCATTTTTCACAAAATGGCGGACAGTCAAAGTTAATGGTTCGATTTTAACGAAAAAAATGGCAGTTTTTTGGCTATAAAACGACCATTTTTTTCGAAAAAAAAAATCGAACGATTAAAGACTACATTTTTATGTATTAAATAAGCCTGCAAAATTTCAAGAAGATCGGTTCATTAGTGTTCGAGTAATCTTGGTCACCGACTTCAGAAATGCCATTTTGAGAAAAAACGCGTTTAAAGTTTCAATTTCAGTTTACACGAAGAACGGATTCTTCTCTTTCAACGCTCATATCTCAGTCAATTTTGTTCGGATCGACTTGAAATTTTCAGGACATATTCTCAGATACTTATACTTCAAAAAAATGCAATAAAAAAAATCGATTTTTTCAAAATCGCAAGTGGGGGTAACCCCTTAATTATGAACTAATCGTACAGGAAATAGAAAGATGTTTTTTTGAACTTCAAAGCATTCTTTATAAGAAGCTTATATTGTTGAAAAAAAAAACTTTTCATCGTGTCAAATGAACTCTAAAAAGCTGAAAAGTGGTATATTTCCTTTTTTTAATGAACTCATGGTTACTCTGCAAATAATCGTTGCAATAAGGATCTCTTCGGTTTTCTTTGGGGTTCAAAGTATCCTCAATAAGTCTGTAAAACCTCAAACGTCTGCAATTTTTCTTCCATTGTGTTCCGATCGATCAAAGTTGTCACTTTAGCTCACGTACGATGACAAAAAATGAGTTAATAATCGTGAACTTAAAAATTTGAGCTTCAAAATGTTTTTTTTTTCATCGACCTACGACCATTTTCACTGAGTTACAGCTTACGGACAATCACTGAAAATTTGCGAAAGTTTTTTTACCCTTTAAGGGGTTTTCTCACTTTGGACGCTAAAAAGGGCTATTTTCATTAATTTTTTTGACAGGCTTATATTATAGGTTGTTACACTTAAGAAATACACTTTCAAAATACATTTAAAAAAAATGTTATGTATTTTTGTAACCCAAACAAACTTTAACCCCTTCGTTGGCAGAGAGAAATCGACAAAAAGTGTCCAAAATGGCAGAAAAGTTTTTTTATCCTGAAAACTTGTACTCCGAGGTTTTTGAGGGTGCTGATTACAAATCTGAACTCAAAATTTAGGAATTCACAATGACGAACAAATATGGCGGACGAAAATACAAATAATACAGATTGATTTAGATGAAACTCCGTACTCATAGGTTGTGTAGGTCACTGATTATGAGTCTGAACATTTTGAATTTTCAAATTTAAAGTTCAGATTCGTAATAAGAGCCCTCAAAAATCTCGGAGTACTAATTTTCATCTAAATCGAGTAAAGTTTTTGATTTTTTTCTGCCATATTAGCGCCGCCATTTTGAATTTCCAAATTTTGACTTCAAACGCGGATTCAGGGAGCTCAAAAACCCGAGAATGAGGCTCCGATTTTAAATCAGAGCAAGTTAAATAGGGAAATAAAGGTTGACGCACTATGGCGTTGATGTCACACAGGGCACGGAATTATTTGACGCACTATTGCCTCAATGCCAACGAAGGGGTTAAACGCGTTTTTCTTGAAACAACGTTTTTCGAGACGACGAACCGATCCTTATGAAATTTTAATCACATATTCTTGAGAACTATTGCTATAGCGCATATCAAGGATTTTCAAAATTTTGATATTTACTATTTTTTTTCCAAAAACGGTGAAAAAACATGTTTTTTTTTCTTCGAAAAATTTACGCCATTTTATTATTTTTGCATACATCTAAAACCATTTGATTTTTTGTTTCGGATGATCCATCTCCTAAATTTTATCAACAGCGCAGATCTCAAAATTCTCAGGACATTTTTTTAACTACCATTTTCGTCTATAAATAGTGACTTAAATAAATACATTTATAAAAATGTATTTTGCAAGTGTATTTATTAAATGTAACAACTTTGATATAAATTTCTATAATATAAATAAACAAAATTCTATCAAAAAAAATCAGGAAAACAAACTTTTTTAGCGGCTAAAGCGAGAAGACCTCTTAATTATTTTATCAGTGCATACATACGTGTACGTAACATGTAAATACATACAGGTATTCCGTAGTACGTTTGTTTTGCCAGTTATGAATATTCGAGATTTTCCCCGAGATATAAAGGCAATATCACGATTGTTGCGTGTGTACACACCAGGAACACACGAGGCGCAACAGATATATCGCGATGGATCATCGCATTAGCTGTTAATTAACGATCCTCTGCCATAGGAGGCGCATAAACAACATAATGAAAAAACAAAATAGAAGGGAAAAGAAGGTAAATCGAACGAACGGTTTATTGGGCGAACGTTTTGGCAATGTAATTTTAAAGGGAGGTAATGTGTTCCGCAGTCGGTGTGATATATGTATATATCTGCAGGAGACATCTAGTTCTGCCTCGAGGGTCCAAATTTTCGTGTTTTACCGCGCGAACTTTGTACATAAATTAGATTAACGCGGTGGGCCATTGCAACGACAACGGGGGAGGGCAATTGGCGAAGGGCCGGTGGTCGGAAGTGAGGAAAAAAGGCATGAGTAACGGGGAGTGACCATGGTTCGGAAAGGTTCAACTGCCCGAGGAATTAATACTCGAGGAAAGTGTTTTTACATTTTTATAATTTGGTGATTTACGCGTACCGATGAAGCGAGTGTTTTTATGTTCCGTTTAATCCAAACATTGCGTTATTTGGATAGCGGAGGAAGTGATGTGGAATTGATGAGAATTAATTCGAAAGAGGTAATCGATTAGGTTAATTTTGACGCGAGAGTCTGACGGGCTGATTGCCAATCGTCTTCATCAAATATCTTCATCAACATCAAATGATAGCCAATCATGAGTTGCAATCGGTAGAGTGACTTTTACGAAGGCCTTTAAACGGGATTGTGAAAGACCGAGAGGAAAAGCGAAAAAAGCTTACATGGTTTCACGACATCTAACGAGGTTGCTAATGCCAAACGATCAGGCAAATAAGCGTTGAATTGAATGAGCAATGTGTTCAAAATCACGTTGGTTGTCGAAATTCGAAATCTCTCTCTCTCTCTATCTCTTTCTCTCTCTCCCTCTCTCTCTCTCTCTCTCTCTCTCTCTCTCTCTCTCTCTCTCTCTCTCGCTCTCTCCCCCTGGAGGATCTCAATGATAATGTTTAATTCTATCGCCCTTTTTATTATTACGATTAGTGTTGCTATTGGTAATGTTATAATGATCATCGTCGTCACTGTCATCATTGTCGACATTGTTATTATTCTCATCATTGTCACCATTGTCATCATTGTCACCATTGTCACTATTGTCATCATTGTCATCATTGTCACCATTGTCATCATTGTCACATGGTTTCACGACATCTAACGAGGTTGTTAATGCCAAAAGATTAGGGGGAAAAAGGGTTGAATGAAATGAGCAATGTGTTCAAAATCACGTTGGTTATCGAAATTCGAAATCTCTCTCTCTCTCTCTCCTCTCTCTCTCTCTCTCTCTCTCTCTCTCTCTCCCCCCCTGGAGGATCCCAATGATAATGTTTAATTCTATCGCCCTTTTTATTATTACGATTAGTGTTGCTATTGGTAATGTTATAATGATCATCCTCGTCACTGTCATCATTGTCGACATTGTCATTATTCTCATCATTGTTACCATTGTCATCATTGTCACCATTGTCACTATTGTCATCATTGTCACCATTGTCATCCTTGTCATCATTGTCATCATTGTCATCATTGTCACCATTGTGATTATTCTCATCATTGTCACCATTGTCACTATTGTCATCATTGTCATCATTGTCATCATTGTCACCATTGTCATCATTGCCATCATTGTCATCATTGTCACATGGTTTCACGACATCTAACGAGGTTGTTAATGCCAAACGATTAGGGGGAAAAAAGGGTTGAATCGAATGAGCAATGTGTTCAAAATCACGTTGGTTGTCGAAATTCGAAATCTTTCGCTCTCTCTCTGTATCCCTCCCTCTCTCTTTCTCTCTCTCTCTGGATCTCCCTTTGGAGGACCTCAATTATAATATTTGATTCTATCGGCCTTTTTATTATTACAATTAGTATTGCTATTGGTAATGTTATAATAATCATCATCGTCATTGTCATCATTGTCATTAATCTCATCATTATCACATGGTTTCACGACATCTAACGAGGTTATCACATGGTTTCACGACATCTAACTAATGCCAAACGATCAGGGAAAAAAGCATTGAATCGAATAAGCAGTGTATTCAAAATCACATTGGTTGAGAAGAGTATGTGGCTTCCGGATGGAGGCCGTGTTGAGAATCAGCGTTGTGCCGACGTTTCGCAAACGTTACAGTCTGCATCATCAGGGCTGAGAGCTCCGATACTGAAGCTCTCGTGTCTCAGGTATTCCTTATATAATTGCAGTCATCGTTCCAGATCGCTTCACCAGCCAATCAGATGTTTCAATTGATCAGCTGGTCAAATAAAAAACGTCGGCACAACGCTGATCCTCAACACGGCCTCCATCCGGAAGCCACATACTCTTCTCATTACATAAAGAGCCGTGAAAGCCTTAAAACTAAAATCACGTTGGTTGTCGAAATTCGATATGCAATTTTGGCTGTTGGAGGAGCCCATCAAGTAGAGCTGTTGGTCCCGGTCCGGTCATCGCGGCGCTTCCGCAAGGCACTTTAATGCGGGAGCCTCCAAGCCTGTAATAACGTTAGGCAGACAACTAACCAAGTTCGAGAGGATACGATCCCAACTAGGTGGCCTATACCGAGCAATTTTGTGCCGGAGGATCCTGCCGGAGCGATGCCCTAAAAAGTGTGGTTGAATGTTACGGACGTCACGAAGAGGGAAATAGGAAGAGAGGGAGATAATGGTGGTGGCTTCTGGAGCAAGGATCCACTACCCCCTGGGGGAAGAACATCGCTTGGAGGCGTGTACCACCTTCTCGAATCAAAATTACCAAATTACCGTCCACCACGAATTTACTGCAGAAGAGGGTTTTTCAGCTCCTTGCTGCAATTCAGACTGCTTGTGCAGTCTAGAATTGCCAGTCAACATGCATGCCATAGCTTGTGAATTTTATACGCGGATGATACATCAGAGTGCCTCAGAGAGCCAGTTGATTGTAGGCGACGCTAGCCTACTTCGATGGGCATCAATATATGGATGCCCTGTTTGGGTATCCAAACGAATTCTCATAGTTAGACATGGCAATTAGTGGTCTTGTTGAGCATGACAACACGATCAGGTTTTTCACCTGCGAATGACGGTGTTAAGGGGTTGTCTCACTTTAGACGCTAAAAAAAGACTATTTTCATGAATTTTTTTTGATAGCTTCATATTATAGATATTGATATAAAATGTATTACACTTAATAAATACACTTTCGAAATACATTAAAAAAAAAATGTTATGTATTTATGTAATCCAAATAAACTTCAATCGCGTTTTTCTCGAAACAACGTTTTTCGAAGGCTTGTTGATAAAATCTTCAAAACTACTAAACCGATCCGTATGAAATGTTAACCACATATTCTTTATAACTATAGCTGTAACGCATATCAAGGATTTTTTTAAACTTGATATTTACTATCTTTTTTGCAAAAATCGGAGAAAAAAACGTTTCTTTGTTTTTTTTTTGAAAAATTTCCGCCATTTTGTTATTTTTGCATATATCTGATCTAACACCGTTCGATTTTTTTGTTTTGGATGATCTATCTCCGAGATTTCATCAACAGCGCAGACCTACAATTTTTTAGGACATCTTTTTAACTACCATTTTCGTCTATAAATAGTGACTTGAATAAATAAGTGTAATAAGTGTAACAAATTTTATATCAATATCCATAATATAAACCTATAAAAAAAATGGATGAAATACGCCTTTTTTAGCGTCTAAAGTGAGAAGGCCCCTTAATCTCAAAAGACGCATTCGATGTCTGCCTCGTTTCATTTAACGTCCGACGCGTTTCGCACATCCGAGCGAGACTGAGATACGTCGTGAGACGATTTCCCGTGACGTAGAACAAGGTTGAGTCCCGTATGGGCAAACTGAAAAGCTCTGACAAAGGCTGCAGCTGAAAATCCATTCAACGAGTAAGGATATTGCCTTTCATGCTTCACGTCGTTCTTTGTACGCACACATATCGCGAAATACGAGAGAGAGGGAGAGAGAGAGAGAGAGAGAGAGAGAGAGAGAGAGAGAGAGAGAGAGAGAGAGAGAGAGAGAGAGAGTTGAAGAGGGAGAGGGTAGGGGGGAAGAGAGTGTGAAAGAAGGAGGAAGATAAGGAAGGGAGAG
The DNA here is from genome assembly GCA_964007375.1 of Ophion obscuratus. Lineage (NCBI taxonomy): Eukaryota > Metazoa > Arthropoda > Insecta > Hymenoptera > Ichneumonidae > Ophion > Ophion obscuratus. The sequence continues at coordinate 55,655,777 of OZ023318.1, read as the reverse complement.
AGAGTCACTTGTATCTACAATCCTGCGCAAAGAAGCAAGAATTCTGTGGTAGAATGTCAATAAACCCGTTTTACGTTCGATATGTAGGCTCTCCAAGTAAGATAATAGCGAGAGGATATTATCTTTTTACTCATAACAGCGAGTTTTGACCATTGATTACCCGACAGCAGCTTGTTTTGGTAATTGATTCCCGATAGCAGTTAGTTTCAGTCATTGATTCTCTGCTAACAACTAGTTTTTTGTCATGCGTTCACCAACAACAGTTAGTTTCTTTCGTTGATTTCCCTATGACGGCAATTTTCGGTCATTGATTACCTTGGCTTGGGGGTACTTTAATCAATTTTAAAATAAAACCAAATATATTTCTTTGAATAATATCGCAAAAAAAACATTTTTAAAAATGGCAACATCAATTTTTATTAGTGTTTTTATCTTCCAAATTGCAATTTAAAATACTTGAAAGTAAATGGAAAAAAAAAATAACTCATGATCAAATTTGTATACTGAGATTAGGGTTACTTTGGTACCCCCCTTTTTCTTAATAAGTTCAGAAGTAATCCCATAAAGGAGCATTTTTCCTAAAGAAAAAAATAAACGGTCAACGGGATCGAAAGTTACAACCATTTTTATTGTTTTGGAGTTACTTTGATCGAAAAAATATTACACGTTTACTTTTCAAAATTAACTTTATTGATAAACACCTGGTATTTTATATTTATTTATGCAGCCACACATCCATAAACTTTGAAACATTAAAAAAGTGGCAAAAACAAGGTGTAATACATACGTACCTAGGTATCTAAATAACAAAACGAGATCACATTGATTTCATTAGGAACATGTTTCACTCAAACTAGGTCACGTGCCAAATCACACTAATTGTAAGACAAAAAATATCAAATAACAATTTGATATTTTTTGTTTTGCAATGTGATTTGGTACAGAATTGCAGAAATGTAGGTTAACAAAATGTTCCTAATGAACACATTAGGAACATTTTTCAATCTACAATTGAAAAGTTCAATTTAAAAAAATGATCAATAGACGAAAATCCCTGAGAATACTCGAAGCCCAGCAATAAAGATAATGAGTAGGGTGAAATGGATCAATCATCAAGGTTACCCCATCGAGGCGATCAAAGACACCCCATCGAAACAACCGTCGCCCACAAAATATGTTTTTGAGGTTATGCCACACAACACAGCATGAGGTGTAGTTTAATGAACATCTGACAAGGTGATTGTTACCAAAAAATCGTCATTGCAATACTCAACTTGTTATTTTTGAAGATATCCGAGCATAAAGAATAGTTTGAATACATTACTTACGTTTTTTTTATATGTTCACGGTCACTTAAACCCTTTCGTTCGTGCTGCATCTGGGTGATGACATAAAGAGACATTCAGGCTTGCCAACCGGAAAAAAACTTTCGGTCGCGTCCAAGAACTTTGTAATATGAATTTAAAAACAAAACAAAGTTTTTATCAATGTAACCCTACGAATCAAAGTAATCCCAATCCACGGTACCCGATAACAGCTAGTTTCTGGTGATGACAACTAGTTTTTGTCATCGATTCTCTCATACCAGTTAGTTTAGGTCGTTGGTTCGCCGATAACAGCTAGTTTCGATCATTGATTCCCTAATAATGAATAGTTTTTTTTGTACTTGATTCCCCAATAACTGCTTATTTCGGTCATCGATAGCAGGACGTCTTTGACTCTGACCCTAAATTGACATCATTCATCAACTTCCTATAACCAACTCATGGATCATTATTAGCCTTCGAATCAAGACGAGTCCTCATTGCGAACTCAAACCACCTTGCCAAATCCGTTGCCAAACGCATTCTAGATGGCCAGGGGGATTTGAAGTTGCAGCTTCAGCTACACGATTTTGCGTGTTGATATTGCAGGAAATCGTTGAGTGGCGTGAAATGGAGCGGCATTGGACAATGGAAACAGGTGGTTTGAAAAATGAAGCTCCCAATGTTGCGCGAAAGGGGAGAAGCGAATTGAATAGCGATCTGATTGAAAAGCGACCCCGAATTGAAACGGCAATAAAAAAAAATGCAGAGCCCCCTGGGTGTATAACGTTGGACGTGGATGATCGCGTGTTCTCGCTCGAAATTCATAAATTCGCGATCCCGGCATATCCATTTGGGTCACACGGGCGGGCTTTGTGTCGCGGACGTGTTGGTGTGGCCGGGGATTGTCCTGTGGCGCAGGTAAGTGAACCTGGCAACGGCCGTTGGTCTTCCAACATACATATGCATAAAGAATCAAGACCGGCACACCGCGGATTATGCGGCAGCCTCGGTGAAGGGCTTTCAGCATTCAGCGGTTGCGCCCTTTCTTTTCTATCCAACCGCTTAGGAACGAAAATCTTTCGTGAGCTGAAAAAAAAAACAAGTGGACGTCGCTAGGAACGGACTCACCTGATTCCACCTCGAGTGGTGTCATAGTTCAGCATTCTCGATCCGTGTCTCCATGTAACGTAGCCGGTCGGATTTGGCACTTTGCTCACCACGCACTTGAGCTCTATCGTGCTGCCAGCTTTGTAGAACTTGTCGCTCGCGGTTGCACCATGCTCGTCCACTATTTCCACCCTCGGCACTGCAAGCAGATGAAGCGACGCGTAAACAGGATTATTAGCTTCCGTGCCAACGCAGCGTGAAAGATTAGTTGATCGCGTTGTTAATTTGAGCCAGAGAGAGAGAGAGAGAGGAAGAAAAAGATAGATAGAGCAGCGTAGAGGAGGAGGGAAGGATTTTCAATCCTGCCGATTCAACCCCTTGGGCTACACGCGTGGAAGGGTTAAAAAAAAGGGCAGCAGTGCAAACGAGGTTAATGGAATTTAGAATGTTCCAACTTCGGTTCGATCACCTTCGATGCGATCCTTTATCATTGGATCCTTCAACGTACCACCCCTGATACACACAATGACGGAGCATCGTGTACCGAATCGGCGATAGAAAGGCACCGCGTGGTTATTGTTCGTCCGCGATAAAGTCAGCGACCGAAGAAAATCGGTACCCCCCGCCCCCCTCCTCTCATTCACTACGACCCTTGGCACACCGATGGTGAGAGGCTCCAACATGAACACCAAAACGGCCGTGATTTCCTCCCGTCGATTCGACTACATGTAGCGTCTTTTCACAACTATCATTGATGATAACAGATCGTGGCGTTTGAAATGTGAGCGCAACGATGTATACCCGATGTGAATCTCGAATCGTGCCGAAGCACACCCGACAGCTGTGATTTCTATGGACCGCGTAGGGGAATCAGGTTTGCCGGTCTGAGGCCGATTTTCGAGGTGTACAAGAGAAACGACAGATAACGCATTCAGCCATGTGCTTTCGACACGTGTAAGATAAAAGTGTCGGGGCAAAAATTCTGCTGCGTTGACTCCGGGTTGTGGAAATCAATAAATGTTTGTTAGAACAGAAATCGGACAGAGCACGAGCTTCCGAGCACAATAGGGGAGTCTAGGTTTCTATCTCTGTCTTTCTCCCTCTCTCTCTTTCTGAATCTCCCTTTGGAGGTTCTCAATTAATATATTTAATTCTTTCGCCCTTTTTATTAGTATAATTAGTGTTGCTATTGGTATTGTTGTAATCATCATTATCGTTATTGTCATCATTGTCACCATTATCATTATTCTCATCATTGTCACCATTGTCATTATACTCGTCATTGTCATGAATGTCATAATTGTCATCATTGTCATCATTGCCATCATTGTCATCATTGTCATCATTGTCATCATTGTCATCATTGTCATCATTGTCATCATTGTAATCATCGTCACCATTGTCATCATTATCATCATCGACATAATCGTTATCATCGTCACCATCATTATCTTTATTACCATTATCATTATTATCCCAATTAACATCATCATCATCGTTGTTGTCGTTTTTTTAGGAGTCGGTGAATGCTTTCGTTGTTGTCGTTATTTTCGTTTTTATTATTATTGTTATATATTTTTCTACTGTATTTATTATTTCTTAAGGACCTATCTAATAGGAAATTCTCCGGTCTTTACAACGATCATGAATTTCTTTTTCGAAGGTTAAAATTACGTTGGGTATACCAAAAAAAACTTGTTTCCATATACTTTTGGTCTTTTTCACGAAAATGTGTATAAGTGTAAGAGTAAGAAAATCTGTATAATATATATATATATTTATATATATATATATATCGGCGTCGATTCGTTTATCGTCAGTTCCGCCATGGCTTTCCGTTCGATACAAGCCCTTATCGTCATACCGCGGCTTAGGAACCTCGGCTCGCGATCGCGTAAACGCATGCACGCACACATTGTATGGTGATAGTTTGCGCCGAGGACGATAGTCTTGCACAGGGTGTTAGCATCAAGCGCGCCCCTAAAGTGCGACACAGGAGAGAGCATTGGCGAGGGTTTGGTTGACGTTAGGCATGCGGGGGAGGATCGTTGCCATCTGGAAACGTCGACATGAATAAATGTATTGGCTCGCGACTTCGTGTACACACCGCGGAGACTTTAGAATTCTGCGGTAAGATTCACCCTTCTTTGTTACCCTGTGTTTTTTCCTCCCTTCATGTCTCTCCCTCTCTCTAACTCTCTCTCTCTCGTTCTCTCTCGTTCTCTCTCTCTCTCTCTCTCTCTCTCTCTCTCTCTCTCTCTCTCTCTCTCTCTCTCTCTCTCTCTCTCTCTCTCTCTCTCTCGCTGTCCGCTGTCATTTGCTATGTATTCCTTCTCTGAGAGCTTTTCCAGATGCTCGAACGAAAAAGTTGTATACATAAACGAAATAGAAACCGATAGTGAGAGTGAGTACGCGATGGAACGAAATGAAAAGCGGAAATCATTTTTCTCTATCTGTGTTGCTCTGTGTCGTCTCGTATTCTTATTTTGTTGCTGTCTCTTTATGGCTTTCTTAGCCTTAGTTTGTTTCTCTCTCTCTCCCTCTCTCTCTTTCTCACTCCCGCGCCCCCTTAAACGTTTTTTACCTTTATCTTTTTTCCTCACACGCTTTTGTCTCTGACTCTTCCTGTCTTATTCTCTTTTTCCTCTCTCTCTCTTTCTCATTCTCCGTCTATCTCCCTCTTTCTGTCACCCCTCGTCATCAGGATGTACACTGTGGCTCGAGCTGCCGTGGCGTAGGCGGTCACGCGCACTTGTACGCGACCGCATCTCTTACCGAAGAAGACGAAGAAGAAGAAGAAGAAGGGAAAAGAAAGCTCGCGACCGAGACAGCAGAAAGAGCACAGCGCAAGAGTAATTGGCTGTTTGTCGCCGACGAGTGGATCTCGGGACAAAAGCCTATAGCAGGCCACTTCTGCTACCTAAGGAGTTTGTTGTCGAGCGAATTATCGGAGCGCAACCACCCGGCATACACCCTCCCAGCACTTCTCACCCTCTGTTTTTCAATCTCGTATTCTGTGCTTTCTTACTCGAAGTTTTTCTTCTCGTTCCTTTTTTTATTTGTAACTACTGTGTTCTCGGGCTTTTTGTTGTCTTTGATGCTTCCTTCCTACTTTCATTTCCGTCTCTCTCTCTCTCTCTCTCTCTCTCTCTCTCTCTCTCTCTCTCTCTCTCTCTCTCTCTCTCTCTCTCTCTCTCTCTCTCTTCTCTCTCTCTCTCTCTCTCTCTCTCTCTCTCTGCAACTCTCTTCCTTCTTTATATCCTTGTTCTTACTAGACGCGGAATTCTACGACTTTGCAAGACGTAAAATGCGGAAAAATAAAGTTTATACAACCTTATGCTCCAGTGAGACGTAAACCCGAGAAATTGTGGGAACGAGAATGGGGCGAAAAAAAGAAAATAAATCTATATACACGTATAACAAAAAAAGAATGTACCCATCAGTGGAGTATCTCGATTTCAATTTACATATAGCAGCTTGAGCTGTTTTCAGCTCAAGCTGACTTTACAGCGCGTAAGCTCGTACGTATATGTAAAGGGTGGCCCGAAAAGTAACGTGCAAAAGGAACATCCGAATCAGCCCCAACCATGCTTTATAGTATTTTTTTAGTATTCGAGTAAAAAGCATTTTTGACTTTTCCCTTTTGTGTATGTACTTTCCTCGCCAGTTTTTTTTTCGCATTATCGTTCTAAAGAGGACTGTTAAGCAATAAATAAATGACCAGATGAAGACGAAAGTGAATGCCTTAGATTTTGTTAAAAAGTTGGACAACGAAGATTGGGAGAATCAGGCACTAAACGTCAGATAAAAAAGATACTTATTCTAGTCTGAATGACTCCTAATTGTTTTAAACAACTTCCAAGCGGAAAGTACACACACAAAAGAGAAAAAAAAATGAATCCGATGAAAACCTCTGATACAGGAAAAAAGAAAAAATAAACTCTTTTCTCGAAAATTAAAAAAAAATGTAAAACATACATGGGGATAATTCGAGATGCTCCTTTTCAACGTGATTTTTCGGGCCACCTTGTGTATGGAAAAAGTCAATTCTGAAGATTACGGACTTCGAGGACCGTCCTCAAAATAGCCAGACGTGCTAATAACCAACATTACATATATAAAAAGATTCAAAATATCCTTTCTCCACCTACACGCACACCTACAAGCGTCGAGAGCCGCACGCGGAATTCGGATACGCTTGTTGCAGCCTGAAAAGGTTCGGCAATCCTTTTTGGCGAAATTCTAGGCGATCCTACAGCGCAACGGAAGTGGCGAAACGCTCACGGGGAAGGCGGAAGGGTTTGCTCTGATATTCCGCGGCGAAAATGGGGAGAGACGAAGAACGAAGGAAAAAAGGGCAAGGAATAAAAAAAAAGAAAGGAAAAAGACAAAGAAAAAGCGGAGTCTCGGCAAAATTGCCTACCGAGATTTCCATTCGTATTCGTTTGGTGGCCCGGAAATGGCGCGAGCGCGAGAAAAAAAAAGAAGGAAAAAAAGGAATAGAAAAAGCTTCGGACAAGAGAGAAAAAAGGTTGCGCGAGCGCCCACTGGAGCTTTATACTCTCTTCGAGATTGTAAATAAGAATCCGGGCCCATGTTGGCCCGGGGGCTCTTTCTCGAAGAATAAATAGAACGATGAGAGAGTGATTTTGGGTACTAGAAAGCTCTCTCTCTCTCTCTCTCTCTCTCTCTCTCTCTCTCTTCTTTTCTCTCACCCCTTCCCTTCCTCTCTGTCTCCTGCTCTGAAAAGGGCTACAGAGCTTTGGCCAAATGTATACGAGTAAACTCCGAGGAATGGAGCAAAGACACAGAGGGTGGCAGAGGGCCAGAGAGGGAGGAAAAAGGGAGACCGCGAGGTGTTTTATAGGAGGGTCATGAACACGTACACAACCAAAAGATTTGGTGGCTTCTTTCTACGATTCTCTGCTTTTGGCCTCGGTTGCCCTTCCGTAGCTCTTCTATATACCGTCTGTTATTTTTCAAAGGGTTTCCGGTTTGGAAATGTGGGGGAGGCATATCTCTCTGTCTCTCTCTCTCTCTCTCTCTCTCTCTCTCTCTCTCTCTCTCTCTCTCGCTCTCTCTCCGATTGCGGTTCGCAAACGAAGGCAAAACTTAATTGCACCCATAAAGCAGTGTAAAGACAGTGAAAGGGGGGGGGGTGGTATTCGTTCTCCAGCAACCCTCTCACGTCTCGACAATGTGGCGCGCACACCCTGAACGCGGAAGAGTAAGCTCTTCGCTTCTTGCGGCCGCGGACGAGTCACGACCTCGATTAGCGTGCCGGCTGAATCGACCCGGCGATTTATATCAGATCCTCGAAGAGCTCCGATATTGCACTAAGCCCATTTTTTATACGGGGCCACGGAGAGACTCGAAATTTTAACTTGCCTAGAAAAAGAGACCAAGAGGGAGAGAGAGACTGAGATTTCTCAGCCCTTCGACCATCCAACCGAACCGAGATGAATAGTAAGTACTGATTTTTTTAATTCCGCGAATAAGGTCGAGTGTTTTACTGATGAATGCAGGCGGATAGTGATGTTCGTTTTTCAGACGGAGAGACAAGGAATGAAGATTAACGGGTTATACGCAGTTAGAAATTTCAAAAAATCGATTTTTTTAATTGCATTTCCGAAATGTAGAAATATGTGAGTATATTCCCTGAAAATTTCAAATCGTTCCAGCCAATATTCTCGGAAATACACATATATTTGTAAGGACGCTCGGAAGCGTCTCCGAGCGTCCGAGAAACTTCAAACGCGTTTTTCTCAAAATGGTGTTTTCAAACCAATGGTGTTTTAATGAAAAAAAAAAAAACATTCCGATCGAGACAATTCGACAAAGTTTCTTACGAAGAGTCCAGAATCGTGCTGTGGAGTTTAAAGCCTTCCTTGACACACTGGGTAATTTTGACCCAGATGATTTTGAAATAAAATGCTCACTTTCCCAATATTGAAAGTTTTCAATCATATTTTACAATAGTTCAATTTTATACTTTCCGATTTTTTTCAATAAGAGATTCAGCGATACAAATTAATTTTGTAATTTAAACACTAAGCGATATTAATTAATGATGTTATTTGAAGATTCAACTATTTCAGATAATTTGTTCATTTAAAGATTGAGCGAATACAATAAATTTCATAATTTTAAGACTCGGCGATCTCAATTAATTTTCTAATTTAAAGATTTAGTGATTTAAACTAATTATCTGAATAAGGAGTTAGCGATTAAAATTAATTATCTAATTTCAAGATTCAGAGATTTCAATTAATCTTCTAATTTTATGATTAATCAATTACGCATTTTAGAAATTTTCTAATTTGAACATTTGAAATTGAAGATCGACATGAGGATGTAATAAAAAATGTTTTGTCGGATCGCAAACAATTCGAGAACCTTTTTTCAACAACCTTTTATTTAATGTACAAAAAGCAGACCATAATTTGTTTTACCGTCACCTATGTGTGACCATAAATAAAAGCTTGGGGCGCTCAACTTTTTGAATGTTTAATAAATTTGATGAATTCAGTTTCGTTAACCGTAATTAATTTGGCACAATAGTAATTAGAGAAACTATTATCACACGTTTATACTCAGTTTCAGGATTTTTATTTACGAAATCTAAGGTTGATTTACAGTCAATCAAATATAGTTGAGATGTTAACGGATTTATGTAAATTAAAAATGATGTCTACATTTTCAGCATCCAAGCTTTTATTTATAGTCACATATAGGTGACGTGGTAAAAAAAATATATTTTCTACTTTTTAGTACATTAAATAAAAGCTTCTTTAAAAGAAAATTGACATATCAATTATTTTCCACTTTATAGTCTAATTGATTCTACTAGAGCTCTGAAATTTTGGCAAAGAAGGATTATTCTTGTTATTTTTTCCATTTTTTTTACAAATGATTTGTTAAACGATATTATTTAAAGAAAAGCAATTATTTATATTGCGAAGTTAGTGTTATTAAAGGTGTTAATAACAGCGTTATAAAGGTCTACTAGAGATGTTTTATTATGGATATATATTTTTTTTTTTTGTTAAGTTGACTCATGCATTGTCACCTCTTCGATACATGTTTGCAAAATTTCAGAGCTTTAAATATTCGGGCGGTGGATGAAATATTGATTTTTCGTTTTGCATCTCACAGAAAGTACTTATAGAAAAAAAATGTTTTTTCTCAAGTTCAATCATGCATTGTCACCTCTTACATGCATGTTTGCAAAATTTCAGGGCTCGAAGTAGTCGGGAAGTGGATGAAATATCGAATATCCGTTTTGCATCTTACAGAAAGTAAAGTTATTTTTTTTAAGTTGAATTATGCATTGTCACCTCTTAGATGCATGTTTGCATAATTTCAGAGTTCTAAGTAGTTGGGAAGTGGGTGAAATATTGATTTTTCGTTTTGCATCTCACAGAAAGCACTTGTGGAAAAAAAAATATGTTTTTTTTTTTTCAAGTTCAATCATGCATTGTCACCTCTTACATGCATGTTTGCAAAATTTCAGGGCTCGAAATAGTCGGGAAGTGGATGGAATATTGAATATCCATTTTGCATCTGACAGAAAATAAAGTTACTTTTTTTAAGCTGAATTACGCATTGTCACCTCTTGGATACATGTTTGCAAAATTTCAAAGCTCGAAGTAATCGGGAAGTGGGTGAAATATTGATTTTTCCTTTTGCATCTCACAGAAAGTACTTATAGAAAAAAAATGTTTTTTTTCAAATTCAATCATGCATTGTCACCTCTTACACGCATGTTTGCAAAATTTCAGGGCTCGAAGTAGTCGGGAAGTGGATGAAATATCGAATATCCGTTTTGCATCTCACAGAAAGTATAGTTATTTTTTTTTAAGTTGAATCATGCATTGTCACCTCCTAGATGCATGTTTGCATAATTTCAGAGTTCTAATTAGTCGGGCAGTGGGTGAAATATGGTTTTTCCGTTTTGTATCTCAAGGAAAGTAGAGTTATAGAAAAAAAATATCTTTTTTTTTCAAGTTCAATCATGCATTGTCACCTCACATCCATATTTGCAAAATTGCACAGCTCAAAGTATTTGGTAAGTGGGTGAAATATTGATTTTTCGTTTTGCATCTCACAGAAAGTACTTATAGAAAAAAAATATTTTTTTTTTCAAGTTCAATCATGCATTGTCACCTCTTACACGCATGTTTGCAAAATTTCAGGGCTCGAAGTAGTCGGGAAGTGGATGAAATATTGAATATCCGTTTTGCATCTCACAGAAAATAAAGTTATTTTTTTTAAGTTGAATTACGCATTGTCACCTCTTAGATGCATGTTTGCATAATTTCAGAGTTCTAAGTAGTCGGGAAGTGGGTGAAATATAGTTTTTCCGTTTTGCATCTCAGGGAAAGTAGAGTTATAGAAAAAAAAAAAATTCTTTTTTTTTCAAGATGAATCATGCATGTCACCTCACATGCATATTTGCAAAATTTCAGAGCTCAAAGTATTTGGTAAGTGGGTGAAAGATCGATCTTCCGTTTTGCATCTCACAGAAAGTCAAGTTATTTCTTTTTAATTGAATCATGCATTGTCGCCTCTTAGATGCATGTTTGCATAATTTCAGAACTCTAAGTAGTCGGGAAGTGGGTAAAATATTGATTTTCCGTTTTGCATCTTACACGAAGTTGAATAAAAGCTTGTAAAAAAGGGGTAATCGAATCCATCTCCATGTTTCCTGAATTCAACGTTTTTTTTTTCATCCTAGCAGAAACAATGGTGCAGAGAATGTTTCGACTCGTGACTTTTCGACCCTTTTTTCACGTCCCTTTCACTCGTCACATGACGAACGCATTTTCCGGTAAAGCGAGGTCGAACGTTTTTTTCCCCATCTATCGGCTTTAATTCCAGCTTGCTGCTGACCCAGTAGAAACAGTCCGAGAATAGTCAGACAGGCGGCGAAGTAATTTGTGCTCCAGCCAGGACGCTAGGAGGATACAGTCCTCCTGAATTTCACGATCGCACGGCTCTTGACGACCAAAGGGTTTCCCGGCTCGCAACTTTTGCGGAATTCCAAATCACTCGGAATGGAAAGCAGCCCTTTTCTTTTTCTCGTCTACTTTCTTTTCTTCTCCCCGTTCTTTTACTTACTACACTCGCGCTCGATTTGCTCGTCCGTTTGTCCTCCGCCCCTCACCCCCCTCTCGGGGTAACTTCTACGGATCGTACGTATGAAAAACCACGTGCTCCGCCCCCGCTGCCCTCGTTCTCATTGAAAGACAATTTGCTAAAAGCTCGAGATTGGAAGAGGAACAGCCGCAAAGAGAGGGATAGGAAAGGTCGAGGGGGGAAACAAAACAGCCCATCAGTAGACACGCAACCCTTGAGAGTGTTTGCACGATCTAAAAAGCATCAGCAAATAGAGTTCAAGCTCAAGTGAGGGGGGGGGGGGGCATGCCATGAAACGTCATTTTTGTTCGTTAGACAACGGATACATTTTTTTTTTTGGTGGTCAAAAGTAACACTAATGCTCTTATAATGAAAAATATTGATGTGAATATTAATAAATTATTTTAAAAAGATAATGTTATCTATAGATTATATTTTTATATTCAATTATGGTGATATTGACCCAATCGCGGAATTTGGACACTTGTTAGGTGAAAATTGAATATTAAAAAAAAATTGAAACACGCACACACTTTGATAATATCATATATTTTCAAAAAGCAACATATATATATATATATATATATATATATTTATATATGTTGCTTTTTGAAAATATTTGATATTATTATTATTATGCTACTCCAAAAAATTGAAGGAACAGAAAAGATTGTCAATTTTTTGTAGTGTTTTTTAAAGCGTTAATTTCATCTATGTGAAAAACGGTCGTATTGAGATTACAAAAAAAAATATTTTAAACCTTCAAATTTCTTGTTTTGTGATCTTTTGGTAAACATTTTTTGTGAGCTATGGTTATTGCGCAATCATAAAAAATAGCGGGAGAACATTTTTCCAAATTTTTTGTTTTTTGTTCGAGGTTCCATGGGCTCACGGAATTTTAGGGGAATACATAGGTTAGTGGGCTTGTTTATTCAGCTTCAATTTGTTTTTTTGTCTCTCTACGTAAATGTTTTGCTGAGATATCCGACTTGAATGAAAAAAGATCCTTTTGTCTTCGATCATCGATATCTCAGCAACCCATGATCGCACGTGGAATTAAAGGAAAGCGTTGAAAACTTGAATAAATGTTCTACAAAACCGTTTCGTTGATTTTTGAGAATTTATTTTTTACCCTCAACATTAATTTGTAAAACGACTTTTTATGGTTTTTCAGTTCTACCACGACTTTACAAATATTGATGGAACGATTAATGTTGCCAGGTTTTTTTTCAACTTAATTGATCAAAATTTTACAAAACAACTAAAGGAACAAGTATATTGTTCCTAAACATCGTGTAATCATCATTAAAATAAAAAGATCAATTTTCTTCCACCTGTTTCACAATTTTGCATTAGTTGCTTGTTAAATTTAAGAAACACAGAATTTAAAAAATACATTTTTTAAACGATTTTTTTTCTTTTGCAAACTATTTCAGGAAACAATATTGACTCATTTTTGACACGATTCGGCCTTTGCGCATCATAATTTCACTCATCTTTAATTGCATTAATTAAAAGGTGATACCCCCAAGCTGTATTCACTAGTCAATCTGAGAATATTTATGCGATTGATTCTTGATATTTTCTGCGAAGGTTATTAGGGTTACAAAAAACCTTTTTTTTTAAACTAGGTATGATCAAAATAGAAAAAAAAGTTAATTTTTATAAAAACTTTTGATTAAATTTTTACTACGACTTAGAAAAAAATCAGGTTTGAAAAAAAAACGGTTAATTGGTTTTTTTTTCCTTAAAAAAAAAGATCAGTTTTGAAAAAAACTGTTTTTTGTAATATGTTTTATATATACATATTTTCTATATTTATATATACATGTACAGGGTGATTCACAACTATTAGGGTTCCCTTCGTAAGCATATAGATTGTCATTGCCAGCAAAACCCTTTTTTTAAATGCCGTGCGACAAAAATTAGCCGAGATATTCGCGTTCAAAGACCGACGGTGAACAAATGATGGCACTGTAGTTGCTAACGCGCGGTTTTTTTTTTCATAAACTATTAAATAATGAACAAACATTATTAATTAATAATATCAATTTACAAAGCGAGTTTCCGTGTTCGTTATGTTTTATGAACAAAAAAATTACCAGGAAAAAAATCTCATATCCGAAGGAGGAGTCGAAGCCGCGCTCCATCCGGCTTGCACGTTCCGCGCGTGAGCAACTATTATACGTGCGATTCTTTACTATTTGGAGTTTGGACGAAAACTCGCGGACAATTTTTGTCAGACGACATTTAAAAAAAAATCGTTTCGCTCTTAAGGGGTAAGGCCACTGTAAATTTTTTGAAAAATCGATTTTTTTTTATTGGCTTAAAAAATAGTTTAAACCCTCTAGAATAAGAAAAAAAAGGTCCTGTGCGACCCAAACAAACCCAAACAAACCCAAACAAACTATTCGCAAAACTTTAAACGCGTTTTTCTCGAAACATGGTTTTTCAAAATGGCACGCAGCATAACTCGAACAATTTTCATTTTTTTTACTTGAAAGTTTAACCAGATGTGAACATTTACATTATCTTGAGAATGTCGATCGGAATTTTCAAGAACTTTATTTATTGATTTTTTATTAACAAAAAACTTGCCGTTTTTTTCGTCAAAAATCAATTTTTTTTTTCAAACGCACGCCAAATCCACAAAAATTGATACTTTTTAAAATCCGATCGACATTCTCTAGCTATAGCCCTCTAGATTAATGGTTTTTTTTTTTTTTGTTCTAGATTCAAAAGTGCACCAGTGGTGCTGCGTGCCGCGGAGCCCTGGAAGCAAAACATGTCCCGGGAAGATAGCTGTGGAACCGCCATTTTGTTTTTTTTTTACTGTAAAAAAATTTTATAATAAAGTTTAATGTATGCCCAATAACACCATTAAAAGTTTTTTTTCAAATACCTTCAATTTCGGGAGCAAAAAATTAGTGAAAAAACCTTTTTTTTTGGGCCGTTACAGTGGCCTTACGCCTTAATGACACGACAATATATGTAGAAAAGGCTTTTCGAGAGTTGCTCTTCCCTTAAACTCGTTACCCTATGACAGCGTAAAATCTCTCGCGCTACCGTACAGTACAGTCGTGCTGTATATTGGAATCGGAAAAAATTAGACGAAGGCTAGTTTTTTGACAGGTGATTTTGTAGGTGCCACCGGTGCTAAAACCAAGTTTGCCTAAAAATCGAGGGGTAGGGTTTTTTAGGGGATGGGAGTGGATTAATGCCAAACTACAACTCCCACGAGGTCGGCGCCGGGAGACAAAATGTTCGTAAAAATGTGGGTTTTATTTTTGTCCATAGCGCCGAAGTCGTGGAAGTTCATTTTGGGGGTGCAAAAGTGGGGTGAAATTTTGAAAAATCAGTTTTCATTCGATAACTCGTTAGGACAAATTCATACAATTTTTGTTCAAATGGAAACGTTGTAGCCCTTGAAAAGACGCGTAGATCGAGTATTCGATCAAGCCTCTCCAATAATATCTTCACCCGCAAGAGAAGAATTAACAAAAAAATTTTTTATTGAATAACTCAAAAACAATCGATTTTTCGGGGATGGATCAAATGTACGAAATGTAGAGAATAATTTTCTCTATATTTTCGTTCCTATGCAAAACTTTTGAATTTTGCTTTTTCGAACCCCTCTCAGCGGTTGAAAATTCAAAATGGAATTCTGGGAAAACCATTGACCGAAACTAAAGAGATACGAGTTTGGCGTTGTGGACAAAAATGTAGCTGAGCGTTCAAGCTACAAATTCTTTCACGGGGGCGAATTCGTGCCGTGAATAGTTTTCCCAGAATTTCATTTTGAATGTTCAACCCCCGAGAGGGGTTGGTAAATCAAAATTCAAGGGTGGTCCATACCAACACAAATATGGAGAAAATTATTCTCTACATTTCGTACATTTGAACCATACTCGAAAAACCGATTGTTTTTGAGTTATTCAAAAAAATATTTTTTTTGTTTTTTAATCATTTTTTGGCGGTGAAGATATTATCGGAGAGTGATGATCGAATACTCGATAGACGCGTCTTTTCAAGGGTTACAAAGTTCCCATTTGAACAAAAAAACGTACGATTTTTTTCTAAAGCGTTATTGAATTAAAACCGATTGTTCAAAATTTCACCCCACTTTTTCACCCTCAAAATGAACTTCCACGACTTCGGCACTGTGGACAAAACTAAAGCCCGGATTTTTCTGAACATTTTGTCTCACGGCGCCGACCTCGTAGGGGTTGTAGTTTGGCATTAATCCACCCCCATTTCCTTTCATCCCCTCAAAAAGAACCCTACACCCCGATTTTTAGGCAAACTTGGATTTAGCACCCGCGGCACCTACAAAATCACTTGTCAAAAAACTAGCCTTCTTCTAATTTTCTCCGATTCCGGTTTTTTTCAGCGACAGCATGACTGTACTAGTATGCATAACATGAAAATTGTTTCCTCGTCTCGCCCACGGAGAAAGCGTTTTTTTTTTCTTTTTTTTTTCCCAAGCATGATACCTAACAGTATGATCAGCGTGACAGGTCAGCACTTATTTCCATGGTAACGTGGCAAAAAACATGCCAATAGAAAACAAACAAAAAATCAAAGAGCATCGGAAGCTTTTAAGGTATTCCTTTCACGAACCCAAATATTTTACACTTAACTGATTTTCGTCTATAATGAAGTAAAAATACATCCCAGTATACTGGTAAAATTTCAAGCCAAGTTACCGAACCTTTAACGAAAAATTACGGCCCTAAAAATCGTCTCACTTATACGGCGCTTTATGGACATGCCACGCTGGCCACATGTCTTTCTAATAATTTATACACTAAATAACTCTAGATGCCTAATACAAACTGCTCACAGGTGTAAAAAAGTCTAAAGATTCCGTAACAACAATAAAAACAGAGGGTCACCGAACGTTTAAAGAAAATATTAATGTTAAAACTTGGAAAAGTGTGGTTAGCAGAAGAATTTTTGTAGCCGTGACGTTTCAAATAAATGTAAAAATGTCTCAATCTACTAAATTTGCGCGAATTTTGTTATTCTAGTTTATCGTTGTGTATAATAATCCATTATAACTTGTTTTTTTATTAAGCGCAATTGTAATTTACCGACGATTCAGAAGGCCCTGCTTATGCCCCCACAAAATACGGCCCTCCGCGAAAGGAATACCTTAACGGCACTCGAAGAGCTTCGCTCGCTTCCGTGACAGCTGAGATCTTTCGATCCAATTTTTGACCTGGGAAAAGTCGATGAAATGAAAACGAAAATAAAACGAGGTTGCGACGTCTCGTCGTTGTTGCGCTGCGCTTCGTTTTCGGCGCGCTCACGCGGGTGCCTAAGCTCGGAAATGGACCTCAGGGCCGTTTCGTATTGAAGGTTATTACGAGAAAAATGTTTTCTATACATTTAAAAGAAAACACGTTTTAATGTAGTAAAAAAATCGTTTTTAGGCATTTCGTTATTTACTGAAAATACCAACGCTAGGAGAAATAATCTAATAAATTGAATCCCACAATGATTGAAGCTTCAATAGCAGCTTAACATTACAAAAGAAAATGTAACCCCATGAACATTTCTAAAGTCCTTTTATCCACAAATGTAATATGACAACCCAAACAAACCTGAACAGATTTCCAAAACAATTTTTCATTACAAATCTAAAATGTAATCCCAAGCAAACCCAAACAATCTTCCAAAACAGTCTTAGATTACAAATGTACAGTGTAAGGCGAAACAAACCCAAACAAATTTCCGAAATAGTTTAAAATTCTAAATGTAAAATGTGAGCCCAAACCAGCCCAAACAAATTTCCAAAATAGGTTTACATTGTAACTATAAAATGTAAACCCGAAAAAATTTCCAAAACAGTTTTACGTTACAATTAGACAATCTGAACCCAAACAAATTTCCAAAAAAGCTTAACATTACATCTTAGGCCAAACAAACCCAGACAAATTTCTAAAAAACCTTAGAATTGCAAATGAATAACGTTAACCCAAACAACCACAAACAAATTCCCAAAATAGGTGTACATTACAAATTTCCAAAAATGATAGATATTCTCTCAGCTCCCATTCTATCTAACCTAATGCCAGCCTGAAAAAGCAACGAATATACAGCCACTTCATCTCGAAATACCATTAAGGTGTACATACTCGTAAAAGACAGCACCCCTGGTCCACCCCCTTCCCGGTGAAGGTAAGTGGCATGTATCCATTCTGTACTTCATATATATATATATATATGCGTGTCGTCTTGTCGAGTTTTACTAGGCAGGGGTCTATGAGCCATTCGATAGGCGATGGGAGGGCCGCGGGTTCGAGGGGTAATTGCACATGCTCAACCTTGTCAGGGGGAGTGTACGTGCGCTTAAGGGGAGCAACGAGATCCCGGGTATGCTCATCCGAGCTCCGGAGAGGTTATACTTTGGCATGTGTGTGTGTATGTGTGTGCGCGCGCGTGCGCTTGCGCGTACGGGCGCGCGTGTCTGTGGGGGGGGTGCATTTGTGTATATATATATATATATATATATATATATATATATATATATATATATATATATATATATATACACACACACACATGTATATATATATATATGTGTGTGTGTGTGTGTAGGTTCTCGTGCCTGTTTCACCTCACGCAACATACGTGACTACGTGCCGGTTATACAAGCATTAGAACGCCGCGTGTACAGTGTTGACTACGACGCGCGACCAACCCATCCCCTCACCCTTCACCTCACCCTTCCGCTCTTCCACATCCTGTTCGCTCTCACCCCTGCTGAAAGGTTGCGCGCGTCCGAGGTTCCTGTGCCTTCTGGTCACACACAACATAAGCACATATATATACAAAATAGGTACAAGCCACTGGGCACCTGCAACACCGCATAATGTAGTCGCTTACCAAAACGCCGATATGTATATGTATATAGAGAGAAAAAGGTTACTTTAGAAACATTCAACTTCGGGGACTGCCCAGATAGGAGCTCAATCCTTAAAATCAGCTCCTGATGGATGGAAGGTCATTTGAAGGACCTTCATATATATATTAGGGTGGTTCTTAATTTGGTGATGTTGGAAATTCTTTGGTATCGTTCCTCAAAAGTAATCAACACATAAAAAAAAAATTGGCCGCGAGCGGAAATTTGTCCAATGATTCTAACCCACCCCACCAAGCTGTCGATGAAGTATATGAGGAAATGCATGCATTTAAAATTTTGTTAAGAAAATTGCTTATTATTCCAAAACTATACATGATACAAAAATTTCATACGATATTTTTTTAGGAAATTGAATGCTCTACAAAAAAGGTAACTTGTAAAATTTTCGTGGATTCAATATTTATCACGTAATTAGCAAAAAAAAAACTGCCATCATTTATTCCAAAAATCGATCATTATGATTCAAAACAGGAGTGTGACGTCGAAAAACTGCAATTTCTTTTTCGTATGCAATTAGAAATATGAAGAGATACGTAGCGCACTTAATAACAATACGTAAACAATATTTAAATTTTCAATTTTATCAATTTTATCATAAATTATGATAAATTAAAGCCATCCTGCCTTAATGACAAGTATCCTTTCGTCGAATGAGTTGCTTCTCATGCTTGCCGCAATCCTCGTTAACCTCGAAATAAATGTATGTCTACTTTTTCCACGTGAGGCGCATGTCTCGATTCAGCGCTGGATACATGTGCTCGACGACTTAAGCTGGGAAAATCGCGATGACGTTCGCATTACCGTAATTTACGTAAAAATTTATTTTTAATTGGTGATGCTGATTCACAAATAATTGGAAGCAAACTGCCTTAAAAATTGCACGTGTTTAAAGCACTTTTCTTGTAATACTCGGGTTGTAAAATTAATGATACATGAAAATGCCACAATAACTGCCAAAGAATTGTTTGTGTTTTGGGATAAAGCCGGTATACCGGTACAAACTTTGCCAGAATGCATTTAAAAAATCAAAAAGTTACACGCACGCTGCAATCTATTGCGAAAACGCGCTGGAAAAAAATCATGTTTTCATATAAAAATCCGACAGCTCGGTGGGGTGGGTTAGAATTATTGGACAAACTTCCGCTTGCGGCCAATTTTTTTTCTATATATGTTGATTACTTTTGAGGAACAATACCAAAGAATTTACAACATCACCAAATTAAGAACGGCCAATATACAAAGTATCCGACATAAAGTCGGATACTTTGTATACCGATAAAGTATCGGTATACAAAGTTAACCTTGCCATACAAAGTAACGTTCGTCGTCCAACATGAAAATTGTGATACAAAGTAAGGTCGTCGTGCAATATGGAAAATGCGATACAAAGTATCGTTGACCGCCCAACATAAACAATGTCATACAAAAGGAATGTACGCCGGCAAATGCCTTCTACATCCTTCAGCTTGTCAACATTCCCCCTCCATGCCAAAATACTATCGGAGTTCTCAGTGTGTTTTGATTTTTTACACTAGGTTGCACGGTGTGAGCCAAGCAGAGAAGTCATGATGCTTCCTTTGAATTTTCTTGGTGGTTTCTCGAGTGCCTTGTTACAAACTAATTCATGAATAATTATTTTGATGATGGCATCAACGAATAATATGTCCATAGTGCACGACGACGTTACTTTGTATCACAATTTTCCATATTGCACGACGGCGTTACTTTGTATCACAATTTTCATGTTGAAGGACGAACGTTACTTTGTACGGCATGGTTAACTTTGTATACCTTACCGATAATTTATGATTAAGCTCACAAAATGTATTACTGTTATGGATGTTTATTACCTGAAATATGTGAGAAATATTTGGGAGAAAATAATTTTTAATAATAATTGATTTGTCTAAAAAGAAATATCTCACAATAATAAAAACAAAGCACAGCTTTGGAACAACGAATCGAGCCACTCTGAAAAAATACGTGTCACTGTACACACTTCAGAGTATTTTCTGGAATTTTTTGAGAGAAATGACAAGTGACATACCGACCGAACGAAAATATTGTTGTATAATTTTGGTGGAAATGGGAATTTGTTTAACTCGAAAAATTCAAAACAAATTTTTTTCACAAAATTCATGTAAAATTGCAACTTTTTTGTCTTGAACATTTTCCTGTTAAATCAAATGCTCACGAGATATAACGGTATTTTGAAAATTTTGACATTTTGAAAAAGTCGAGAAAATGCAATCCAAAAATTTTGAAAATATTTACACGGTTTTTTTTTCATATAATTAAATAATTTGACAAAATTTCAATTTTTCGACAGTGGACAACTTTTTGATCATTCGAAATGGTATGGAACGCCTCATATATACCCTTGTATATACATACGAGGGTGGGGTGAACAGTTTCAGGCCTGACCAAGAAAAACGATGTTTAAAATTTTTTTTGCTTTATTTTTCAACATAATCTCCATCAACACTGATACATTTCTCATAACGGTGTTCTAATTTAGTTATACCAGTTTTAAACGTAGATTCGTCAAGCTCCTCAAAATACTGATTTACAGCTTCGATAACTTCTTCGTTGCTCTTAAATCTTTTTCCGCCAAGCCATTTTTTGAGGTTAGGAAACAGGTAATAGTCGCTGGGGGCTAAGTCTGGAGAGTAGGGAGGATGCGGCATCAATTCAAACTTCAATTCGTGGATTTTGGACATGGCAACAATCGACGAATGCGCTGGTGCGTTATCGTGATGAAACAAAACTTTTTTCTTCGCCAAATGAGGTCGTTTAATTTGCACCTCGTGCTTCAAACGTTGCAATAACTCTGCGTAGTATTGACCAGTGATAGTCTTACCCTTTTCAAGGTAATCAATGTATATAATTCCTCTCGCATCCCAAAAAAACAGTAGCCATAACCTTGTTTGCCGATAAAATTGTTTTTGCCTTCTTTGGGGTTGGTTCCCCTTTTCCAACCCACTGTTTTGACTGTTCTTTATTTTCAGGAGTGTAGTGGTGGACCCATGTCTCATCAACAGTTATGAATCGACGCAAAAATTCGTTTGGATTACGCCTATACAGCGCCAAATTGTCGGTAGAAATGGTTTTTCGAAGCAGTTTTTAGTTGAGCGTTAGCAAACGCGGCACCCACCTTGCACACAGCTTTTCCATGTTCAAATGGTTGTGCAAAATATTTCGCACACGTTCAGCTGACATCCTACAGGTCTCAGCTATCTCATGCACTTTCAACCTGCGGTCTTCCAACACTATTTTATGGATTTTTTCAATCATCTCTGAAGTTGTGACTTCAACGGGCCGTCCTGAGCGAGGCTCGTCAGAGGTGCTCACACGACCCATTTTAAATTCAGAAACCCACTGCTTAATAGTTGAATATGATGGGGAGGAGTCTCCTAGTGCTGAATCCATCTCTTCTTTTATTTGTTTTGGTGTAAAACCTTTCAAATGGAAGTATTTGATGACAGCACGTTTTTCCAATTTTTCCATTTTTACGAAAACAACGGAAGCGTCTCGCGCAATGTGCTCTCAAACGCAAACTAACGTAGCGATTGGGCTGAAACTGTACATATAAGCTCGGTAGGAATGGTACTGTAGGACGCCGCTCCAAAACTAGACCTAGTGGTACCATCTCTTGGTCAGGCCGGAAACTTTTCACCCCACCCTCGTGTGTATATATATATATATATATATATATATATATATATATATATATATATATACAGATCTTCGTTTAGATTTCGCGAAGTCCGAGGCTGAAAGGCGTAGCGTTTCGTTCGCCATCTAACGCCATCATCCGCCCTTTTAAGCTTCGAAACCCGCTATGTACAGGCATTTGTATGCAGTCGCACGCACGAGTATTATGAAAATAAATGGTAGCGGGAAAAGGGTGGGCGGGCGAGGAAGCCGGTGAGGAATGGAAGGGGACAGGGATATCGTAAGTATGTAATCGTGTGGTACATGTGCAGCAGGTGCCTCGTATTCGCTGACCAAAGTGCAACACCCACGTACACAATACACGCGTACATGTGCATCCGGTTTGCAGTGTGGGCAAGCATGCAAGGAGAATCGAACATGCAGCAAGGAGCTATCAGGAACGGCGCATACGTCGCTTTAGCCCCTATGTATTCGAGGATTCGTGGCCAAACCCGAGTCTGCGGATGATACCTGAGTTGATCGGTCACCTCGATCATTGTGTTATCGGACACTTCAGGTAGTTACGTACGTGCGTAGATGACGGCGAATTCCAAATGACATTGAGTTTGTTCGGGTTAGTTTTGGGTTTATTTGAGGTTGGCAGTAGTAGAAACAAAACTGGCCGGATACTGAGACTGGGACCGATTTTCTTTGATGGAAGATTTGATTTTTCGACGACTTGCCAATGTTCTTGTAGACAAGCACTTTGGAAACACGGCTGATTCAGATGCACGGTATCGTGGGTGTAGGAGGGCAGCGAGAAATTGGGAAAAACCTGCATTGATGGAAGTGGCTGTTGTCACCTGGGGGGGGGGGGGGGGGGGTGGGGTTGCTATCAGCGTGAGAGACTCGGTCTGAGTACTCGTGCAATGTTGGACTATCCGTGTATAAACGTGTCAGAGGATACACGAAGGCTGGACATACATGATAATTAATGGACAAGGGTTGTTGGAGCCCAGTTGGGTCTTGAGACACCAGTGCAAACAGGGATAAGGCAATATGCAGGGAGAGTCAATTTGCTGGGACGGATCAGACAAGAATTCCTAATGACTGCTCGCTTCATGGATGTGACGTTGAACCGCCATCTGGATCCTGTCATCGTGCGTCCAAAGCGTGCCTTCAGGACAGCCATCGAACGTCAGGCGATATCGATCAACCGTCATCGAAAGCAACGTCTTCAAATCATTGCACGTGCACCCACCAAACGAATCCAAACACGCGCTATCCTTCTCCCCGGTATGCCAAGCATTATCCGTTTTGCCGTTTCTACGCAAGGCTGATAGCTGAATTTCCACTTCTGTGGATACGCCGAGAGGATTACGTATACAGTGGCACAGCTCTTGGAACAAAGACTTATTTTCGTGGACCGCAAAAAAAAGGACCCCGTACTTAATTCTAGGACGCCTCTGCCGACCGTGAACACAGTGTACAAAGGGGCCAAAAAAAACGAGGTCTCGTCAGAGATATACGAGGCGATCCGTACCGGCGGGACTATTTTTTTTGTCCTCGGGGAGAGTAACGGCCCGGCTGTTCCAACAGAGTATACCATCGCTAAGCATTCCAATTTTTCAAAGCTCTTGGCCACGTGAACGTAGGAAATTCATACCCTTGATTTACCGCAAGCGTATCCCCCCCCCCCCGCCCTAAATCCTAAAGAAGTCTCGTACGGTGAAAAACGTCAAAGGTCCCGGAGGTATGGTTGATCTTGATGCGCGATGACCTTGATCCATCGCGACTCTCGTGATCATCATTCTCCTGCTACGAAGAGGCACCGAAGGAGACGAGGGAAAGACGATCATACATATAGCGCGTAAGGTAAAAGGATCTTGGAGGGAACCGAGAAGAAAGGATGTTGCAGTCGTCATGGAATGGCGCGTATACGTCATGACGACCAGCTCTCATTTAAACATAGCCAGGCTCCGGAATTCCTCGCAACGTAATGTCCGGTGGCTCTCACTCACATAGCAGAGGTCCCACGGCTCGAGGTTTTAATTAAAATATGGAGATCAACGACTAAAGCTCCGTATTGTCGAGGTCGCTGTGTCGAGGGGTACGACTCGGTGGCTGCGATAATAACGGATAATAAATCGCCATTGCGAAAACGCAAATCGTGGAGCAAGAAGCCGAAGGAGATTGCGAGAGAAGCCTACAACTCACCTGTGCCATACCTCGAAAGAGTGGAATCAAATCCTAGATTCGTTGATGTAATCCTTCGCGAACAATGGAGCCAAAGATGAATCAAATGTGACAGTTCGGATGCTGGGGCATCGTCACGATACATAGAACGAGCAGCCAACGTAATCGGGTAACATCCAAATGATCAATGTTCCATATAACTTGTAGGAAACTAGGTTTACATTATTCAATTGTTTGGACACTTGATTTCCATGGATCATGTCCCAGTACAGAATCACAATCAAAAAAGGCATGTAGTGAAAAGCCCCATTCGATTCCTGAATTCCTTCAGCGTAACGTATTACGTATCGTTGTCTGTCAGTATTGGTAGACATAATTTCACTCTTTGATTCGTGCCACAAATGCTCCCAATGCACATACGGACTGACAGCCTCAAAGATCCTGTCTGTTATTGTTGTTTGCACCAATGAACGATATTTGAGAAGATACAAGTGGCGATGATACGACAACGATGAAGCTTTGTGAGCACAGATCAACCCATGCAAACGGAGACAAATGTTTACAGAAACAAGCCTTGACAGATCTCTACTAAAAAGCAGAAGCGTTCAAAGACCTTTGATCTAATCCAACCATATTGCCACCATCCGATGCCCAGCCTGCTTGGGGTTGATTTGATGTTTTCCACGTTTTGTCCAGATGTGCGATCAGAAACGTCATATCGACGAGTTGTGTAGAAGTATATTATCGAATTGGAATAGCTCGAAGCCAAGACATACACGCTGATTAGTCGACTCACTAGACTGGACCTGGTTAGTTGATTGGCCCGACAGTCATTATTGGCATTTTACGCTCCTCTGATCGCAGTGTCGGGTAGCAATCGCACCGACGCCCAGGTTAAGGGTGAAGAGCACCCCTTGGTTGCCTTAAATAGTACCTCCGGCTCCGCGCCATCACACACCCCTGCTGCGTGCAGCGGTGTGACAACATCGACGATTGATTCGGTTCGCCTATGGGCTACTGCAAGCTCGGGTGGTTCCTTGTGACGGCAGTTCGAGGACTCTGAACTAGCCAGCCTAGCGCATGATTCGAGTCGAAAGCTTCGCTATCCACCAGTTTACCGATGTCCAGAGAGACGTGGGTGGCTCTTGCAGTCCACTTTTGCTACGTGCTGCGAATGCAGCCTCGTTTGAGGGTAAACTCCTTACCGTAACCCGGTGCACGAAGGGACAGCTGACCCTGCGCTGAATCACAAGACAGCCGAGGCACACGAAGTGTTCGAAAGGACGTCCAATGTATCTTTAAATGTGTTACCCTAATTTACAAAACGTCTGAACTAGTTCTGTCGTTGGTGATGTCTTCAACAATGATGATCAATTTGGATCACTGTCGTTTGGTCTCTATCTCCGTCTCATGATTGTCGATTTATGTAGATTTGCTGCAATGCAGTTCAAAGATCTCCGATTGGGTTTTCCTTCCTTCTGATATTTGTCAGTCTTTTACTGTCCTCGTTTGAATAGCCTAATGCAGATTACAGATAGGACAGATTGTGTGGACTACTGTGATGCAAAAAATCCTTGGATAATTTACAAACTGCTAGTACACAGTCCAGATGTCTAGGAATCAATATGATTGAATCTCTTTTCTTCTGTACTGATTTGAATCAGGCTTTTTGCTTCCCTGTAGAATGACCAAACGCAGATTGCAGTCGAGGGAAATAGTGGCCCGCGATGTGCTAATGCAAAAAATGCTCGAATAATTCTGCAAACTGGTACAACGCAGTCCAGATGTGAGGGAATCAAAATGATTGATTCTCTTTTCTTCTGTCCCGATTTCCATCAGGCTTTTTGCCTTCATGTTGGGATGAGGACTGCTGTGTGCTAATGCAAAGAAAAATCAAAGTTCCGACAACTCTACAGAGTGTTCCGGTCACCTCAAGACGGAAGTAGCTAATGCGCCTACTTTTAGTATTGTAACAAAAATCTGAAAGTTATCACACAGAAGCACCTAAAACAGAAATCTAATTTTTGTAGTGATATTCACTCGAGGAATCGTTATAAAGCAGTCTTGGCTTTTATATGCGACAATAAATCGTGGAAAAGTAATGGGAGAACGGAAGTAACGGTGGAAGGTCTCCCCGGTTGGAGAGCACTTCGCAGCTTACCAACGAGACATACAGGAAACCTTTCGGGGCTGTGCCCCACGCTTGATACTGCTTCGGAGCCTTATCGTGATGTCGTTGACGTTATGGTAGCGAAAAACCGAGTCCGTAGTTATTTTCCCCGCTATAGCGGGGAAAGTAACTACGGACTCTTGGCAAGTTCGAGATGCGGTACCAAGTGCCGTTGGGAGAGCGCTCTTAAGCGATTCGAAGCTTAATGCTTGCTTGCACGGGGACTCGCGATCCGATAACTAGAGAGACAGAGTTTTAAACGGTCTAGCGCTTGGGGAGGGGTAAAGGGGGGCGCAATTCTCCCACCGTCGACGTAATAAATAAATGAATTCCCGGATAGGGGCCGACGCGAATTACCGTTTCTACTTTTCGACCGTACAACTCGCCTGTTTTCACCAACCGGCGTCTGACAAAAAGCCTTTGCTCCCTCGCTTCCAGACTAATCGCCGCTATCTTTAGCACTCGAGTTACATCGCAGAAATCATCATTGACCATAATAGTCGATCAGTTTTGAACTTTCAATTTTTTATACTATTTTCATTAATATTTATATGTTGATTTACATTTGCTCGCTATCCACCCTAGTAGATTTTTTTATATTGTTCATATTAATCATTCATATTATTTACATTACTATTTACTCTTTTTCCGCCATTTATTCATTATGTTTCATACTGGATTTGATTTTCGCATTATAGTGCAGTCGAGATAGGTCTAAAAATCGATTAACCTGGAATTAATTCCGGGCTTCGATCTCCTTTTTTTATACTTGGGGGGGGGGGGTTGTTGGTAGTGTAAATCTCGATTTTCGGGATAATCCCTCTGGTGCGTTTTGCCGCCATCTTGATTTGAAGAGGGATTTTTTGTTTTTCTAATAACTCGCTTAATTTCAACCTTAGAGTGAAAATGATCATATCAAAAGTTGTGGGAAATGTAATTCCCCATAAGTTTGGTGATTATAGTTTTTACCCTAGGATCGATATTTATTAAGTTACACTGCAAATAGGGGTAAAAAGTTCACCCCTAAATTAAGTACAAGTCCGAAAATATTGATCCTAGGGTAAAAATGGTACTGACTAAAGTTGAAGAGAATAAAATTTCCTACCCGATTACTCCTTATCATTTTTACGATAAACTTGATAATAAACGAAATAACTGATAATAAAAAAAAAGTTCACCCCGAAATGAAGTATAAGTCCGAAAATATTGATCCGACGGTAAAAATGCTAATAACCAAAGTTGGAGGAAATAATATTTCCTATGTGATTATTCATTACCATTTTTACAATAAACTTGATAATAAACGAGATCAGTTTTAAAAAAACGTTTTTTACCCCTTTTAGCAGTCTAACTCTATAAATATCGATCCTAGGGTAAAAATTATAATTACCAAACTTGTGGAAAATTACATTTCCCACAACTTTGAATACAATCATTTTCACTCTAAGGTTGAAAATAAGCGAGTTATTCGGAAAACAAAAAAAATCCCTCTTCAAATCAAGATGGCGGCAAACGCACCAGAGAGATTTTCCCGAAAATCGAGATTTACACTACCACCCCCTCCCCCCTCTAAGTATAAAAAAAGAAAATCGAAGCCCGGAATTAATTCCAGGTGAAATCCTATTTCGACTGGCCTATTACGTTGGTTGGATTTTTTTATACTCGATTGTCCCATCGCTAAATCTTTTATTCAACGTGTTACCGCGCACTCTCACTCGTTGCTCGTTGATCCCAAAACTTTATTAGCAAGTGGAAGTTATCCTCCGCGACCTCTGCATCCACACCGAATCGCGATAAAGTCCCCGTGTCCTTGCGGGACAAGGAACCATATGATTTTGGGGATTTTGATTGTGTCGAGGCTGTGTTTACATTGTATTCCGCCGGGGCGTAACGAAGTTTGCGCAATCCGGTTATTCCAGCAGTCCGGGCCGAGAGCGTCGTGCATTTCACTGTGCGCTCATAAATCAACGGAAGGCGGGAGTCTCTTGGAGAAGCGGAGAGGCAAATAGTAGTAATGGCCACTTTGTGCCTCTGTTCTCATATAACCGGTTCCTTCCGGTAAATATACATTGCAGCTGACTTATTTCTCTTCTTAAATATTTTCCCACCCACCGAAAAGTAAGCCACCTGCGACTGTCATACGTCACAAATATAAATACGAATCCGTGCGCTGATAACAAAAAAAGTCTCAAGTCACACGAGACTAATGTCACTCATTTTTTGCGTTTGGTGTCAACTTAAATGCATCTAGGGGGCTATTAATCACTGCGGTCTACATATAACTAGGATGCCATTTATCGTTGGAACGTCGTAGATGAATAATTAGGAAATTGGGTGTAACTAGGAAGCTGCATATAATTAGGACCATATACATAATTAGAACGCTGAATATTTATAGAACCCTATAATTAACTAGAACTCTATATATCCCTATAAACTTTTGTATTTATTAATGGAACGTATTTGCAGCTAGGAAGCTGTATGGGGCCGTCCATATATTACGTCATCGCTTTTTGCTGATTTTCGACCCCCCCCCCCCCTACAATCATCCTATCGTCATTTCCTAATGACCCCCCCCTCTCGCAAAATTGACGTTATTACCAGTTTGGCAAAATTAAAACATTTGCGGATTTGAGAAAAATTGGGTAACATTAAAACATTTTGTTATAGAATCATCTTTTATTATTTTGTACTTTGGCAATGTTTATTAATATAATAATATTATTCTTCCCTATTCTTTAGTTTTCTTTGGATAGCTCCCACATTTTGTTATAGAATCATCTTTTATTATTTTGTACTTTGGCAATTTTCATTAATATAATAATATTATTCTTCCCTATTCTTTAGTTTTCTTTGGATAGCTCCCACGTAGTTTTCACCCATTCTTGCAAATCCTGAATCACGGGTAATATCTCCGTATTCTCCCCATATTCATTTTGGCTCGATCGAACTATTTTCATAGGTACGCTGTTATTTGAATTTCTCGAATATAATGTAGACAAATCTTGTGTAATAAATAAATAAATAATGACTTCAATAATTAATACCATTAGGTACTTGCAAAATATTTTTCATCACTCATGCGGGGAAACCACTCTAGTTGTACAATATACTATTGTACATTTTGAATTAACTGGTATCACAAGAATGACGTCAATTTCGAAACGCCCCCCCCCCTCATGCATCATTTACCGTCATCCGCAGACGAACCTCCCCCCCCCCCAATTTAGAATGACGTAATATATGGACGGCCCCTATCTAGTTAGGTTACTGTAAATAACTAGGGTCCTTCTATATATCTTATAACGATATATAACTAGGGCATATATATCTTATAACTAGGATATATACGTAACTGGAGCACGATGTATAATGACGGAAATATATGCAACTAGGAACCGACATATAACTAGGGCACTGTATATGATGCTAACACTATATAGAACTAGAATGCTATTTATAACTGGGACGCCAGCTATAAGTAGGACCCTACCTAGAACTACAACTCTAGACATCACGATGACGTTATATATTTATAACTAGAACGTATACCTACCTAGCAAGCTGCATCTGACTGGGATGCTAAATGTAACTAGGGCCCCATATATACAACTAGGATGCTACATATAACTAGCGCTCTATATATAACTAGGGGTACGACTGACAAGCTATGTACACTTACGTCACTACATATTCCTACCAATCTATATATAACTAGGCTATTACATATAACTAGAGAGCTATATAGAACCGGGACGATATATGTAGAAAAAAAAAGGAAAAAACAATTTATCAGACCGATTCTTCCGCGTAACGGAACGATCGTTCGAACGACTCGTGCCAATTCCAGCTTAATTTAGTGGACAGGCAGGAAGCCCTCGAACAAGAGAGGCATCTCTCCTCTCTCACCGCGTATTGCCGCCGTGTCTCTTCTCCGTACAGGTTGTACACGTACCAATACTGCTTCTCGTTCGGCAATTGCGCGTAGTTTTTTTTTTTATTTTTATTTGTTCCCTTTTATCCCTTTATTCACGAACTTTATTTCCACTCTACGCTCTCGACTTGGGAGTTTCGCGCATCCGCTGTCACCCTTCTAATATATATCGATGTCGCGAAGTTTATGGATGCTGTAACTGTGAAGCGAATAAATGCGGACGAACGGTATTCGCTCGACAATTTATATCTGACCATATATATATATATATATATATATATATATATATATATATATATATATATATATATATATATATATATATATAGTGGCGACCGAAAAAATGACGTAAAAAAGTGGTCAGCCGAAACGTAGAATTTTTTAATTGGTTTCTAGTGTAGTGCATACATGTTCAATAAAAAAATCTAATGTACATTTCTTTTTTAATATTACAAATGATGTATATGCTGAAAAAAAATCAAGAGCTAATGAAAATGAATATAGTATGAATTCTCATGTGGTGCATGATATTTTTCATGTTCGTAAAATCTAACCTTCAGCTGACCTTTTTTCTATCCTTTTTTGGCCCGCCAGAACATTTGAAACACTACCTACGTCCAATCACATTTTTCCGACGAACATACATTTTTTTCAATGGAACGAAAAAAAAAAATGCTCATACTACGGAGAAGATCACGTTGGACCACAACTGGTTCCTGATTTTTTTTCTTTACTTTTCGCATCTTCATAGAATGTGGATGCATTGTTTGGTACATCCCCGAGGTAATGTCTGCATTCGGACGTATGTAAGTGCATAGCCATCACCGTTGGCTGCCAACGGACCTCCTTGAATTATTCAAATTTAATACGGTCGCGTGCAGACGTAATAGGAACGTCAATTCAATTAGCGCGGGCCTAGAGTTTTCGAGTCATCAGGGCATAAAGTACTCGCGTCTCCTTCTCTTCCTCGCGGCCTTCGTCGTCTCCCCCCGCCCCCGTCGCTCTTTCTTCGTTGCACTCTCACTCTCGTGTAGCGTGGATTTGGGCGTTAAATCCAATTTAAGTGCCGGAAGTGGGCAACCATCCAGCCCAGGTTGGATGCTCGGCTGCTCGCGCCTCGACTTCCGCTATGTGCGTGGATGCCCTTGGGTATACAGATATATGTATGACGCTTGCCACTGAGAGTAAACAGAAAGCTAACGAACGACTGCTCCAAAATCAGTATTCGTTCGGTTGCAGTTATCTGTTTTTTTTTTTTTTCGTCAAAAGCCCAGCCTGCTGGAGAGGAATCAAAGCCAGTCTGAGGTAGTCATTGAATGCACTTTTTCCAGGCACTAAAGCCACGATGCATTGCCATAATCAGAAGGCGAAGTGTACTTAAGCCCTCCAAAGCAATCAATAGAATTTTAGTTGCCGAAGAATCCCAGAGAGCTATTGGGAAGACGCGTAAAGATATTCCAGCATTTGAGGCTGCCAAGAGGCTCCATCAGGCTGTCGAATCACCTGGAAGGACTAAGGAAACAGCCGGGCAGGGCATTAAATTTCAAGATATGACGAAACTATACGACCGGCTGTCTTAGGAAAGCTATCAAAGTTCTCCATCCGATTGGACAGTTACAGCCTCAATGAGAGTCCAAAGCGAACGACATGTACGTGGAGGACATTGTCTCGCGTACATTTCCGCAATCTCTCGACACACTGTGGACACCAGGTGCCTAACTATGAGCCCTGGCGAAGCTCAACCTCATCGTTCCATTACGAGAAATGAACACGGGGCGTATGGAGCTCCGAAGATAGAAACCACAAGTGTTCCTACGGTTAAATTGAATATGGTTAATTCTGGGGTGACTGTGGAATGTGGGCTGGACCAGCAGCGACGAGGGAGCACGCAATTTTGCAAAACGGGGCGCACGCGCAGTGATAGAAGAGTAGCCGGGAATAGAGCTGAATGAAGATTGACGACAAGTATGAAAGCGTAGGATGTTTAAGACGAATGCTTAGCATCTGCGAAACGTGGCCATCTGTGTCATCCAGTAGTCAAGTCCGGTACCGTGTTACGATCAAGGCTGAAATGGCTCGTACACTCCTACGCCAGGCATGCAAACTCATAGGATACGGGGACATTGGGGGAGAGGAACCAACTTTAAGTGCCTACTCATGCTTGGATGAAATCGGAGTGAGAAGAGTGGCAGGGATTGAAGAGCGAGGGGATGCCGTTGCGGAAGTATTCAATGGATGCCCAACTATGCCTTCAACCGCCCAGCGTCCGAGTGGATCTACAGAGGACATTCGTGACGAGACTAGGGCGCCAGTCGAAAGAGGATAATCCCTCATAAAGTTCCGCAATAAGTGGCTCGCGGACAGAAAGCGGAGAAGGATCAAGAGAAAAGCCAATAAGTAAAATTTGATTGCGGAGCAACCCGGTCGACTGTTTCCAATTGGTATATTGGCTTTTTGGATCTGGCTAATGCTGCTCAACGATCAGGATCCTTGATCGTAACGAGGACATTTCTCTCGATATCCGCAGATCGCCACCGACCACCCCCGTCAATGACATCAAGGACGTGCCAGCATGGTGGTACACAGCTCGAACGATCCATGCTAGAAAATGGCGCAAGTTGATGCAACCAACTCGTTAGGAATTACCTTGACCCAAACAGACTCAAACACTCGCAACAACGAATCGCCTACTGCCGCGTTGTACCAGTGTGTCACGTCCACTTCAAAATTCACACATAGAAAATTCATAAACGCATATTTTGCACGGCCAAGCATCGTCGCGTTAGAATCGTCTATGGCGATGATTACGACTGTCGTCCGGGAATGGATGCACCACAGGTGATTTTCATTGACACGAATAGGCTGGCGTTTCCAACCTCGAAGCAGAGCTCACGCGGCATGACAGCTTAATCACTGCCCTCACTCTGCCATTATAATACAATATAATCCCGACGTATCCACTGTATTCCAGACAATTAACACTCCACTGACATGCCAAATATTATCTGCAATTTCGCGCGAAGAGTATTCCCTCTCTCGATCACCCATACCGGAAACAAGGGGTGATTCGAGAACGGCGTTAACACCTCTATGCGTTCGAAATATGGCGGGCCATTAGCTGACCGAGCGAGCGCTCGGCAAAAATCTATCCGGACATCGAACCCCCGTAGAGCGCGGGTACGTTATTTCCTAATGGCGTCATCAAGTGGTGTTCCGAAACGATGTACCGAGTGTTTGGATTTTGTGGCTCGGTGAGTATTAACGGGCTACATGTACCTAGGTGGGTCAACAAAAAGGCATTTTCCAAAATTATTTTCATTCGATAGTGTTCCCTTTTGACTGTATTCCCTGAATATTTCATTGAAACATTCCTAAAATTGAATAAGCTGTAGCTATTATCTGCTGGCGGCCATTTTTTTGTTGTCTTTTTTTTGTATTTTTTATAAAGGCTTTCCTTATAACCTTCGTGTTAAAAAAATGGGTTTCTTTTTCACCAACCGTTTCTCTAGGTAGATGTAGCCACTTTATAATGGTATCATCATGGAGACACATTCTCTAGCGATAGGGAGCATTGCTCGAGGCGTTGAAACAACCGATAGCATGGATTGGGTACGTTTGGGTCTATGTTTCGATCAAACAAGTCAAACCCAAGCAGCAGGTAGTCCACGAGGACCGAGATGAACTCAAACATCAAGTCGTCCGAAAGGACCCGAACAAAGCAAAACAGCAAGTTGTCCAAAAGGACCGAAACAAACTCAAACAGCGGTAGTCTACTGCATGTGTGCCAAAACGATCTAGACAAACCGAAACAGCCAGTTGTCCAAAAGGACCCAAACAGCAGGTAGTCTAAGAGCATCAAACCGAACCCAATAGCAAGTGGTCCAAAGGGGCCCAACCAAACCGAAATGACAGGTAGTCCGCAAGTACCCAACCAAGCCCGATCAGCAGGTCATACAAAAGCACCTAAACGAACTCAAACGGCGGTTAGTCCGAAATGATCCAAACAAACTCAATCAACAGATAGTCCAAAAGGAGTCTATATAATTTGAGCTTGTTTGAGTTTGTCTCAACACCCAAAGTGAGGTTTCTTCCGCCATTCGCAACTGGAGCTTTACGATTATTCCTTGTTTTCCACAATTGGCAGTTGCAGAGCCGCGTGACAACCGAGGCTCGTTAAACTTTTTTTTTGCATTCGCGGAACATAAAGTTGATAAATTTTATACACGCGGACTCGAGACTGTAAATGCGGCATAAGAGAAGTGTCGAGCGAAACGGTAGGAAAGATAAAGAACGAGTATCCATTTTTGTCCTCAGACATCGTCAACTGCCGTCGTCGTCGTCGTCGTCGTCGTCGTCTTCGTCATCGTAAAAAAAAGACACGATCTCTGATGCACACCGGCATCTCAGTATATATATACGTATATATATAAAAGAGATATAAGCAATGAAAAGGTACATCAAGGAAACTGAGTTAAGACAGAAGGAGAGAGCTCGAGAAAGGACGAAAGAGAGAGAGAGAGAAAGATGGCGGAAAAAGAAACATGACATCGCTCGTGCACTTGATAGGAGAAATGCTCAAAAGGCGAGCTCTGTGGAATACAAGATAATACAGAGCGCAGCAGGATGGTTAATATAACGAACGAAAGATACAAAAGGCAGAAAAAAAGCAGAGTCTTCGCATTAATCATCCGCGTGAGATACAGAGGAGAATAAAAAGCAGTCACTATGTATATGTATTTGATGAAAAAAGATGTTGAACCCGATATATCCATGTAACGTCGACTATTAGGGCACTTGGCTTTTTCGAGGACAGTCCAAAAAAGTCGAATGTCTTAAAAATCAGCTCCCTAAGGCGATGATTCGCTTTCGCGAAAGTCACGAATTTGGCCAAGTAGATGGAAACATCACAAAGAGAGGGGAGAGACAGAGAGAAAGAGAGAGAGAGAGAGAGAGAGAGAGAGAGAGAGGGTGAGATAAAGGGCAGGGGGGAAGAAGTCATAAGGCGCCGAAGTAAATTCCACCCGAAGTGCGACGTCAAGAAAAATGATTGTTTCGCTACTACTCGACCCACTTCCCAAGCATGCTGGCGCCGACTAATATCAGTTATATATATTCATATATATATATGTTGTTAGATACAATGCGGATTCGCCTGTGAGCTGGGTGCGTACACAGCACGTGGATTCAACGTCTCTGACCTCTCTTCCACACATTTCCGACTCTGAGGATGGCCTTCACCGGATGAGACACATATATTCCGTTGCCATTTCCTCTCGTACTTGTGTCACCGCCAATTTATGTCGAAAGTTTTTCGTCCGAGCTATTAAGCATAGAAAAGAGTTATATTTATGCCGATTGTTTGGAGCTGATCGGGACAACTGCAAAAAAGTGGGTACAACGAAAGTGATTGGGAAAACTTATGATTCATTGAGGTCCGACCTGTTCAATGGAGGTACCGAGATCTCTGCTGACCAGCGGTCAATAACCAACGACGAGGCGTTTTTGGTCATTGGTCAGTGGAGATTCCTAGATCTCCAATGATGAGAGTGAATGATCAAAGAAGTGACGGTATTCGCCAATGATCAGTGAAGGTTCCTAGACAACTGCTGATCAACGATCAATGATCAACGAGGAGGCGTTTTTGATCATTGATCAGTGGAGACTTCTATATCTCTGCTGATCAATGGATCAATGAAGAGGAGTTTGTGGTTATTGATAAGTGGCAAGGGGTTTTCGATCATTGATCGTTGAAGATTTTTAGATTACTGCTGATCCATAATGAATGAAGTAGTGTTTTTGGACATTCATCATCAGGACCACAATGAACCATGAAGTGACGTTATTGACCATTGATCAGTAGAGTTATCCGAGATACGTTCAAGCACGGGACGCGGTTGGAAGAACAGCGAGGAAGCAATAAAGTAACGGTCGTGGAAAAGGCCAAAAAGGAAGGCGAGGGGAGATATGAAATGGGTAAAGACAAGGTATAAAATGAGAAGTACAAGGGCAGGCGTGCGCAATGGCTGGAGCAGAAGAAAGGAAAATGTGATAATGGAGTTTCAGTGATGAAATGGCTATGTACAGAAACTGCTTTCGCCAGCTAGTAAGGTAAGGAAACTATTAGAGCAGGTTGACAAGAAATAATTTATGTATGAAGCTACGACTGTGAGAATGTAGAGGAAAAGACATGGGAAATTGCCTATCCTTCTCTCCCCCCCCTCTCTCTCTCTCTCTCTCTCTCTCTATCTCTCTTTCTATTTGAGTGTCTATCTTTCTCGATATCTCGCCCTCTCTTTTTCGCTTTGGGCTCTGGTACGTTAAGCCAACACCCTGGGGGTAATTTACCGGTAATTTCGAAGCTGCCGAATGAGCCATTACGCGGGCCATCTCGCCGTGAGAATCCCCCTGGCGAAGTTATTTTCACTGAAAGATAAGACGAGCCCGGTACCAAATGCTTCGCTCGCAATCGTAAAGTACAAGTTGAGAAAACGAACGTATCGATGGTAAAGATGAGAAGATTGGATACCATATACATTGGTTTACTTCCGCCAGAACAACCAGTTTTACTTTCCGTTATTATCGGACTGCCGTCAACGAACACTCCAAGGTCATGCTTAATTGAAATGAGAATGTTGGACCAATTGATATGTGAAGCAAGATGAAAAGCTGGATAATCGGCGTTGCATCATTTTTGGGAAGAAACGGAAGATCGGTCACACTTCTGTGTAACGATGATTTGGTAGGTTGACATCATAATGATGCCAACAGGACATCTGGTGGAATTGAATGGGGTAGGTGCAAGATTCAGTAGGATGGGCTCAGGATAACAAGGAGTTTGGTGAGCGTTTAATCGGTGGATTCAAAATTGTAGTTGCTTGACATCAGAATTATAAAATTGAAAGTCATCCGATTGATGGGTTTGGAATTAGACTAAGAGTTTGTTAGGTTAATTCAAAGATTGAGGAAGATTATAAGTTCAACATTAGGGAAATTACATCAGGACTTTAGGAGCTCCACATCAAGATCATACTGCCGTATTGACATCAGAACATTCTTAGTTTCACATCAAGATCATACTGCAGAATTGACATCAGAATACCTTTGGCTTCAATCAGGATTGTACTGCAGTATTTTCATCATGACATTAGTATCTTCACATCAGGATCATATTTCAATACTGATTTTAAGAGTAACTTTACATCAACATTATATTGCAATATTGACATCAGGATCTTTGTAGAGTCACATCAGGATCATATTGCAGTATTGGAATTAGGACATTGGTAACCCAACATTAGGATCACATTGCAGTATTGGCATTAGGACATTACGAGCTTCACACCAGGATCATAGTGCAGTATTGGCATGAGGATATTATTAGTTTCACATCAGGATCATATTACAGTATTGATATCAGCACATCAGTAGCTTAACATCGGCATCATATTGGAGTATTGGCATTAGGGCATTGGGCGCTTCACATCAGGCTTATATTGCAGTATTGACATCCAGAAATTAGTAGCTTCACATCAGAATCGTATTGCCGTATTAGCATCAAGGCGTTGGTAGCCTAACATAAAGATTATATTTCAATATTGGCAATAGGACACTAGTAGGCTCACATCACGATCATACTGCAATATTGACATCAGAACATTTGTAACTTCACATCATGATAATATTGCAGTATTGGAATTAGGACATTAGTAACCTAACATCAGGATCACATTGCAGTATTGGCATTAGGACATTAGGAGCTTTACTTCAGGATCATATTGCAGTATTGACATCAAGACATTAGTACCTTCACATCAGAATAATATTGCAGTATTGGCATCAGGACGTTAGTAGCCTAACATGAAGATCATACTGCAATATTGGCATTAGGTCATTAGCAGCTTCACTTCAGGATCATATTGCAGTATCGGCATGTGGACATTAGTAGCTTAACATCACGATCATGTTGCAGTATTGGCATTAGGTCATTAGTAGTTTCACATCAGAATCATTTTGCAGTATAGATGCCAAGACATTAGTGTCTTCACATCACAATCATATTGCAGTATTGACGTGAAAACATTAGTAGCTTCACATCAGAATCATATTGCAGTATCGGTATTAGGATATCAGCAGCTTCAGCAGGATCATAATGGAACATCAACATCAAGACATTAGTAGTTTCACATCAGGATCATACTGATATGAAAAAAAAGATAGCATCTAACCGACTAAACCTTTCAAGTCATTTTAATACTTCCAAAGTATGACGTCCTTACAACGGTCATCACTAATGAAGCAATGATTACCATTAATTCATAGGACTGTATTTCAGCCGAAAACAAAATCGACCGGGTTAATACGGGCCTTCCTTTCTTATACCCCAATTTCCGTAAAAATCTCTTCTCATTCGGGAACAGCTCGTGCCGCCCTGCCCATGGAACTGATGCTAAATTGCAGAGGTGTTAGAAGTTGCCTCGGGGGGAAAAGTTAAGCTGGTCGCTAGCTCTCTGCCCGGGAATGAGAGAAAGAGAAGAAGTTGAGCAAGGGAGAAAAAGCAACGTTGCGCTACTCGGCCGCAAGTTCCTACGCAAGGGCGAGATAGGAATGGTGTAAGGAGAGGGAGGGCGTGAGAAGTACACGCGCTGGACGACGAAACCACCAATTTGCCGGGAAAAGTCGGAGAATGTGATAGAAGAAGCTGAAAGGCTCTCGAGGCTCTCGGCCCCCGAACTTGGGCATAACTCAAGGGTGATCTTGGAAAATGAGACACCCCAAGATTTTGCCACGGTTTTCCCCTTTTTGCACGCGTGAAGTGCGAGAACTTACAAAAACCAACACACGCCGAAACACACATGTATATCGGCTTAACTGCCAAAGGGCTCTGTCGGGTCGAGGAAAAACGAGGGTTAATAACGTAACGAAGAAATAGGCCGGCCCTTCGAGGATCCCTAGGTTAAGCCGCGCAGCGCCATTCGGCGCAATCGCCACGAACAATCTCACGGACAGGAGGAATTTTCTCAGTCCCCTGTTGCAGGACATCAACGTGTTTCCCACGAAATTAATTAGACGCTGGATTAATCAGCCTCCGAATAAATTAGTCGCAAAAGGGTGCGAAAAGTCCAGGATCCAACAAAGTCCAACAAATTGATCGATTGAAAGACTAATTGGGTTGACATCGATTAGTCGATCCAATGCTGAGTCGAAAAAAATCCAATCTTCAACAGTCGAATCAGAGCTTCGGAAGAATGAGATTAGGATCAAATTAACATTCGCCTGTCTGCACTGTCTACGGGACCTTCCCAATGTCGTTCGATACAGGCCGAGTACTCAGGCCCAACGATCCACTGATTCTCGATTTTACGCCCTTTATATTCTCGCCCAACAATCCACACATATCGCATGAAGAGCCAACGGAGTTCCGATGGGAAATAAGACTCTGTGAGCCGGTTGAAGGTGATGGGAGGGTGACAATGTATCTAGAGCCACGTGTCGTTGTTGCGTCGAGGCAATGGATCCGGATCACGTACCGAATAACACGGGAAATGCGAGGCGGTGCTGACTATTTCCCAACAAGCGAAATATATATATATATATATATATATATATATATATATATATATATATATATATATAAACACACACATATACAGCAGGTATGTCACTAGAAACGTGACATTCGAGAACTCCCATAAATATTACTAACCCAAAAAAGTCAAAGACGAATTTGAAGGGCCTACTCAACATGTTGCTCGGTTTTGTTTTCTTTTGGTATGGCTGTTAAAACGACTTGCAAGGTCAATACCTCCCCTAATGGAAACTCTTATTTTCTTTGTTGTTCATGTGAAGAAAACGCTTTTACCTATCGTGAGCTCGGGATGACCTTGACGGTTTTAAAAAAATGATACCCCATTGACCGCATTTTTTTTTTTACGATTTCCCAATGATGCCCTGGGGCAAGTCTCGTTTTTGGGAGTCCAATTTCTAGTAATTCACTCTATACATTCAAATATACATATGTGTGTGTGTGTGTATACTCTGTGTTTTTCTTGCTCTATCTCCTCTCTCTCCTTATTGCCACTTTATGGACCGTCTTTCGTGCCCTTCTTGCTGGGTGTTTCACTCCATGCAACTTCCATTCGTCTCTTACAACGAGACAAGTATGTCGTGTATATACCGCACACACAGTTTCTAAAGGCACGTTTTTCTCTCTCTCTCCCTCTCTCGTACACTGCAAGGGAATATCCTGGCATTAAGGGCGTATATATATAAAATTGAAAACAGCCACGCCACGTCATCAACATCTACACCGTCTCGTGAGTAGCTGTCGATACTTTTCCACGTAGAATTCCAAATGAGAATACGAACATCGCGACGAAACACACGTGAACTGCTGATGCGAGAGGCGTCGCGAGATCGAATGAACGTCGTAGCACACGCACACGTCGAAATAGTTAGAAGTAAAAAAAAATGCTACACGCACGTTAGCGCAGAGTGCGATACACTTAATTTGGAAATTCTTGTGATCGCGTATGGGCAACGAGATGGGACATGACGAATGGACATGTACGCAGGGTAACTTGTTTAAAATTGACGTACCACTTGAGGAAACTAAAAGAAACATATTTTGGCATCTCGACAATAGTGAAATATTTTTCTGGAAAAAAATATTGTTTGGGTTTGTTTAAAGTGTACTCGGTAGGTATCTGAGTATAGAGAACGAGTAAAG
>OZ023318.1:55608449-55614417 GCA_964007375.1 Ophion obscuratus | reverse complement strand
AAAAATAATTTAGATTTTATTGAGCAAGTCGAACGTCGGTTTCAGGGTAAAATATGCCAAAATAATTTTTTCTCAAGGAAAGACACTTGTTATTTTTTTTTTTTAACTTTCCCGAATTGTGAATACGAAAAACGGATTTTTGGTATTTTATATATTATGAGATTCCTAAACACCGTGAAGTAACAGCTATTTTTATTAAAAAATTTTTTATTGATATTCGATTGAAGAGTGCGGAGCACTCCAAGGCTCCAATACATATGACATATATGCCATATGTATTTCAAAAACCTAGTAAACATAGATCGAGTGCTCCGCACTCTTTAATATTAAAAAATATTTAAAAATGGTAATCAATGAAAAAAAATGTCAGAAATTTTTTTTTAAATGTCGACACTCGGTAAATATTTTTCAATAAAGTAACTCGATTTTTCAAAATGATTTGTGGTTTTTTTACTGGTTGAAGTGACGTGAGTGCCTCATATATACATGGAAAAAAATATATTTTAAGGGCTGACACCTCATTGGGATTTTTGTTTTTCGGCGGATTCTTCGAATTTAACATTTGAAATATACTCTCCGAAAATGTCAAGCCGATTACTTCAAAATTGAGAGAGATATACGCGTTTATAGGTAGATTCCGCGGTCCGGCGAACTTAAGGCCTTAGGTCACTCTAGAGGCCAAACAAATAGTTTCTTTGAGAATCTTTTTTCAGAAAAACTACAAAATAAATCGAGATTACAAAAAGAGGGTGTTTATCGTACATATCAATGACTGCATACAATAATTTTTACGAAGCCATTAATTTCAAAATGGTAGCTGTGCAGCGTTTATCGCAAAACTGCATTTTTTATGTTGGCCGGAAACATAACTCAGACAATTTTCAACCGATTCACTTGAAATGTTGAATATATTTTGAAAAATACTTTGTCTATCGAAGTACGTAGGATTTTTTAATATTGCATAGTTCATTTGTTATTAACAATTATCTGACGATTATTTAGGCAAATTTTTGAAAAGTGAAAAATTTGCCTAAATTATCGTCAGATAATTGAGGAGAGCGAGAGAGAGCAACACATATAGTTGAGAAAGAAAGATGGTGAAGTTTCCGAATCGTAAGAAAAGTCAAAGACATTTGCGGAGAAAGTACTCTCTTCTTTTTCCCTCGACTTACAGGGAATGTGAGACAGAGAAAGGGAGGGGGGGGGGTCAGAGAGAGCAGTAACAGAACACTGAGATGTCGCTCCAGACGGTGGAAGGAGATTCGCGTCGGTGAAGTGGAAAGAAGAGGGTAGGAAGGAGGCGGGGGGATAAGGAGGCGTGATTGCATTAGCCGCCAAGTCCGTGGATAATTAGTGTACTGCTAATGAAGTCGGGACTAGCCCGGGCGTTCATAGGTAACGCGATAACTTCTCTGTGGCTGCTCAGCTTGCGGGCAAGCTCACCCGTTCCTTCTCTCGTGAGCAACACACAAACACACTTTTCTGCTCGCATCTTGAAGCACATTGTTAGCATGTCCAAAAGAACGTGATTCAATACTCTCTCTCTCTCTCTCTCTCTCTCTCTCTCTCTCTCTCTCTCTCTCTCTCTCTCTCTCTCTCTCTCTCCCTCTCTCTCTTTCGGAATTTTTTTCGCTATGACACCCACGACATCGTCGAATTTCAATGAAACTGCATATTGTAAATATGAATATTCGATTTTATAAAATTTCGTATAAGTTTGCGATTTTGTGTGAGTTTTGAGCATTAATTTCAAATGGTTTTGCACGACTCTCCAAAGGTTTCATCCAAAACTATTTTTTATCATTCTATTTTTTTTTTGTTTTTGTATTTTTCTTTGTTGATAAGAGAGAGCACTAAAATTTGTGATGCGCCGTTACTTACTTTGGGCTGGAGTGATGGAACCAGGGCGTAATAAAATTTTAATATCAATCAATTAATTAATTAAGGAGTAAGGCCACTGTAAATTTTTTGAAAAATCGATTTTTTTTTATTGGCTTAAAAAATAGTTTAAACCCTCTAGTTTAAAGATAGTTTAAATCCTTTTAACTTCTTTTTTTAATTTTTTCCAATAAAAAACTATTCGCAAAACTTTAAACGCGTTTTTCTCGAAACATGGTTTTTCAAAATGGCACGCAGCATAACTCGAACAATTTTCATTTTTTTTACTTGAAATTTTAACCAGATGTGAACATTTACATTATCTTGAGAATGTCGATCGGAATTTTCAAGAACTTTATTTATTGATTTTTTATTAACAAAAAACTTGCCGTTTTTTTCGTCAAAAATCAATTTTTTTTTTCAAACGCACGCCAAATCCACAAAAATTGATACTTTTTAAAATCCGATCGACATTCTCTAGCTATAGCCCTCTAGATTAATGGTTTTTTTTTTGTTCTAGATTCAAAAGTGCACCAGTGGTGCTGCGTGCCGCGGAGCCCTGGAAGCAAAACATGTCCCGGGAAGATAGCTGTGGAACCGCCATTTTGTTTTTTTTTTACTGTAAAAAAATTTTATAATAAAGTTTAATGTATGCCCGATAACACCATTAAAAGTTTTTTTTTCAAATACCTTCAATTTCGGGAGCAAAAAATTAGTGAAAAAACCTTTTTTTTTGGGCCGTTACAGTGGCCTTACTCCTTAATTAATTAATTTCTCTCTCTCTCTCTCTCTCTCTCTCTCTCTCTCTCTCTCTCTCTCTCTCTCTCTCTCTCTCCTTCTTCCACGAGTTTGAGGTAGTACATTAATTGCCTGCTTTATTTTGTTTGTATACTTAATATTCTGCCTCATCGTATGTGGTATTATCATTCATTTTTCACTTATATCGAATCTTTTGTTTTTATAATTTCTGTTTGCACAGTCAAATCTTTGCATGTCAAATCTTCGTTTGAATATTTTCTATTATTTTCGCATTCCATTTGTACCTTTAAATTTGCTGAAGAGTTCACTGGGGCGTAATGAACATTATCGATTAATCAAGCAATCGTCAATTACACACTCTCCCTTTCTCGTAATTTTTCCACTACGACGCCCACAATATCGTCGAATTTCAATGAAACTGCAAATACCCGTGCCTCTATTATTCGGAGCGTAGGCGTGCCCGAGGGCTCACCAAGGTATAGGGTAACCCGTAACTCGTAACGCACCCCTCTGATATATATTAGTACTACGATATCGCCATACGATAAAGCCATCAAGGCTCAATTACTCTCAGCCGCGCGTTAAATCTACCGAAAATTGTCGAAAATATTTCAAAAACAAAATAATAAATTCCATCACAACTTTAACGCTGCACACCCGACATCGCGTCTGTTCGAAGCCGCAGTTCGCCGGCAGAATTTCAGCACGGCGAGTGACAAATGGTACGAACTGTGCAGAGCCATGACAGACGAACGGTTGGACAGACATGACCAAATTGCGAGGGCGTCGCTATACAAAACGCCCGACAAAACCAAAAGGCGGAGAAGGTATAATTTTTTTTTTTTTATTCATACAGCGTATACTACATCTTTTCAGATATACGGCAATGAAATTTTCGACGCCCGTGTGAGGTTCGTCACTTCCTATTTTCACGGGCTATATATATATATATATATATATATATATATATATATATATATATATATTAGGGTGATTCGTTTCAGGGTAACTTTTTTTTCTGACCCATCGTGCC
This sequence comes from Ophion obscuratus, assembly GCA_964007375.1. Classification (NCBI taxonomy): domain Eukaryota; kingdom Metazoa; phylum Arthropoda; class Insecta; order Hymenoptera; family Ichneumonidae; genus Ophion; species Ophion obscuratus. The sequence continues at coordinate 55,610,747 of OZ023318.1, read as the reverse complement.
CGAAAACCTTTAGTTGGTACCCAAAAACGAAGTTTCGTGAGAGGGGGGTGTTGTCAAAAAATATTTAGAGGTCGCGAATCCAAATTGAAGGTTTCCCATTTGATTAGCATTGAAAAAAATGTTTTTCTCATTATTAGTGTTACCATTCCGCGAATTTTGATATCGCGATATTTTCCAAGTGGGTTCTCATAGAAAATATGATGACTTTACAATAAAGTTCATTGAGCCATGTCCGTAAATTCAACCGTTTCAGCGGTATCATTATTTCAAGTGAATATTGTAAGAAAATATCTATTCAAGCGGCTTTAACGCCTAAGCTATTAGATATTTCGAAAAAAATTCAGATGAGAACTTTGTAGAGAAAGTAATTTTCTACAAAAAAGTCTTATAAGCCGAGCCCGTAAATTCAACTCTTTCTCAGCTATAGGTGGATGAAGTAAAATAAATAGATTTTTTTGTTAAAAAAAATCTATTTATTTTACTTCATCCACATGTAGCTGAGAAAGAGTTGAATTTTCGGGCTCGGCTTATAAGACTTTTTTTGTAGAAAATTACTTTCTCTACAAAGTTCTCATCTGAATTTTTTCGATATATCTAATAGCTTAGGCGTTACAATCGTTTGAATAGACATTTTGCACAATATTCACTTGAAATAATGATGCCGCTGAAACGGTTGAATTTACGGCCATGGCTTAATGTACTTTATTGTGGAGTATCATATTTCCTATGAGAACCCACTTGGAAAATATCGCGATATCAAAATTCACGGAATGGTAACACTGATAATGAGAAAAACATTTTTTTCAATGTTAATCAAATGGGAAACCTTCAATTTTGATTTGCGACATCTAAATATTTTTTGACAACACCCCCCTTTCACGAAACTTCGTTTTTGGGTACCAACTAAAGGTTTTCGGGCACGATGAGCCAAAAAAAAAGTTGCCCTGAAACGAATCACCCTAATATATATATATATATATATATATATATATATATATATATATATATATATACACATGTAAAGGGTGTCTCAAAATGACCTGGTATTTTTATTTATTAATAAAACGTATTAATTATTTGAAAAGTACGCGCATTTTTATTTTAACCCTTAATGTTCACACTGGATTCACGGAACTCAAATAAATTATTTTGATGCCGTACAACTTTTTCTTTTCAATAAAACATACATTTTTTTATATGCGTAAGCGTTTCATTCTTTCTTTCTAAATCGCACCTGCGTTGGATGAAATAAATATACTTTTTGAAAAGTCCACAGAAACCGCTATGTCCATTTCAAAGTACATTGTTTCCAAATTATAAAACCATTTTTTAATTTTTTGTCAATAATAAGAGTTACAGCAATTTTTGTAAACAAGTCATTTTTCCGGTTTTTTACATAATTTTTTTTTGCTTATTTAAAATTTAATTTTTTATTTCTAACCAATATCTTTGTATGAAACGAGGATCAAATTGTGTCTCACATTTTTTTTCATACGGCTCAATGCATTATTTCATTATTTATAACAATTTAAAAACGCCTGGGTCCCATGGACCCAGTATGACGATAACGTGATTCTAGCTAAGTGTGACTACTGAGGCTTGATGTGAGGTAAAAACATGAAGGTTATGTGTGAAAATAGTTAATGAAATTAGTCGGCAATTATGCCAAAATGTTAGCGAAAATTTCGCCAAAAGAGCGAACGTTTGCAAACAGGGTCGCTCGGCTATTTATCGGTATTGTGTTCCTCACATAACCTCCATTTTTGTACATCATATCACGATGAAAATATTCGTACTTTTAGCATTGAAAATGCTTTTAAATTGTTAGGCCACTCTAGAGGCCGAAAAAATCGGCTTTTTGGGGATTTTTTTTCAGAAAAACTACAAAATAAATCGAGATTACAAAAAAAGTTGTTTATCATACATATCAGTGACTGTATACAATGATTTTTTTGAAGCGATTAATTTAAAAATGGCGGCTATGCAGCGTTTATCTCGAAACTGCATTTTTTCAGTTGGCCGGAAACATAACTCAGACGATTTTCAACCGATTCACTTGAAATGTTGAATACAACTTGAAAAATACATTGTCTATGGAAGTAGGAAGGATTTTTTTATATTGCATAGTTCATTTGTTATTAACAATTATCTGACGAAGTTTCTCACTTTCAAAAAATTTGCCTAAAAAATCGTCGGATAATTTTTAATAACAAATGAATTATGCAATATAAAAAAAATCCTACGTACTTCCATAGACAATGTATTTTTCAAAATATATTCAGCATTTCAATTGAATCG
>OZ023318.1:55593449-55603449 GCA_964007375.1 Ophion obscuratus | reverse complement strand
TCCCCCGACGGAATGTCAATAGTGGAGACCAATTAAAGCATCTCGTGGAAAACAAAAAACCTCCATCGTTGTTCGGCAAAGTCCTCGAGCTGCATAATTACCTACATTAAAATTAAAATGAGAAGCGGTTTGTTAAGTGCAGGAATAATACACAACCATGAGAGAGAGAGAGAGGGAGGGAGAGAGAGAGAGAGAGAGAGAGAGAGAGAGAGAGAGAGAGAGAGAGAGAGAGAGAGAGAGAGACCCCCATGGAAATTTATGTATGTAAAATATATGCAGAAAGTATATGCTATATATATATACACGGTGTCCCATTTTAATCTTACACCTAAATTTTCTCGAAAAATATTGCTCGGACGAACTATTGTGTGGAACAAAACTTCTAGGGATTGAAGGGGGACGTTTGAAAAAAATTTATTTGAGGAGCCAAAATTCAAAATGGCGGCGTTACAAAGGCTGACATGTTTTTTTCAAACGGAAACATAACTTTTTTTTATTGCCAAAAAATTTGTCAGCTGAAAACTAAAAACTTTTGTTGAAAAAATGTTTTGATAAAGTTCATAGTTTTCAAGTGAGAACATCATTTTCAATTATTTCAGATGGCTTTGGCTAACGCAAATGCCGGTGGTAGGGTCAATTAGACTAAATGTCTCACGGCAAGCCGCTCAATGTTGTATTTTCGAATGTATGACCACTTGAACAAAAAAAGAATCAAATTTTTTGTTGAAAATTTTTGTTTTTTTGTTTTCAAATTTGGACGATATTTCATGAGAAAATTTTGGAGGAAAATCGATGAAAAATAGTTTTTTTCCATTTTAATAGCGTTTGTGCCATTTTCAGGCCCAAAAACGTGTTTCTTTAAATCCTTGACGAACTTTGATCACGATGGGTAGAAAAACACACACCCACACAAATCCTGGATACATCTGAAATAATTGAAAATGATGTTCTCACTTGAAAACTATGAACTTTATCAAAAAATTTTTTCAACAAAAGTTTTTAGTTTTCAGCTGACAAATTTTTTGGCAATAAAAAAAAGTTATGTTTCCGTTTGAAAAAAACATGTCAGCCTTTGTAACGCCGCCATTTTGAATTTTGGCTCCTCAAATAAATTTTTTCAAACGTCCCCCTTCAATCCCTAGAAGTTTTGTTCAACACAATATTTCGTCCGAGCAATATTTTTCGAGAAAATTCAGGTGTAAGATTAAAATGGGACACCCTGTATATATATATATATATATATATATATATATACACATATATGTATGTATGTATGTATGTATGTATGTATGTATGTATGTATGTATGTATGTATGTATGTATGTATGTATGTATGTATGTATGTATGTATGTATGTATGTATGTATGTATGTGTGTATGTATGTATGTATGTATGTATGTATGTATGTATGTATGTATGTATATATATATATATATGTATATATATATATATATATAGGTCGCATATATAGTGACGAAAAATAGAATAATACGTATATATTCAGTATATATGCATCAAATATATGACGCGTATATGACTCATATATTTTCGATATATTTTCAATCTACTTTTTTGTCAGAAAAATATATCAAAAATATATGCGTCATATATGACGCATACATTTTTCATACATATTCCTGACAAGAAATATATGCTGTGTATAAACACTATTACAGTTAAACTTAATAAAAATTAAAACTTAAACTTGAAAAACCTTAACTTACAGTTAAAGTACACTATTACATATAAACACTATATACAAATATGCTACGCATATCTGTATATATGTGGCATATATGTACCATTTATGCAGTATATGTGTGGAATGTATGCAGTGTGTACGCAACATATATGCTAAATATATGTGGCATATATGCAGGGTAAATGCTACATATATCATTGATATATGATACATTGATATACAGTAATACCACGCATATACATATCATAATTAAAAAGTTACGAAAATCAGAATTTGGCACATATATGCAACATATATTTTCAATACATGGCATACATTTCACATATATTACAATTATTAATAAAATAAATTTGCAGTATATTTTTGCGTATATAAATTTCCATGGGGGGAGGGAGAGAGAGACGCCTTTATTCCGTACTCTCCAACCAAAGTTTCCTGACAGTGCATTGCCAAAATAAAATAAAATACATCGCAGTAGTGTGCAAATAATCGAAACAAAATAAAAAACAAAATTTAATTAAAATAAAGTAATACAAAATGAATTAAAATACAGCGCATTACTGTGCAGATAATGGGAACGGAAAAAACAAAATGTAAATAATATAAAGTGAAATAAAAATAAATAAAACATTAGAAAATTGAGAGAGAAAGATAGAAAAACTGGGAAAAGAGAGACGAGTGGAAGAGAGAATGGCGAGAACAAAGATCACAAAGTGTGGGAACGAGAAAGAAGAAGAGAGAGAGAGAGAAAATGGCGTCGTATGTTTCCAATATAATATAACACTCAAACGCAGCATCACCTTCGCCCAGCCTCCTCCGGCCCATTTACCTCGTCCATTATCCTCAACCATCGCTTGCTTCTCGCCGAATCTCTACCCGTTCAAACTTTGACACTTACAACTTCTTGATCCGCGCGTTCGTGTTCGAAATGATACATTTTTTTCTTCTTCTCATAACCCAAGCGTGAGTGCCAAGTTTCAAGGTCACTCAATCCGGAGGAAAATGCCTCCCTGGAGGTGACGCTCAAAAGTACAGCCGCAGACAGACTTTGAAATGTCTTCGAACTAAAAAAAAAATACAGGTTTCAAAAAACGTCCGATTCCCAACGTAAAAAAGGAATTGCAAAGCTTTCGTCGAATCGTTCGCCCGGTGCTTTTGGAGCTCCGAATAAGAAACTCGCCAAGAAGAGACCGAGCACCTGAACCTCGTCATTTCGTTTGCAAATTTAATTTTATCAAAATGCACGTGCGACACGTTTGTACACGTGTGTACTTCGCAAAGAGCAACGCGAGAAAGCGCAGCTCAGTCCTCGGTTTGATTCAGCATGAGTGGGAACATCAGCGATTCCGACTGTGAGTTTCTAGGACGGATTTTGCGTATACATATATAATGGAGACACAAACAGATAGGGCCATGGGAACTCGAAACGAACCGGGCCAAACATTGATGCATAAAATATAAGGCTTGCTTCCTTGCTGGTCGAATAGTCGCAAATTTTTTTTTCGCGTACAAGAGAGAAAGAGGGAGAGAGAGAGAGAGAGAGAGAGAGAGAGAGAGAGAGAGAAATTGATAGATCGATTGATTTTTTATTATCATGCCCTAGTGCCCTTTGGGGATTCCTTTAGGGCAAAGTTGGAAGAAAATCAATACTTTTTTTCTCTTCACAATTCGAGCTCTTTCTCACGTGATCCCGACGAAAAATTGATAACAGATAGAAATAAGATAAGAATGAGGAAGTGAGACGGAGTGCAATTCAAATGTAAATTCATCGTCCAAATGTCATGAAAAATCATTGTCATGGCGCAGTTTTACAATAATGTACAATGTTATCGAAAGATCTTACAAAATTATCAAAATTTTTTTGAAATCATACAAAATCATTTGGATAATTAAAAATCGTACACTGTTATCAACAAAATTTCAAATCATTAAAAATCTTACAAAGTTATGAAAGAATCATGCAAAGTTATACAAAACCATAAATTATGCAAATTGACCCTCCGCTTCGATTCAATTCAGAGATTTATATATATATATATATATATATATATATATATATATACATAGACGTACATTCACGAGCATAAGAATCTGGTACATCGCAGCTCTTCGAACAATGAAAAGTCACTCTCGCGCCTCTTCTCTCGTTGCCGCCAGATCCTGCGGAATTTCACCCATATCATCGTATCGTAAAACGTCACACTGTGCCCGTAACCCCGCTGACGTATGTCGCCCTAGGTATGCCGGTGGTTGCATCGCCCTGGCAGGCAACTGCTACCGCCGTATTCCAGGAACTTTTCATATTCAAATTTCAAAAATTCTCCGAAAGCTCGGATCTATAGAGTATATGGGGAATGTGTGTTTAGATACACCACCTGGCGGGCGTACGAATATTTCTCGAGAAAATATTACCACAGTATTTACATTTGAGAACAAATATCCGCTTCCTATCTTTCCCTTCCCATATGTGTATATATATATATATATATATATATATATATATATATATATATATATATATATATACTGTCATTTTTCTATCTCGGCGAAAAAAAATCGTAAACCAATTTACCAAACGGCGTTTTGAAGGGGATAAAACCAACTTCATTTTCCTTTTTTATTTTTGCATTTTTTTTCTGTACCCGGTACGTCATTTTGAAAATGCCGGTTTTCACAATTTCGTACTTTGCAGAATCGCGTGCTGGACTTTAAAAAAATAGTAATCTCACCATTTAGTGATCAAATCTTTAAGGTATTCCTTTCACGAACCCAAATATTTAACAATTAACCGATTTTCGTCTGTAATCAAGTAAAAATACATCCGAGCATACTGGTAAAATTTCAAGTCGAGTTACCGAACTTTTAACGGAAAATTACGACTCTAAAAATGGTCTCATTTATACGGCGCTTTATGGAGATGTCACGCTGGCCATATTTCTATCTAATAATTTATATACCAAGTAACTGTAGATGCGTGAAATAAACTGCTCACGGGTGTAAACAAAATCTAAAGTTTCCGCAACGACAATAAAAACGGAGGGTCACCGAATGTTTGAAGATAATATTAATGATAAAATTTGGAAACGTGTGACTAGTAGAAGAATTTTCGTAGCCGTGACCTTTAAAAAAAATGTGTAAATTTACCAAATTTGCGCGAATTTTTATATTTTACTTTATCGTCGTGTATAATAATCGATTGGAACTTATTTTTTATTAAGCGCCATTCTAATTTACCGAAGAATCAGAAGGGCCCTACTTATGCCACCAGAAGATACGGCCCTCCGCGAAAGGAGTACCTTAAGGGACCGTTAGCTTTGATTTCATTAAAAAAAAAAATTTGCGATTTTTTTGCAGTCATCTAGTTGTCATTTCTTGAAGTCATTTAGTTGTCATTTAGATGTAATTTCATTTAGCAGTGATTTCTTGAAAGAATTGTAGCTTTCCGAAAAGCCGGCATCGTGCGGCGTAACTTGAAAACTATAAGGTTTGGAATATTCAGTCCAAGGAGTAAAAAGTTGTATTTTCTTATTATGAAGTGAATGATTTTTTTATTTTTTCCAAAATTTCTTTGTGTCGCTGGTTTTGTTTGATAGTCGGCGATTTGCCTCATTAATTTATTGCACACTGAAAACAAAAATTCGTCCATCCATCCAAAATTCAGTTGGTTTAACAAAATGTATCTTTAAATAGGTTCAACTTGATATTTGATTGGCATAAAACACGTTTTGTCAATCCAACTGATAGTTTTAGTGGTGTGAACTGTAGCTTATTGAGCATGTCTGAGCAACTGTTAAAACAACAAAATTTCGAGACAACAAAATGCATTTTGCACATTCAACGGTTTTCTTTTCTCAGTGCAGTTACTTTGAAACGAGGATGTTTCAATGAAAATATTGAGAGGAGAAAAGATACGTAATTTAATTTGCAGGTCGTGCGAATCAAATGACGTTCCGAGCTTTCCATGCAGTTAAACGAATGAAAACTGGCAGTCAGTCAAATCGAAGATGATCGGAAAAAATTAAGTAATCACTCTTCGGCAGAATCGAATATTGCTAATGAAATTGGAGAAAAGGGCTCCTCCATTCTGAGATTAGCAAATGAAGACCGGTCAAAGTTTTTTTCGATATTTAAAAAACGCACATGTTAATCGTTTTAACGATCCAGATGTTTTGCAGTTCACCAGAAGATTTTTTCTATTATTTAATGCTATATTTGATGATGCCATGTTAGCTTTAGTGGAACGCAATTGTAATAGCTTTGTGTACTTTTTAAAATATCAATATTTTACAGGGGTGCCTAATACTTGTGGCCAAGGGTGTATGTACCTTTTCTCCTCTTGATATTTTCATTGAAACATCTTTGTTTCAAAGTAACGGCAATACATTAATGAGACAAATCATCGACTATGAACCGAAACTGGCGATACGAAGAAATTTTGGGAAAAAAACGTCTAAAAAACATTGAGTGACTTTAAAATAACAAAATACAACTTTTTATTTCTTAGACTAAGTACTCCAAATCTCATAGTTTTCGAGTTACGCCGCACGATGCCGGCTTTTCGGAAACCTGACGTTTTATTAAAGAAAAAACTAAATTACTCTGCGAAAAAAATCGATTTTTTTTTCTTCAACGAAACTAAAGCTAACGGTTTCCTTTTTAAAGACCTCATCACTGAATGGTGTGATTATAATTTTTTCTAAGTCCAGCACGCGATTCTGCAAAGTGCAAAAATCGTGAAAAAGCGTCATTTTCAAAATGGAGTACCGGGTACGACAACAACAAAAATTTCGCCGAGATATTCAATTTTTGGTCCGGATGGAAAAATGACAGGATACTTTGTACTTTTGGCCCAGGATGTATATCAGGGTGTGCGGAAAAAAATCGATATTCTTTTTTTTTTGGTTGCATCCACCAAAAAAAAGGTGAATTAAGGTAAAAAAAAAAAGAATCCTCGAAGGAGAGCTGAAAAAAATGATTTCGAACGGCGCATTGCATTTGAATACTTTCCAAAATAATAACACAGGAAAATATTGGCACTTCTGAAAGTCGTAGTAAAACTCTTCAGAAAAAAATCTCACAAAAGTGTCATTAAGATATTCTGATAGAGAATTGAATTCCCTACAAAAAACGTTCCTACGAACAATTAGCTTAGAACAACCGTTCAGGTGGTATCGCTGTTTGAAATTAAATTTTATTATTTAAGGGGTAAGGCCACTGTAAATTTTTTGAAAAATCGATTTTTTTTTATTGGCTTAAAAAATAGTTTAAACCCTCTAGAATAAGAAAAAAAAGGTCCTGTGCGACCCAAACAAACCCAAACAAACCCAAACAAACTATTCGCAAAACTTTAAACGCGTTTTTCTCGAAACATGGTTTTTCAAAATGGCACGCAGCATAACTCGAACAATTTTCATTTTTTTTACTTGAAATTTTAACCAGATGTGAACATTTACATTATCTTGAGAATGTCGATCGGAATTTTCAAGAACTTTATTTATTGATTTTTTATTAACAAAAAACTTGCCGTTTTTTTCGTCAAAAATCAATTTTTTTTTTCAAACGCACGCCAAATCCACAAAAATTGATACTTTTTAAAATCCGATCGACATTCTCTAGCTATAGCCCTCTAGATTAATGGTTTTTTTTTTGTTCTAGATTCAAAAGTGCACCAGTGGTGCTGCGTGCCGCGGAGCCCTGGAAGCAAAACATGTCCCGGGAAGATAGCTGTGGAACCGCCATTTTGTTTTTTTTTACTGTAAAAAAATTTTATAATAAAGTTTAATGTATGCCCGATAACACCATTAAAAGTTTTTTTTCAAATACCTTCAATTTCGGGAGCAAAAAATTAGTGAAAAAACCTTTTTTTTTTGGGCCGTTACAGTGGCCTTACCCCTTAAGCGACGTGCGCGCCATAGCACACATTGCCACCTGGCAGCAGCATGCGGTAGCTCGTAGTGCAAAATTACAAGCTTCACACTAGCGCCACGGACGGGAAACCGCGACATTTTTCCACCATTTCGGGCCCAAATCAAGATCTGTCACTGCTACAAAATTTCATTCGTTATTGCGAAGTGAATCCTGTAGTAGGGGAGGCTGCCTCGAAAAAATTGGCCAGTCACTTGTGGTACTTTAACGAGAAAATTGTTGCTTTGTCGTTTTTCGACAATGCTGTGCCGATAAGTGTGAAGGCAAAAATGGTACAAGCTCTGCAATCTCGAGAAAAATCCAAAAATCCTCCCGAGTGAGTAATTGTTAAAAAAAAATGATTGGGAAATGTTGCGAAAAAAGACATAAGCGATTTCGTTACTCAAGAATCCTTATGTTTTTCAGCAATTCAATTTACCTCATGATTTTTTGAGAGTAAATATTGAATTATGGCCGGAAAATGCCACTTACTGAGTTGCTTAGATTTTTTTTTAAATCCAAAAATCGTTCATAACGTAGCCGAACGTGGTGTCACTTTGATAGAAGCATATCACGGTTCATTAACAAAAAACGAAGAGCAGCTACAATATTTATTGGGCGTAGTGCAAAATCATCGACAGAAATACCCTAATTGCAACAAACAGACTCTTGAAAAAAGGAACGATAATTATCAAGCATTATAATGTAAAAACAATTTATTTTATCTTATTAAACCAAATTTATTGAATAAAACTTTTCGAAACACGATCAACGATGGACGTCGTTTCTTTTATATTTCTTGTTGTACTTGATTCTTTTTTGTATCAGAGAAATATTTTGAGAACGATTCCATGCAAATTGTATGTTAGAGCAGAACATTCTCTACAAAAAAAAACCCCAAAAAGTTTTTTCGTAAAGCGAAAAATTCGATTTTTACAGCCTTTTGAATGATTTTTTTTTTTATCAATTCACTTTCAGACAGCGATTCCACTTGAACGGGTGTTCTAAGCTAATTTTTCGTAAAAACTTTTTTGTTGGATATTCGATTCTCCATGAGAATATGTTAATGACATCTTTGTGTGATTTTTTTCTGACGAGTTGCACTACCACATTCAGAAATCCCAATATTTTCCTGGGTTAGTCTTATGGAAAATATTCAAATGCAATGCGCCATTCGAAATAATTTTTTTTTCGAGCTCTCCCTAGAGGATTCTTCATTTTATACCTTCATTCACCTTTTTTGGTGGATGCAATCGAAAAAAAACTATCGATTTTTTTCCGCACACCCTAGTGTATAAATATGTTGCAGTTAAAACCCGGTTTCACTTGAAACACGTTTTACCTAATAAAAACTAGTTCTGATTGGAAGTCTTCGTCGCAACTAGTTTTTTCTAGCGACAACTACAATTTATGTTCAAAGCCTAAACCGATCCAAGGGAAACCCAAACTTTGACCTCATTTGGAGCGAGTTTTAACTCACTCATTCCGTTAGAACTAGTTTTTCCTAGTTAAGACGAGTTTCGGCTAACCTTCAAATTTCTTTATAAGTAAATTCTAGCTTTTACTACGGGAAATGCGTTTAAACTGAAAACAGGTTTTAACTCTAATATATATATAGACATATGCATATACAAATATGCGCTTATGCATACATATATGTATCCTTGCGTTTAAAGGTAAAAGTAAAGTGTAAGGTATAAACTTACCTTATGCTTTTCCCCTCAGTGAGATAAATAGGGCTTGCTATATGCGTGATGTATGGCTGGCACTCAGAAACCGTGTATATACTACTCAGCATATACCGGGTGTCCCCTTTTAATCTTACACCTGATGTATCTCGAAAAATAGTGCTCCAATCGAGTATTGATTATAGTGAAACTTTTGGGGTTTAAATCGAGACATTAAAGAAAAAAAAAATATTGGTCCAAAATTCGAAATGTCGGCCATCTTATTGGTGGCTTTTTAAAAAATTGCCATGTTTTAAAAATAGAAACATGACTTTTTTCCCCAAAAATTTGTCAAGCCAAATAAAGTCCATAAAGACCAAATAAAGTCCATAATTTCTAGGTTAGAACACCATTTTTTTACTATTTCAGCGCTATCCAGGATGTACCACGTGGATGTGAAATGATTAAGACCCCAAGTCCAAGTGGGTGTGTGTGTAGGTGTGAGTTTGTTTGGGTTTGTTTGATAACCTAAACAATTCCAAACAAGGATTAAGTCTATGCGGCTCGTTACTACCGTTCTATCACAATTTAAAAAAAAACATGTCGGCCGTCTTAATCATTTGGCTAAAAGTTTTACTATACTCAATGCTTGATCGAAGCAGTATTTTTCGAGATAAATCAAATGTAACATTAAAAGAGGACACCCGGTGTGTGTGTGTGTGCGTG
>OZ023318.1:55573449-55590949 GCA_964007375.1 Ophion obscuratus | reverse complement strand
CCCCAATAGCCGCGACTTGAGTCCAGGACTTCCTGACGTATCGTTGGATAACTGATAAGACATCACAGCCAAAGTGTCAATCCGTTATGACGACAGGTGTTCCATTTCCTAGTCCTCAGTCTCCATGTTCAACGGCCTCACGGCTGCCTCCGCTTGCCGTCGATGCTTCGGTGCCATTGTCAGCTCAGTCTTGAGCGAGTGCTGAAAGTGACGCTGTCTGCACAAGGGTCAAACGATAACGAGGAAGCAGCGCGGGAATGTTGGGGAAAAACGGACAGCAGAGCCGGGGAGAATCAACGTCCAGTGCCCCGAGGGACACCCGCCATTCAACATTCGCCGGTTGCTCGAGCCATTCCCGATGCTTGAGGCGAAGACGAGAAATCGATGGGAAGCAAAGAACGCGCGGTTGCCCGATAAATTTTCGATAAGCGACCTCCCATAGAAACGAACGAGGAGGAGAAAACGATCGCCGCATCTTACCCTTCGATTTCACCATCTTATTCAGTCGACGTCGAAATCGAGGTTCTCCAATTTTAGATGAGACTTCACCTACAGCTCTCTTCATCATGCTGTGGTCTTTGGAGTAACGCGATTTTGCCATCTTGCTCAGGCATCGTGAAAAACCGTCACGACCGATTGACCAGTGCACCACAGTGATCAATATCAACTGAGAAGACGGACGCAATGTTCAATATCAATCAACCAGCTTACCCCGATCATCAATGCCAATCATCCAGCTTACCGCAATCATCAATAACAATCTGGCTGGAACGATCGAAACCGACTTACCAGCTGGAAACAATGGTCAATAGCAACGTACCAGCTGGCTTCAATGGTTAAAACCAACCTACCAACTCGCTAAGATGAACAATACCAACCTGCCAGCTGGCTACAAGGACCAATGACAACCTGCCAGCTGGCTGCAATTACCTATACCAACCTGCCAGCTGGTTACAATGATTAACGGGGACCTACGAGGTAACTATAATGATCAATACCAACTCGCCAGCTAGCTTCAATAGCCAAAACCAACCCCCTACCTAGATACAATGATGAACAACAACCTGCCAGCTGACTACAATGATAATAACCAATCTACCAGCTGGCTAGAATAATCCATAGCAATCTACCACTTAGCTACAATGAACAATATCAACCTGCCACCTGGCTTCAATGACCTATGCCAACCTACCAGCGGGCTGCAATCATCAACACCAACTTACCAACTGGCAACAATGATCGATACCAGCCAAACAGCTGTTTTCAGTGACCAATATTAAGTATCCGTCGAACCGTAGAGAGAATCCGACGAAAAAAAACTTAATTCTCCATAAACCAAACAGCAAATGTTTCCGCTTTTACACCGGTGATGCTAGATTCTGATGAACCGCTTTCCCTGGCACTCTCAAGGCCGAGCCACGTTGGTCGGAAGTTTCAGGTAGGTGCGAGATCAATTCCACTCAAAGAGATCATCAAAATGGAACAGACACGCGCTGCAATTCTATAGCCGCGTGCGAATCCTCAGACGGATCCATTCCGTCGAGAGGTAGCTTTGTTATTTGAGAGTGGCCGATACGCGATCCATCACGGTACGGTATTCCTGCGCAAAAGTTGGATGCACGTGCGCGAAGAGAGAGAGAGAGAGAGAGAGAGAGAGAGAGAGAGAGAGAGAGAGAGAGAGAGAGAGAGAGAACGAGAGAGGGAGATAGAGAGAACGAGAGAGGGAGATAGAGAGATAGAGAGAGCCCAAGTGCACAAACGTACGGAAAGCTAAGACTGCATACGGATGTGAATAACCCAGGCTACGAACGGGTAAAGAACGAAAAGTACGTTTACACAGCTGGGAAAGCTTCCGTTAAAGCGTGCCGGTTAGTAGCGGGATAGCCTGTTGGAAGGTGGAACGTGTGTGCGTGTGTTTTCGGTTGTGAACGATAACTCACTGGCACTTGACGGGGCACCGCCCTCAAAGCATCCCACGTCTCTCACGTCTCTTTCCCCATTCCTTTCCCTCGGCGTTTCTCTCTCAATTTGTTCGTTCGCATATAGCCCGCGAATTCTCGAGCTTTCCTTCCTCATCGTGAATTTCGTCCGTCGAGTTTAACCAAGTGCGCCGAAATAATCCAATCCATTTAGCTCCAACAACTGAAGATCCTGAAGAAGAGTGAGGATGTGGTGGGACAAAGAATGCACCAGGACGGGTGTCGCGTGGATAGATCGTGCTCACCGTGAAGAGGACGATACAGTGATAGCAGTGACGTGTGGGAACGAAGCAGACTGGAAAGCTGATCGAGGGTTGGGCAAGGAGAAAGAGCTGGGTGGTCCCCGTGAGAGGGGCATCAAGCAAAGGCCTGGAGACGAGAGATACAATGCAAAGTACGAAGTGTTGCATGAGAATTGGATGATGGAAAACAGCGGTGGAGAGAGACAGAGAGAGAGAGAGAGAGAGAGAGAGAGAGAGAGAGAGAGAGAGAGAGAGAGAGAGAGAGAGAGAGAGAGAGAGAAAGAGAGACGGACAAAGGCGTAATCTTCTTGTAGCGGAAAACTAATGGAAACCGAAGCTAACGGAGATTCCACCGCGGCATCGAGGCCCTCCATCGTTGGGACAATATTGCTAGAGGATACTTTAAAAGTTCGACAATGGCAGCTCCCGTAGTTTCTATCTCTATTTTCCTTGGATAAACGTCCTTGTCGTCGAAGCAACGAAAACTTTGGCCATTTTTCCTGCTCTCTGTTCCCAAACTCCTCGGCTATCTTCTGTACCAGTCTCTTCAGATCTACGTTCAGGTCTATGCCATCAACGTGCTCAATCTCGAATGATTGCCGAGCGATTGGAGCCTTTGACGACAACGGCCAACGAATCTTGACTCCCGGCTGTCTTTATGGATCTATGTCTACGTCGTCATCGTAATCTCGCGACCGTACTAGAATCGTTGATGTTGACGACAATGACCACTAGATTGGCTCGCTTATAGTCCACTCTTGACGGGCCTAACTAACGTCGTCATCTTGATGGTGGATGATCACTGCAGATCTTGGATACCGCCACAATGATCATCGAATCATGAACATCATCTTTCCGGCCCAATCTGGTTAGACTCGCACTTGATTATCGTGGTCCCGGATGATCACTGCGGAACTAGAATCTTCGGCATTGAGTACACTGAACACCAAATCGGTACTGCGAGCTGGAATTGATGAATTCCCGTGGAAAATGTGAAAACCCGAGGCTCCAACGGCGCTCGCCGGACATTGATCAATGGACCCAAAGAATCTCCAATGAGACTACGAAGTGTCTTCAGCGAAGTCTGTACATTGAAAGCAGCTGAGAGCTCGCGAGCGAGCGAAAACCATCGATCTTTATAGATCTACGTCTACGTCGTCATCGTAATCTCGCGACCGAACTAG
Organism: Ophion obscuratus; assembly: GCA_964007375.1. NCBI lineage: Eukaryota > Metazoa > Arthropoda > Insecta > Hymenoptera > Ichneumonidae > Ophion > Ophion obscuratus. The sequence continues at coordinate 55,587,544 of OZ023318.1, read as the reverse complement.
AATCGTTGATGTTGACGACAATGACCACTAGAGTGGCTCGCTTATAGTCCACTCTTGACGGGCCTAACTAACGTCGTCATCTTGATGGTGGATGATCACTGCAGATCTTGGATACCGCCACAATGATCATCGAATCATGAACATCATCTTTCCGGCCCAATCTGGTTAGACTCGCACTTGACAATGGTGATCCCGGATGATCACTGCGGAACTAGAATCTTCGGCATTGAGTACACTGATCACCAAATCGGTACTGCGAGCTGGAATTGATGATTTCCCGTGGAAAATTTGAATACCCGAGACTCCAACGCCGCTCTCCGGACATTGATCAATGGACCCAAAGAATCTCCAATGAGACTACGAAGTGTCTTCAGCGAAGTCTGTACATTGAAAGCAGCTGATAGCTCGCTCGTGAGCGAAAACCTGATCGATGGTACCGTGAAACTTTAATCGTTGATTACTAATCAGTTTTCCTTTCGGTGGAATTATATTTTAGCATAATTCCAATTTTCCCCTTGGACGCACGTCAGGGTGTCGCGGGCCTAGATAGAACGAAGACGAAGTGGCGGAGATGAAGCGAGAGACAAAAAGAATGGAAGGACGAAAAAGAGCGAGAGAAGAAGAAAGAGAAGAAGGATGACGTCGCGAGTCAAGGGAATGACAAAAGTGTAAGGTTGGGGAAAAGTGGTGAACAGTCTCGAGTGACTGTAATTCGGCCTAGTCAGCTTAAATTCCAACCTCTCTTCCGAACGCCACTACTCGAGCTTCCATTCCGGCGTCCCTTTCTGCTTCTTTTGCGTTCTTTTTCTTTCTTGCGGTTACGCGACTCCCCTCCGACGCCCCCGCGGACGGAACATTTGAATATCCAACTAAATTAAGAGTCTTTCGAGCCATTAAATCAAAAAGGGAGGTAAAAGCGGTTCCGGCGGGGACGGAGGAAAAATGAGGGGAAAAAGTGGGAAAACGAGATAGGAAAAGATAGAGGGGGGGTGGGGGGAAGAAAGAGGAAGAGAGAGAGGCGAACACAAGCACTCCCGCTGGGAGAAAGGGGTTGAAAACTTTTTTCTGATTTGGCCCACGCTTCTGGCCCTGGGACGAGAAAAAGAAAAGCATTAATGGCGAGAGAATTTACACGAAGTTGCCGAGGACTTCTGGAATGGAGTTGGTTTTTCGTATGCAAGTTTTTTTTTTTTTTGTTTCCCCCCGACTCTCTTTCTTTACCGTGCACTCTCTCCTCATTCACCGCAACGTTCTCAATTCGCAACCCTTCTAGCAGAGCCGAAGCTTTCGCGGGACGATATCTCAGCCTCGCATCCCCTGCAGTATATCTCTGGTTATTTTAATAACAACCCCCGAACCGCATCGCATATGCCGACACCGGAAGGCGCAGCCTCGCCGCAGCAGGACTGCAAATATATATCTGTATATCTATATCCACACGTGATACGAATAATAATGAACGTCGCCATGGCTAATTAGGTTGGCAGGGAGCAGAATTCCGCCAATCCTGAATTTCGCAGTTTAAGTCGTTAAGGTCGTTGGAAAAGACGTCCATTTGTCCGGAATAACAAGGAAACGATGGCCGACGGTAATAGAGGTGCTGACGGTATGCGAAACTCTCCCGAGCAGCCCTGACCAGGACCGGGATGGGTGACCGCGAAAACGTCGAGTGACAAGGGTGGAATGAAAATGAATCGGCTGAGATCGTAAAAGACGTAGACTTTATAGGACAATGGCGAAAATCAAATGACAATTAATAGACAACGATGGGACATAATGATTTATTGACTGATCAATTTTTCTTATGGATTGATAGTACAGTCGTGCTGTCGCTGAAAAAACCCGGAATCGGAGAAAATTAGAAGTAGGCTAGTTTTTTGACAGGTGATGTTGTAGGTGCCGCGGGTGCTAAATCCAAGTTTGCTTAAAAATCAGGGTGTAGGATTTTTTTTAGGGGATGAAATGAGATGGGGGTGGATTAATGCTAAACTACAACCCCTACGAGGTCGGCGCCGTGAGACAAAATGTTCAGAAAAATCCGGGCTTTAGTTTTGTCTGCAGCGCCGAAGTCGTGGAAGTTCATTTTGAGGGTGGAAAAATGGGGTGAAATTTTGAAAAATCAGTTTTAATTCAATAACTCTTTAGAAAAAAATCGTACACTTTTTGTTCAAATGGGAACGTTGTAGCCCTTGAAAAGACGCGTCGATCGAGTATTCGATCATCACTCTCCGATAATATCTTCACCCCCAAATAATGGTTGAAAGCAAAACAAAAAAATAGTTCATTGAATAACTCAAAAACAATCGGTTTTTCAGGTATGGTTCAAGTGTACGAAAGGTAGAGAATAATTTTGTCCATATTTTAGTTGCTATGGGCCACCCTTGAATTTTGATTTTCCAACCCTTCTCGGGGGTTGATCATTCAAAATGAAATTCTGGGAAAACTATTGACCGCACGAATTCGCCGCCGTGAAAGAATTTGTAGCTTGAACTCTCAGCTACATTTTTGTCCACAGCGCTAAACTCGTATCTCTTTAGTTTCGGTCAATAGTTTTCCCAGAATTTCATTTTGAATTTTCCACCCCTGAGAGGGGTTCCAAAAAGCAAAATTCAAGGGTTGTGCATAGGAATGAAAATACAGAGAAAATTATTCTCTACATTTTGTACATTTGAACCATCCCCGAAAAATCGATTGTTTTTGAGTTATTCAATAAACAATTTTTTTGTTAATTCTTCAACAATTCTTTTGAGGGTGAAGATATTATTGGAGCGGATTGATCGAATACTCGATCGACGCGTCTTTTCAAGGGCTACAACGTTTCCATTTGAACAAAAATTGCATGAATTTGTCCTAAAGAGTTATCGAATGAAAACTGATTTTTCAAAATTTCACCCCACTTTTTCACCCCGAAAATGAATTTCCACGACTCCGGCGCTATGGACAAAAATGAAACCCGGATTTTTCTGAACATTTTGTCTCCCGGCGCCGACCTCGTGGAGGTTGTAGTTTGGCATTAATCCACCCCCATCCCCTAAAAAAAACCCTACCCCCCGATTTTTAGGCAAACTTGGTTTTAGCACCCGTGGCACCTACAAAATCACCTGTCAAAAAACTAGCCTTCTTCTAATTTTTTCCGATTCCAATGTACAGCACGACTGTACTATGAGGCAATTTTTTCAAATGATAAAATACTTGGATGATTTTTCTCTTTTCTGTTTTATCTAATTTTCGATTTTGGAGATTCTTTTTGGAGTTCGGTTTAGTTTCAATATATTTCCATTTTTGGTGGATACTCGGAAATCGTTATTCGTATGACATTGCGATTTATTGACTGGTCTATTTTGCTTATGGTCAGAGACGATTTTGTTGATCAATAAAATCCTTGATTGATCTTCCTCTATCCAGTTGTTCTCTAATTTTTTATTTCTCATGTTCTTTGCTGGACCTCGTTGTAGTTTCAATATCATCAAAACACTTGATTGCTCTTTCTCTCTCCAGTATTTTTTCTTCTAATTTTGGATTTTTGACGATTTTTTTAGAGTTTGGTTTAGTGTCAACATTAATTGTTCTGCTTTCGCTTTTTAAGTATACCCGAAAATCATTATATATATGACATAGCGATTTATTGACTGATCAATTTTTCAAACAGGTAGAATTTTGCTTATGTTCAGAGAACGTTTTATTGATCGATAAAATACTTGATTGCTCTCTGTCTCTCCAGTTTTTTTTTTCTTCACTTTTTGGATTTTTTGGGCATTTGGTTTAGTGTCAGCATTTTTTTGTTTTGCTTTCGCTTTTTGAGTATACCCGAAAATCATTATATACATATATGACATTGCGATTGATTGATTGATCTATTTTTCAAATTGGTCGAATTTTTGAGGTTTTTTGTTGGAGCTTGTTTTAGTTTTAATATTTTTCATTGCATTACTTTCGTTTATTGACGATACTCGGAAAACATTATATATATATATATATATATGGGTCATTCCATGTCAAATCGACAAATTTTTTACCTGACCCCCTTTGATTTCGCTGAAAATTTTCTATCTTTTTCTACCCCCCGAAAGTTATTTTTCAGAATTTTTTCAAATTTTTTTTCCCGACTCAAAAAAAGTTATGAATTTTTAAAAAAAACCGCTTTTTTATTTTTAAATTGCCAGAACTTTTTCAAAAATTGACCGTTTGGGAACTTTTTTTTTTCAAAATTTTTGTTTTTAAATGTAGTTTTCGAAAAAAAATATGAAAACATTTTCAGAATCCCAGATATATGAAATATTTTAGTTTTTTTGAAAAAACCGTAATTTTCTCAAAGTCCGACCGTTTTTTTTTTGTTTTTTTTTTGCTCTAAAAATACTTCAACTAATTCTGCAATGATCCCCGTTAATCAAAAGATGTGACGACAATGGCTTCTAATTTTTTTTCTTGATTATAAAAAAAATTTTGTTGAATTTTTGCTGATTTTATATAACTTTGTTATGAAATTTTTTTTATTTCCTCGTGAAACCTCAAAAGTTGAAAAATAAAATTTTATTGGAGAATTTCAAGTGATTATCGTCCAAGAAATTGTTATTTTTTTTCAAAAAAGAAAAAAAAAAGGACTTTTCATACTCTTAAATAAATTCACCGTCTCTTAACATCTTTAAATAAATTAAAAACATTTTTTTGTATGTGTTCAAATTATATTATCTTTTATTTAACTTTCATCAGAAGTATTGTCAACAGAGGGCTGAAGCATTTTTTTATAACATGAACTACATATTCGCTCATCAGTCGACAAATTGTATCGAATTGCTAAATGCTCCGGTAAATTTCGCAGGGATATTTTTTTTCTATGCTTCTCCAAATTAAATGGATTGCAACATCGATCAAAAAACTTCGGCATTGTAATCACTCGTTAACAAAATATAAATTAACAGCACTTTATGATAAATAATAGGTACTTTATTTAGCAATAGTAAGTCTACGTGACACGATGAACACAACGACAATGTAATTATTCTGAAAACATAACCTCCATATTATTTAAATGAAATGTAGATGATATCTTTTTTACCGACAATCGATAGCTCTTAAATTATCACATTGTATCAACTGGAGGTAACTTTTAAACCCATTGTATTTTTGAAGTTGTCATATTTCAGTACCAAAAAAAACGTCCATAAGAGTAAAAAAATAACGTCAATGAGAGAAAAAAATTATTTTTTTTTTAAAATAACAATTTCTTGGACGATAATCACTTGAAATTCTCCAATAAAATTTTATTTTTCAACTTTTGAGGTTTCACGAGGAAATAAAAAAAATTTCATAACAAAGTTATATAAAATCAGCAAAAATTCAACAAAAATTTTTTTATAATCAAGAAAAAAAATTAGAAGCGATTGTCGTCACATCTTTTGATTAACGGGGATCATTGCAGAATTAGTTGAAGTATTTTTAGAGCAAAAAAAAAACAAAACAAAAAACGGTCGGACTTTGAGAAAATTACGGTTTTTTCAAAAAAACTAAAATATTTCATATATCTGGGATTCTGAAAAATTTTTCATATTTTTTTTCGAAAACTACATTTAAAAACAAAAATTTTGAAAAAAAAAAGTTCCCAAACGGTCAATTTTTGAAAAAGTTCTGGCAATTTAAAAATAAAAGAGCGGTTTTTTTCAAAAATTCATAACTTTTTTTGAGTCGGGAAAAAAAATTTGAAAAAATTCTGAAAAATAACTTTCGGGGGGTAGAAAAAGATAGAAAATTTTCAGCGAAATCAAAGGGGGTCAGGTAAAAAATTTGTCGATTTGACATGGAATGACCCATATATATATAATGTTTTTCGAGTATCGTCAATAAATATATTGACGATATATTGACGATATTAAAAGTATTGATGATACTCGAAAAACATTATATATATATATATATATATATATATATATATATATATATATATATATATATATATATATATATAATGTTTTCCGAGTATCGTCAATAAACGAAAGTAATGCAATGACAAAAAGAGACTTGGTTTAGTGTCAACATTAATTGTTTTGCTTTCGCTTTTTAAGTATACCCGAAAATCATTATATATATGACATAGCTATTTATTGACTGATCAATTTTTCAAACAGGTAGAATTTTGCTTATGTTCAGAGAACGTTTTATTGATCGATAAAATACTTGATTGCTCTCTGTCTCTCCAGTTTTTTTTTCTTCATTTTTTGGATTTTTTGGGCATTTGGTTTAGTGTCAGCATTTTTTGTTTTGCTTTCGCTTTTTGAGTATACCCGAAAATCATTATATATATATGACATTGCGATTGATTGATTGATCTATTTTTCAAATTGGTCGAATTTTTGAGGTTTTTTGTTGGAGCTTGTTTTAGTTTTAATATTTTTCATTGCATTACTTTCGCTTATTGACGATATTCGAAAAACATTATATATATATATATATATATATATATATATACATATATATATATATATATATATATATATATACATATATATATATATATATATATATATATATATATACATATATATACATACATATATATGTATGTATATATATATATATTTGTATAGACGATTTGATTAAAATATGGGACAACTAATTAACTCGCATGTAGAAACAAATTTCCCTTGAGGGGCTTCCAAGGCATAAAAATGAAAACCATTGCCCTCTCTCTCAGTTTCTCTCTCTCTCTCTCTCTCTCTCTCTCTCTCTCTCTCTCTCTCTCTCTTTCTCTGACGCACAACACGTAACCAAAATTATTGATACGCTCGGCATGTAGCAACCGCATCGCGCATAGGCTCGCAATTTGCAGCGGTGCGGTGGAGATGCAGAGTCCAGTTTATAGCCCGTACCTGTTACGCATAACAACTACCGAATAACTAGAACTAATCTGACCTAAACATTCTGTACGTGCTGTGTGTATTTGTTAGCGAATGGTACATGGATAAAGGGCCAGGTGGTGAACGGTCACGGGCGGGGAGGGGGGGGGGTGTGCTCTAATCGATATAGGAGTGAAGCGTACGATTCTACCCGACCCCACATATGTACCTGTATACATATCCAGGTATATATTTATATTAGGATGTACATTGAAATAGATCAGTTACAGATTTTGGCGCACAGTGAACGCGTGAACGAAACACCTGCCGCAATTAGAACGTGACGATGTGTTCGTCGAAGCTTTTTTCCATTCCGCGTTGCGAACGAATATTTCATTTTTATACATATGAGGCATTCCACGCCATTTCACCTGACCCCGACCATTTTTGGTTCACTTTTTTTTTAATTGTACCCCATGCAAGGAATATTCCCGGTTTTTGAAAAAAAGGGTGTGGTAAAAAAAAATCATTTCTCACCCCTTAATAAATTCATTTCTCACCCCTTAAAAAATCATTTCTCACCCCTAAAAAAATTCATTTGAAATTCGAGCTCTCTAATTCAAGTTCATCTACTGGTGCCCGATTATTTTTTTTTACTCCATTTTATTTACACAAAAGATTCGATTGTTACTTTTGAACTCAAATACGTCGCCGATTAATTGATATTTGCCAGATCACGGTCGAAGGGTCTCAAAATGACTTGCAGCTTTGGAAAGCTCCTTTTTTTAACTCTCGATATGATTGTTTTCACACTCATTACGTTTGAAGTGCATGCTCATTAGGGTGGCACAAATTTAAGCTCTATTTTTCTCACCATCGAATTGTCTACTTTCAAGAAAAAAAAAATTGTCGCGAAAGCTCCAAGGGGTCAAAAAATATTGAAACGTCGCGAAAGCCTCTCGAAAATTCAAATTTTTGATAGGATATCGATTTTTTTTCGTTCACTTCTCACCTATGAATTTTACGCTTCATCATTTTTAAATTGACCTCGCGAAAGTGCTAGCCGCTCAATGAATATTAAGTGGTCGCTTAAGAACTTCGAAATTTCCAATTTTCGCGAATTTTTTTGTTACTCTTCTCACTCATAAATGTGACGCTTTGTACAACTTTCAAAACACTCAATCATTTTTTTTTTTTTTTGGAAACCGATTTTTCCAATTGACCTCACCCTACTAACCCACGAATTACAATCTTTGTTCTAATAAAATAATTTTTTGAAGAATCGTCCGTAAACAAAATTACAGGTCCCCCGTTTTATCGTGTTAGAAACGTGAGGTTAATTTTAAAAAATCCATTTCTGAAGTAAAAAAGGATTACCTGTTTTGGAAATTTTACAACGCGTAAAATGTATGAGTAAGAAGAGAAAAAAATTGCAACTAGAAATTTCGAAGCTCTTGAGCGACCACTTAATATTCATTGGACGGCTGGAGCTTTCGCAAGCTTAATTTAAAAATTATAAAGCGTAAAATTCATGGGTGAGAAGTGAACGAAAAAAAAGGATTGTTTAATAAAAATTTGAATTTTAGGAAGGCTTCAGCGATTTCTAAATATTTTTTGACTGCTCGCAGCTTTCGCGAACGGTTTTTTTTTTTCTTCAAAGTAGATAATTGGATGGTGAGAAAAAGGGGAAAAAATAGAGCTTAAATTTGTGCGACCCTAATGAGCATGCACTTCAAATGCTGTAATTTGTGTGAAAACATTCAAATCGGGAGTTAAAAAAAAGAGCTTTCCAAAGCTGCAAATGTCACTTTGAGATCCTTCAACCGTGATCTGGCAAATATCAAATAATCGTCGACGTATACGAGTTCAAAGGTGAAGAACGAATCTTTTGTGTAAATAAAATAGAGTAAAAAAAAATAACCGATCACCAGTAGATGAACTTGAAGTAGAAAGCTCGAATTGAGAATGATTTTTTTAAGGGGTGAGAGTTGAACTTTTATGCCACGCCCTTTTCCGTTATTCCTTCAAAAATTCATACCAGAATTGGGCTATATATATGAATATACGTAGATGTACAGGAAGAGTTTATTACCCGTCAAATAAACCATCCGAAACCTTTCGCGGTTATATGCGCGATATATATTCGGCCAAAATATCGACTATACCTCTCCATCACCAACATAAATTTTTAACCCATTTTTCTTCTTCTACGAGGGCACCGGAATTTCTCTATCGGATTCGGACAAAGTATAGAGAGCAAGAGAGAGAGGGAGAAGCCTATGAAAAGGAGAAAAAAAATGAAAAAAAAAATAGTATGAAAAATCGAGGCGATTTCCTTCTCTCGAACGTTCCATCCTATTGCCTCGTACGTAATAGCGTGTGGTAGGTCCAATCGATACACGTGTCAAATTCAGAGAGCGATATCCCGGCGAGTCTCCCGAAAGGCTCCGGACCATTCGCGGCGAATCAAACTAAGTTAACAATTAAGTTAAACGCGAGTTCAGAATCGATGCTAATCGCAGGTGTTGCAAATCTATCAATGGTGAATTTTAATTGAATAAAAATTTGATCTTATTAAAATTTGATTCAATTACAATTAATCCTTTGCGGCATGGTGCAACACTGGTGTTACGCCTAATTCAATTCAGATTTTGACGATTGAAAAGTGTTTTTTAAAGGGGTATACCAGTATGATACTTTCAAAAAATCAATTTTTTTTTGTTGCTTTTTTCGACAGTTTATACTTTCAAGAATACCCTGCAATCAGCAGTTTTTATAGTGAATATCATTTTATCTTGAAAAATCGAATTAAATCTTTAAACGCATTTTTCTCGAAATGAGATTTTTCACATTTGCTGACATTGTAACTCCGAGAGCAATTATCCGATTGACTTGAAATTTGAACTGAGTGCTCGTGAATATATTTACTCTACAATGACGTAGGATATTTTTGATTGGATAAAAATTGACGATTTGGCATTGAAAAAAAACGATCATTTTATAGGCAAGAAAACATTTTTTTTTCATAAGTACGCCATTTTGTTAAATTTTGATATTTTTCCAAAATCCTACGTCATTGTACAGGAAATACCTTCCAGCTTAACGACATTTTTTCCTTTTTCGGTTTCAGCTACTCAATCGGCCGGAATCATGTCAGCAGTGGAAGAACGTTTTTTTGGCATCTCCTAAGGCAGCGCATAAGTCGCATGGATCTCAATATTTTTCTATGAAAAAATTATGCAATATAGGTCAAATATAGCCGAATATATTTTTAATTTTCCGAAATATTTTATTGAGTACTTTTCTTCCAAAAAATTCCCAAAAATCACCCAAATTTGCAGCGTTCACGCTGGTATAGCCCCTTAATTAAATATGGCGGTTGTAAATGCGTCTCAAGGTTCCTAGGACTTCAGTAACTCCTAAAACATACCTATGAAATTTTTATTTTTCACGTAACGGGTGTCATCAACAACGAAAGTGCAAAAAAATGTGTAAAGAAAAATGTAAAGAAAAATGTATGCTTCAAAGGGTAAAATAAGTAAATTCAACGTAAATATAAATTTTAAATGCGAATGAATACTTTAATGTGCTCCATCGCATCAAAGTGTTCTACCGCACGCAAAGTGATTGTGGTACTAAACGTAGGATTTTTATTTTGTTTCTTTTCTTCGTTTTCAATTGAAATAGTTCTGCTGCACCGAACACTGCACATTGTTCGGACAATAATAATGAAAGACCTACAACCAGATGTTGGCTGCAGGGTGTACGGTGGAGTTATCCTCGTAATGCTTTTTTTCTGTTTTTCTCTCGCTCACTCCCCCCCCACTCTCTCTCTCTCTCTCTTTCTCTACCTCACGCTCTCTTTATCTCTGCCTCTCTATAGCAGCAATACTGGACTCATGAACAATAGTATGCACGAACAATAAACTACGTATTTTAATTACAAAGTACGTGAATAGTTTAAGAAAGAAAAGAAAAATTTAACTGTGAAGGCGTGTTTGTCGTACGGTCACCGTCAATGGTATGACGGATCGAGAATGTACGTGAACACACACACACACACACACACACACACACACACACACACACACACACACACACACACACACTCACACACACACACACACACGCACACGCACACGCACACACGCACACACGCACATACACACATACATATTCATAAGGACACCAGTTTCTGAATACACGTAATTAAATTTCACAGGATATACAAGTACATACATACATGCATACATATACACTAGGCAAAAGAATTAAAGGATATTGAGAAGTCCGCCAATTTTAGGGTCATTTTCAAACAGCTGTAACTCCTCGAAAAATGGTCGTACACCAAAATAAAAAAAGCAAATTGAAGGTGTGAATCTCTAGTTTTGAGATCTTGAGCTCAAACATTTTTCGCATCAGCCAATTTTTAGTAGACATCAAAAAAACAAAGTAAAAAAAAATTCAAAATTTTTGCTCATCTTTCACAGTCTGCACGGACTTTGATCAATTTTTTTCAATGATCGGATTAAAAGAACCGTCTAGCTGGATTCTATCCCTTTAATTTGAACAGTGGGAGAGCTCTGTACGATTTTTTCTCGCTGAGTTATCCATCCTGATAAAAAAAATGATAAAAGCATCTTATAGAGAATACTTCAAAGTTTCCAAAACCCTCTGGTTTTTTTCTGTGCGACCATTAGCCTCCGAGTAATCAGTCATCAAAATCAAAAGTGTCATTTTTGCTTTGAATATCGATAACTCAGCGAGAAAAAATCGTACAGAGCTCTCCTACCGCTCAAATTAAAGGGGAAGAATCCAGCTAGACGATCCTTTTAATCCGATCATTCAAAAAAGTTTATTAAAGTCCGTGCAGACTGTGAAAGATGAGCAAAAATTTTGAAATTTTTTTTTACTTTGTTTTTTTTATGGCTGCTAAAAATTGGCTGATGCGAAAAATTGTTGAGCTCAAGATTTCAAAACTAGAGATCCACATCTGCAATTTGCTTTTTTTAATTTGCTGTACGACCATTTTTCGAGGAGTTACAGCTATTTAAAAATGACCCTAAAATTGGCGAACTTTTTCAATATCCTTTAATTCTTTTGCCTAGCATGTGTATGTATGCGTGCGTGTGTGTGTGTGTATATATATATGTATATATATATATATATATAATCATATATGTACAAATGCATAGATACATATATATACCGGATGTCCCTCTTATCTCTGCCACCCGAAATAACTCGGTAATTATCGACGTCACAAAAAAATATTCCAAACAAAAGTTGTACGGTGTGAAGGGGGCCATCGATTGCGACCAATTTTTTTTATTTCGGTAGAGGCGCTGACACACGGTGAAGGTCATCTCCACTTTTTTAAATGCAATGGTTGATTTTTTTCAACCATCTTGCGGAGTACCCCAAACCGCATAAAAAACATTCGAGGGTCAAAGCCGTTCAAGATCATTGAAGGTCACCTATTAAAGTAAAATACAAATCTAAATACCTCGGATCGCTACCAAATATTTAGATCCGAGATATTTAGATTTGAATCATCGATACTGACCTTGAATGACCTTGAACGACTTTGACACCCAAATATTTTTTATGCGGCTCGAGGTGCTCCACAAGATGGTTGATTAAAAAAAGTACCATTCCATTTAAAAAAGTGAAGTTGACCTTGACGTAGCTTCAGTGCCTCCACCGATAAAAAATAGGGTGGTCCAGTATGACGGCCTTCTCGAACAATGAAACCTTTGTCTGAAATATTTTAGGATGTGATCAATAGTTCGAGGGCTATTGCTCTGTACTACTTCACGTGCCTCACCCTGTATAGATTTATGTTCGGCTGAGTCCCTAGAAATTAGCCATTCGAAATTTACCACAATTAATAATCTCAAAAACCAAATGAAAATGGCCACTAAAAATTTGAAGATTCTCTCGAGTCCCACATTTCGCAATTTATCTTTGCAACGTCTCGTTTTCATGTGTTTAATTTCCAGTGACTAACCCTGTAAATAAATATACAAGCATATACAAGCATATATACACATACACATGCATACAGCTACACAATATACTTTATCAGTATTTATTGTATGTTGCACTTTGTTCCTAACAAGCGAGGAACGCTGATGTGTGGATTCCTGCGCACTCCGCGAAATTCAGCGCGCAAAGTTTGTCATTTGCAATGATGCTCTCTCCCATACGCGGACTAGTTTCACCGCGTATATGTACAGCGCATACGTCAGACAAGTGAAACTGTTGGAACGAGAGTGAAAGAAGAGTCGAACACACGACGATCGCAATCTCGCGTATATACGTGTGAATATTTTGGTCAAACTTTCCATGAACGTTTTCCAGGTTTCTGTACTATAGACTAGTACAAACATCACGCGGGTACGCCGAGATTAGAGAGTGTGCGCATATTTACATACCATAAACGAACGGAACATATATGCTTGTACATTATATATATATATATATATATATATATATATATATATATGCATATAGACATATATATATTCAGCGAACACATGGTACGCGTAAACTTTTATGAGTTCTCCATTCGGTATGTACATACAGTAAAAGGGTTTTGAACATACTGTATTCGCAGACACGAACGCACACACACACACACACACACACACACACACACGTATATATCGAGAGAGAGAGAGAGACGGGGACTTCTGGTTATAGGTGTATATTAAATTTAACGGAGGTTTTCCTGGAACTGTTTCGTTACCAAATCATAACGGCCTCTTTTTCCCCTTCTTTTAGTTGTATATTTTCGATCAAGTCCTTCGAAATTGTTCAATACAGTCGAGAATTCGATGCCGTTACTCGATGAACGATCTATCGTCTTTATATTTCCTGCGAGAGAGAGAGAGAGAGAGAGAGAGAGAGAGAGAGAGAGAGAGAGAGAGAGAGAGATATTAGGTTCTCGTTGTTTATACAAAGAAAATAAACACGCAATAAAAAGAATCACACTACAAAATGAAAGACAAGTTAGTCCATACAAGGCAACAGGACAGTAACTTTATGAAAACAGAAAAACGAAAATCCAAATTAAAAATCGGCAATAATTTGAGAAAATCTCAAATAGAAATAAAATCGCAAGAATTCAAGAAAATCGGGAATAGAAAGAACATTGCAAAATAAATGAAATGAATGTGAATGAAAATTGCCAAAATTTAAGAAGAAAAGACAGAGACAGAGAGAGAGACGTACAGCCGAGATTTTTCATCGGAAAAATCCTC